>WOVY01013722.1:0-99403 GCA_013436015.1 Rhipicephalus annulatus
CCCGGCTAACAAACACATTAGTGAGTCCGAGCCTGAGTGAGTTTAAATAGAGAAAAATTTTGTTAGTCTCAGTCCGGGTGAGTCCAAAGCAAAATATTTTTATATATGATTATTGAGTTAGTCTGAGTGAGTTCCATTTATTTTGCCAACCTATGCCGTTCGTGGGATCTCTCCGTATTTCGCAGAGTGTAGTCTGAGTGTTGTTTGCGAAATTAACTATAACCTTGCTCGTTCGAATGACTGAATTTGGTTTTCATGCTAAGCAAAATTGTTTGTGCCAGTTGCTTAAAAGGTGAATAATAGTGCTGCTATTTTTTGTCATACAACATTCAGAAATCTTTCCGAAATGTTCTATTTGCATTTCTTCCAGGTAGCGGTGCAAGGAATGGGCACGGAAGGAGCTGGAGTTCTCTCCCCCCCATTCTTCACTCACCCTCCGCTGCCCTCCACCCCCACAAGAGAGAACATATTCACAACACAGTGGCTAAGTTCCCTGCCTCCCTGCCCACCCTTAAGGAACTCACTTATCGTGAGTGCCCCACCAGTAAAATAATCCTGACGCTGCCCTGATTTATTTCTTTGTGTTGTTGCGCTATGCATAAATACTAGAGTAAGAAAATGCTTGCTCTGGGGAGGGTATATTATGTCCATTATTTTAGAGGACTTTAGAAGATTTCAGAAGTTTTTTTATTTTGTGAGAAAAACAGGGGCTTAAGAAAATCGTAATTTAGGGTCCACATTGAGACGAAATTTACACCACGTGGGGCTCCAAGTGAAAATTAACTTTATACCTCAATCTAGAGCAAACAAACAGCTTTATGTGGCAAGTGTTATCACTGGGCTATACCACGCATCTCTCCAAACCTTGGCGCTCGACCATTAGAGATTAGCTTTAAAAATTGAGGATAATCTATTTATAGAGCAAGAGATTTTCCCCTGAAATGTTTCTTGACATACATTTTTTCAGTACCGTAAGACGCGCATGCTAATTGTTTTCGGAAAGCTTGAAGCTTGACTCGTAAAGTGTATTGCCAAAAAATTCGTTCTACATTCTCAATAAAATTTTTACTAACTCGCTGCTATATTAAATAGAAAAAAACTTTGTCCAATTGAACAGAGGTGTCTTTTTAACTTGAAATAATTTTTACGAACCCTTTCATGGGTGTTTATTGCTGCCTTAAGGAAGAGAAATATGGCCCATATTGGAGATTTTTATTTTTATTTTTTTTATTTAGTGAATACTGCCGACTTCTATGCGAAGTCGTAGGCAGGAGTGGGTGACAGATCCACTTGATTGGACATTTTCCGGGACAAGAAAACAACAGAAGCTTAAAACAGAAAAAAATATGTCGGGGGGAAATATAGAAGAAAAACAGGGATTTACAAACATTGAAGTCAATGCAGCGCTTCAGAATGAGCAAGTTTTGTTGAAAAAAAAAGGCGAGAAAAACACATATCAACACAATCGACGAAGCGTGATACAATTGAGCTAGCGCTGAACATAGGAAAGTAATACAACTCAGACACACACGGGAGAGATTAAATGCGGTGACAATGAAATAAAAAAGAAAGAAAGAAAAGAAAAAGTTCAAAGGATAGCTGGCAGATTTGTTATCGCATTCATGAATGAAGCGAAAGTTGTGGATGAAACAGCTTCATCGGGCAGGGCATTCCAACTACGTGCTGCTCGGGGAAAAATGATTTTTGGGAAGCAGCGGTTCTGCATGAAAATTCCTGGCCTTTCTTGCTGTGGTGTGACCGGGTTATACGTGATTTCGACGGTAGAATATATTTAGTTTTATCGATTCCAAGGTTATTGTGATAGATCTGATAAAACAGTTTCAGTCTTTGACGGGAGCGCCTGCGTTCTAAGGGTTCCAAGTCCGAACTTTCAAGGAGGGTCAAGGGGGATGTGTTTCTTCTATAAGCGTTGTAAATAAACCTTATGGATTTTCTTTGTACACGTTCGAGTTTTTTAATGTTTGCCGATGTATGAGGTTCCCACACAGGAGACACGTATTCCAGTATGGGTCTCACGTAAATTTTGTACGCCAACATTCTAATTTCTTTAGTAGATTTTCCAATGGTTCTGCGTAAGTACCCAAGTGCCTTCATTGCCTTTTTTTGTGTGTACTCTATGTGCTCGTTCCACTTTAGGTCAGAGGTAACTATAACCCCTAAGTATTTGTAGCTGTTAACTAGACATATACAGTTATTGTTGATGCAATAGGTGAAAAGAAAGGGACTTTTTTTGCGGGTAACTCTCATAGCGACGGTCTTTTTTGGGTTAATGCTCATCTGCCAAGTCGAACACCAAGAGTGTATCTTATCCAGGGTTTTGTTTAGGGTGATCTGGTCGTTGGGGTCATTGATGACGTGGTACAGGATGCAGTCGTCTGCAAAAAGCCTTATTTTAACGGGTATGTCGCAGACTATATCATTAATAAATACTAAAAACAGAAGCAGGCCAAGGATGGAGCTTTGTGGTATTCCGGATTGAACTGAAGTGGGGGTGAAGCTTGAGCCATCTACAGAGACACTTTGGTATCTATGGGAAAGGTATGCCCGAGTCCATGCTAGTAAAGAATCGTTTTTCAGGATCGGTTTTAATTTTATAAGCAACTTGTGATGGGAGACTCGGTCGAATGCTTTTTCGAAATCAAGGAATATACTGTCAATTTGACTATGGCTATCTAGAGCACTAGCGAGGTCGTGAACTGTCTCAAGTAGTTGTGTGGTAGTCGATAGTCCTTTGCGAAAACCGTGTTGCCGGGGGTCAATTATGTTGTTTCTGTCAAGGATTTTTTGCATAGACAGATAATAGTAAAATGAAATAAATTGTATCAATGAATTGTCAAGTAGTTTTCCTGTAGGCGAAAAACAATTTTACACGTACGTAATGCAAAATAGTATGAACAACTGGCGTCAAAGTTTGCTAAAAAAGCTTTTTTTTTTGCTCATAATTGGTCGTGAGTTTAACATTGACGTGTTCCGGGTAAAAATATACTGAACAGTCAATTTAGTAGTGATTTTCATTGCGTACTGACTGAAAGTTTTTGTTTACTTTTGTTTTAGGTGAGAAAACTATTCACTAGTTATCTTCGGCTTGTCTAAGTAATCTCTGTGCTTGCACGTGTTCATACCTTGTAACTATGGATCCTAGCATGAAGTACAAGCTGCGTGGAAGAGAGGAGCATTTAGAGAACATATTAGGCTTTGTTCAGGCTAACTGAAGTGATTTATTAGGGAGTATATTAATCTTGAGTCCCTATCAAAATGCCGAAAATCAAGACGCCGATTTAATAAAAGGTTGAATGTCAAAAAGCTGAAAAAAATTAAACTGCCATAAAATCGAAACACCTAATACAACGAATGCTGGAAAATCGAAATGCTGAAAAGACGTATTGAAGAAAATCCCTTGAACAATGCACGCGAATACCTCCGATTCAGGAGGGAAATGGACGAAGATGTGGCGGGTTATGTTCCCAAAAAGAAAAACCAATATTTTGTTGCAGATGTGGTTATTTCCATGCGTTTGACAATAAGGTGTATTCTAGGCACTATTGGAGGTGCGAGAAGTGAGGAGACTGCAACGCTAGAGTGACTACCGACCTTCCTGTAGAAGGTACTCGCAAGGCAATCTCGAAGAAAGTGATCTACGACAGTCATGCACTTGCTACCATGAAGAGGAAGCAAGCCAGACTCGAAGACATCGTCAAGGGAGCGACAACCCCACCGCTTACTGAGCAAAAAAACAAGGGTTACGCAAAATCGCTTGATGCTGCTCTAGGCAACCCGGACAAAGACGACGTTTAAAGTTTTCGACAACGAATTGCAACACAAGCTGTTTGCGATATGCAAAAAATCACTCTAATGTGCGATTGGAGGTGGAAAAGTTGATAGTTTGCTATTTTTATGAAGGCTTGAGATAAATGTAAAGGGACAACTGGATATGGGGGAAACGGGGGTGCTGGCGTAACCTCTAATTTAGCTATATACTTCATCTTCCAATATAGCTGGGTGACGCAGATATTTTGATATTTCGGCATTTGGATTGTTAGGTGTTCTGATTTTTTGACATTTTACACTTCCGGTATCTTGTATAATCGGCTTTTTGATTTTTGGTGTTCTAAATATCGGCATTCCAAAAGTTCGTCATTATGATTTTCAGCATTTCGAGTGCCACATCATTATAGCTATAGTGAACAATAATTGCGAACCCTACCCAGGTGTACTTAAACCACGTGCTGCTCTCCGCTTACCGGGAAGTGATACCAACCTGTGCGACAAAAGCAAATAATTCCATAAAAATAAAAAAAATGTTGCATAACAGAGAAGTCAGAGTTACGAACTAACTGAATAGTATTTTAGGGACCATGTTTCATTAACCAGTAATCATGTGTTGGTTTATAATTGCAACTTATCCGCCGCGAAGCATACCTTTTTTTTATTTTCGCGGATTCTTTGCATGATCGTTGTGCTGTATCAATTTATAAATCTTCGGGTGTAATTAACGAGAAGCTTGACACGTCGGTATCCTTTCACAGTGTCACAAGATGTCCACGTGGTGCTCTCTAAAAGTATTCGAAATCCTCGTTGACTAAAGCTAATACTTGCACGGAAATAATTTGAATAAGTACTTATGGAGAGCTGGGTATGCTGTCTAGATGTTTCTCGCATCTGCTCAGCTTGCACTTAATGCTGGGATGCATTGCTTAAGGTATAAACCAACCACCTTCATATAAACACATGCGAGGACTGGGATCAGCAGAACGCCAATTCAAAAATATTTAACTCACTAAGAACAAAAAAACCTTTTTTGAAAAAAAAACTTACAGTCGGTACACAGGGCAGGCTGCTAGCAAATGCGCTGAGTATATTTCTGTCTGGACTAATCAATGCTAAATTTAGAACCTAATGCGGCGCGTCAATGGCTCAACATCTTTCTGCAGAACACCAAAGTCTAGATGGTGATGGTCTACAAGTCCTTCAATTAGCAGAAGTGGTCTCTTACAATGTGCTTTACTTTTCAAGTGTGTCAGGCATATAGTCTTCTATGCAGCCCCCTAGAATAGGGTTAATTGAAGGACTCATTGAAGAAGAGATACAAGCTAGTTT
The DNA here is from genome assembly GCA_013436015.1 of Rhipicephalus annulatus. Taxonomy (NCBI): domain Eukaryota; kingdom Metazoa; phylum Arthropoda; class Arachnida; order Ixodida; family Ixodidae; genus Rhipicephalus; species Rhipicephalus annulatus. Next base: position 5,119 of record WOVY01013722.1, read on the forward strand.
TCTCTTTGTACCAGCACCAAATAGCACATCAGCACTACTGCCGCGTGCTCCACATAGCACCACTCAGTTAATAGACAAACGCCATGATGAAAAATAGCAATGGGCAAAGTGCATGGTTTAACCCAACACCCTCAAGACTAGAGGTTTTCGTTACACCGGACGCACAGACAATAGCATAGAGGCTTTTAGTTACCGTCTTCGCACTCGCGATGATCAAGAGTTGCATGCAACATCTGTGCACCAGGCCCCAGTGCATAAATCGGGTTTTCAGCAAAAATATGTCGCTTCTTTTAATCAAATTATGCCGGAGGGAAAATTCCTGGTGATCGAATGCTTGGTAGTCTGTAGAAATTCCTGTAACTGCGTTGATACGGCTTATCGTACACCATCCTATAGAAGCAGCAGCGGGGCTTAACACTCAAGAACCATGGAAAAGCGCAGACAGAGAACAAGTACTCCCACGTGCACACTTAATTTTAAAAATGTTGGAGCGATTTCCTTTTTCTCGGAGTATCATTTCTAGAAGTCATGCGCGGCGAACATATAATTTGTAGTACTTTAACCCAAATATATGTGACTAACAACCACCTCATACCTCGGCTATATAATGAAAATATACTAGAATTACAAGACTTTCAAAGAAAAGAAGCTATCGCATACACTGCACGCCTTTTTATAGTAGATGCGCGCTGTGTACGTCATTGCGACCACTACCAATTCCCTCTTGGAGTGAAACTGTGCGTGCATATGTGCGTGTGTAACAAACTCGGCATTAGCCCTGATCAGTATATTCAGCCATTGACTTCTCGGCGTACACGACATCGACACGCTGCATCCCTGACCCCTTACAGCGCCAGAACAAACGTCTTCAAATTTTCCTTCTATCCACGCACCATATCTGACTGGAATGATCTGCCCATATCTGTTGTCTGTAGTATTGATAGGATTGAACATATAGAAAATTGAGACAGTATGTTTCTTTTTCTTTTTAGAAGTTGCTGTATTTTAGCTTGTATTGTCGGTTTGTTTATACTTGAGTGATTATGCCCCTCCTGCTTGGGCCCCTTGTGGGGCCTGCAGTATGTCATAAATAAATAAAATAAATAAATAAGATCGGCCTCCCTGGCTGGGCGCCGCTTGGACGTGGGGGACGATTGCAGCTAAGCCTACCCTGATTTGTTCCGGGTAAACGCTCTCGAGGTGCGCCAAAAGCGGTGACAACACGAAAGCCATACTTCGAATTTTAAGAGCTGTTCGCTACCCTCGTCAAAACCTCTTTGGACACGCCTGACCGACTGACGGCCTAGGAAGAGCTGTTTGAAGTCGAGGCTGCTTGATTTGTTCGACGTGCCACGAGACGCGCTGAACAATTAGCCGAGAGCTTGGGATCCGTTGTGAGGTATGTTTCCCACACTCTGTGGTGCCTGCAAGTCTTCCATTCCGACAAGCCCTAGCCTGCCTAGCGCTGCAGACCCTACTCTGCACGTGCGATGCAATGTTATTGCACTGTGCTGTGTTGTGCGTATTATTGCACTGTGACGTTCGTTGTGTTTCTCTCTCGTCGTGTGACGGACTGAACGTGCATCCTCTCTCTTTCCTAGGTTGAAAAGAAGGCAGTGTTTGATTTTCTCTCTCTTTTTCCCTCTCTCGTTTTTTTATCCTTATACGCTGCGCCCTGCGCTCCCTGTTGGGCTGCAGAAATTAGGCGCCCTCTTACAGCCACTACCCCCCCCCCATTTGGCGAATAGAGATGAACACGACTGCCCTGAACTGAATGGACATGCAGTCTGTCAGTTTACAGTGATCTGCAAGGCGGCTTTCCTGTAAGGTTTGTTTTCCAACCAAAATATCTCGTTCACAGACTGCTTTCCTTTCTCATTTTGAGCCCGCGAGTACAACAAAATGTCACCTCTCCAAATTCCAGCAAAGGCACGCGAGCACAAGAAGATCTCAAAAGGAGGAATGGCAAAAACGAAATGAGCGAGAAAAGCAGTCTGTGAACGAGAGTTCTTGGTTGAAAAACTAACCTTACAGAAAAGCTGCCTTGCAGATTATTGCAAACTGTCCATTGTTTTCTCCTGCAGAAAATTTTAGGAAGACCAGGGCGTAAAACGCGAGCACCGAGACGCGCTGAACCAACTCTCAGAAGCTCCCATCAAGCTTCCATGATGCTACCATCCACATATAGTATGTAGGGAACTATGCGAACGACGACGAAGCAGCAAGAAACGCCAAGCCACAGCGTTGGTGCACACGCGCGACCCGAGCTTGCTCTTGTTTGTATTTGCGGCCTGTTGACGTTCCTCGCTCTTCTGGTGTTACTCGGCCTTCCAGTAGGTTTGTACGTAAATTAACTACGTGACATCTGGTGGAGGTGTGTGGAATCCCGTAGAAACCTGGAACTTCGCTCCCGTAAGGTTCCCCCTCTACGTGACACGAACATGGCCACCGAGACGCCTCTCCACATGAGACCTTCGACCGTCCATGTCACACGCGGCACCGTGTATCCTTAACGAGATCCTCCTATCTTCACGAGATCCACTGAGTCGGACGTCGACGATTGGTTGGCGAGGTACGACAAAGTCGGCGCAAGTAACAAAAATGGACGACCCAAGTAAGCTGGGCTACGTCACATTCTACCTTGCGGACACCGCGCAACTGTGGTTTAATAACCACGCAGCTGACATTTCTACGTGGTCTGCATTCAATACTGGTATTACGGACGTCTTTGGACGACCTGCGGCACGCAAGCTTCAAGTCAAGCAGCGTTTACGTCACCGTGCGCAGCAACCAGGCGAGACATACACGGGCTACATTGAAGATGTGTTGCATCTATGCAACCGCGTCAACTCTACCATTCCCGAGGAAGAAAAATCAGGCACATTTTGAAAGGCATTGACGACGGCGCCTTTCAGATGTTGCTCGCGAGAAATCCTCCCACAATTGCTGTGCTCGTTTCCCTCTGTCAGAGCTTCGATGAGTTGCGTAGGCAGCGCACAATTGCTCGTCAAGCCCTCACGACGCCAGGCACGCTCGCAAGCTTGCACCTAGCTGCCCATCCTACCGATCAGCAGCCGCTGCTTTCGACAATCAAGGACTTCGTCTACGAAGAGGTAGCGTGCCAGCTGTGTCTGCTGCTACTGACACATCAGCCCACAAAAGCTTTGGCACCGAACCTCCAACACGTCATTCGGACCCAAGTCGCTGAGGCCCTTCCACCGATGCATCAGCAACCACCTGTCACTACGCCTCTCACGTACGCCGCCGTCGCTGCTCGGCCGACGCAACAGCGTACGCCGTATGCTCAACCTGCCACGCCACCCTATGTCGGGCCTACAACCCCAGTTGCTGCGCCGTATCTCTTCGCGAGATCTTCAGCTCCATTTTACCGTTGCTCAGACGCTTGGAGGACGCCGGATAATAGGCCCATCTGTTTCGCCTGCGATATCACCCGCCACTGTCGCCTGAGATCCCCCTCCAGTTGACACCGTGGGCAGGCCAATTGCGTCGTCGTCTGAGACGCCATCAAGGTACACCACTGACGGTCATCGACCCTACGCAAACCATCGGTCACCATCGCCCCGACGACGCTCCCTGTCACCTATGCGTCGCCGACCTGCTACGGAAGAAGGAAACTGATCACTGCCCACAATTCGAACTGTTTAAGGCCTCCATCTTTTTCGCTGCAAAACGTTATCGACGTCAATGTTGGGGGGGACCACCGCACAAGCGCTTATCAACACAGGGGCCGCCGTTTTCATAATCTGTGAGACCTTATGCCGCAAGTTGAAAAAGGTGACAACGCCTCTCTCGGGCCTGACGCTCCGCACGGCCACCTCGCAGTGCATAGAACCTACATGTGTGTGCACTGCACGTGTCATTATCCAAGGTGAACTTTATGCTATCGAGTTTTTTTTGTGCTGACATCATGCTCCCACGAAGTCATTCTTGGATGGGACTTTCTTTCGCGTCATCGGGCCATCATAGACTGCTCACTTGCAGAAGTTGCTCTTACACCGCTGTTAACCTCTTGCTTTGGTAGATTCTCTTTCTGAAGCTTACAAACTTGTCGTTGTTGCAGACACGGAAATAGCACCGAGAATATCCACCCTGTAGCCCTGACTTGTACGGCCGCTCCTGCCGGAACGGTTTTGTTCACTCCATCTGACGTATTTACCCACCACCGTAGCCTACACCTGCCCTTTGCCATACTCACCGTGGAATCCTGTGCTACCGCCATGCTCGTTGCGAACTCGCTATCGTCGCCAGTTACCTTACTTCGCGGAGAATGTTTTGGTAACATACAAGACGTTGGCCTTTTGCGCCCTCTGGAGTTTGCCGAACACCCACCTCACCTCCAGCTCAATGCTATGACGCCACCTGTGGCCACACTGCCCGCGCCAGACTCATTCTAGCGCTCTGTTGCCGCTGAGCTATCACCGACACAAAAACGCGAACTCTTGTCTCTTCTTCGAGAGTTCCGTTCTGCCTTCGATTGCGCTCAAACATCTTCGGGTCGCACAGCGAACATTACGCACCACATTGACACCGGTACTCATGCTCCCTTACGCCAACAACCATATCGATTGATTGATATGTGGGGTTTAACGTCCCACAACCACTATATGATTATGAGAGACGCCGTAGTGGAGGGCTCCGGAAATTTAGACCACCTGGGGTTCTTTAACGTGCACCCAAATCTGAGCACACGGGCCTACAACATTTCCGCCTCCAACGGAAATGCAGCCGCCGCAGCCGGGATTCGAACCCGCGCCCTGCGGGTCAGCAGCCGAGTACCTTAGCCACTAGACCACCGCGGCGGGGCCAACAACCATATCGAGTTTCAGCGGAAGTGCGCCGTATTATCAACGAACAAGTCGACGATATGCTCAAGCGTGGTGTCATGCAGCCATCGCAGAGCCCTTGGTCGTCCCCTGTTGTACTTGTGCGCAAAAAGAATCAGTCTATCCGATTTTGTGTCGACTACCGCCGGCTCAATAAGATAACTCGGAAGGATGTGTACCCGTTGCCACGCATCGACGATGCTCTCGATTGCTTGCAAGGAGCAGAATATTTCTCCTCTTTAGGTTTACGCTCAGGATATTGGCAAGTTCAAATGGCTGATCCTGACCGATCTAAGACTACATTTGTAACACCTGATGAGCTGTATGAGTTTAACGTCATACCGTTTGGACTCTGCAACGCCCCAGCTACCTGCGAACAGATCATGGACACCATCCTTCGCGGCTACAAGTGCAACGCGTGCCTCTGCTACCTAGACAACATCATCGTTTTTTCTCGCGACTTTTCGACTCACGTTGTTCGTCTTCGTGACCCTCTGCTGGCCTTCAACTTAACATCAAGAAGTGCCATTTTGCCGCACGTCAGCTCACTATACTGGGTCACGTCGTCTGCAAAGAGGGTGTTCTCCCGGATCCGGCGAAACTCCGCGCCGTGGCCGACTATCCGAAGCCCAATTCCATCCATACACTTCGAAGTTTTATCGGCCTGTGCTCATACTTTCGTCGATTTGTGCGCAACTTCTCTTCCATCATCGTGCCTCTTACCAACCTGTTGACAACTTCCAAAGGCATTTCTGCTTGGCCAAAAGAGTGCGACGAATCCTTCACAGCGCTTCGGCGGTTATTATTATCACCTCCAATACTACGTCATTTTGACGCCGATGCGCCTACGGAGGCCCACACCTACGCCAGTGGTGTCGGTCTAGGTGCTGTATTGGCTCAACGAAAACCAGGATACCAAAATACGTGGTCGCTTACGTGAGCCGAACCCTCAAGAAAGCCGAGTGTAATTATTCCGTCATTGAGAAAGAGTGCCTCGCAATTGTCTGGGCTTTGACGAAGTTCCGCCCATACCTTTATGGCCACCCTTTCGAAGTCGTCACGGACCACCCCGCTCTTTGCTGGCTATCATCGCTCAAAGACCCGTTGAAGCGCCTTGGTCGTTGGGCGCTTCGCCTACAGGAATACGACATTCGTGTTGTATACCGATCCGGCCACAAGCACTCCGACGCTGATGCACTATCTCGCTCGCCGCTACCGGCTGACCCAACCTCTTCGTCACCTTCTCCAGCTGTCATAACACCAATCGACTTCACAGACATGGCATCTGAACAACGCAAAGATGTGTGGATTTCCCAACTCCTCGCCTTTCCGACTTATCCGTTAGCTAATTCGGTATCAAGAAGTATCCACCGTCAAGCCACACATTTTACTATTCGAGACGACCTCCTAAATTGTCGGAATTGCACGTCTAAAGGTCGGAGGTGGCTATTAGTGATACCCAACCACATGCGCTCGGAAATCTGTACTGCTTTCCAAAACGGCCCGCAAAGCGCTCACGCCGACGCTCTCAAAACGTACAACTATCTACGTCAGCGGTACTACTGGCGCATGTACACATTTGTTCACAAGCACGTACGTGCCTGTACTGCATGCCAGCGACGTAAAGCCCCCCCTCAACGCCCTGCCGGTACACTTCAGCCTCTGCCTTGTCCAGCGCGTCCATTTGACCGCGTTAATATTGACTTATACGGACCATTTCCCACGTCGTTTCCTAGAAATAGGTTGATAATTGTCGACGTAGACCACCTCACGCGTTACACGGAGACGGCAGCACTACCCGCAGAAACCACAAGGGAAGTTGCGCTTTCCATTTGCGCAACTTTGTTCTTCACCATGGTGCTCCCCGCGAACTTTTGAGCGACCAGGGGCGTGTTGTCTTGTCTGACACCATTCAAGCCTTGCTCGCTCAGTGCAACATGGTTCATCGCATGACGACAGCATATCACCCGCAGACGAATGGCCTCACAGAACTGATTTAATCGCACTCTCGGTGATATGTTGACGATGTACACAGCTTCAGACCAGACTAATTGGGACACTGTCCTTACATTCGTCACGTATGCGTATAACACCGCTACGCACGCGACAACAGGGGTTTCCCCTTTCTTTCTGTTGTACGGACGCGAACCATCATGTACGCTGGACACCATCCTCCCCGAGGAGTCGGGCGTGTATGCCCGACTCCTCTGAGATACACTGCAATTGCTGATGTTGCCAGGTACGCAGAAGATTGCAGACGATTGGCCCGTTCACTGACAACCGAGGACCAAGGCCACCAGAAGCTACGGCATGTCACCGACCGACATCCCTCTACTTTCACGACTGGTGCTCTCATTTGGCTCTGGATTCCACCGAGTACTCCTGGCCTTTCGTCGAAATTACTGGCACGATACCACGGGCCCTACCGCATTCTCGCCCGTACGTCACCAGTCAATTATAAGATTGAGCCTTTGACATAGTCTGATGACTTACGCCGTCGTGGCCGAGAAATTGTGCATGTGAGTCGCCTGAAGCCGTATTGCGAACCCGCTATAGTGACTACGCCTTAAGTCGCCAGGTTGGCTACGCCATTCACTGGGGGCCAATGTAGGTAACTACGCGAACGACGACGAAGCAGCAAGAAACGGCAAGCCACAGCGTTGGTGCACACGCGCGACCTGAGCTTGCGATTGTTTGTATTTTCGGCCTGTTGATGTTCCTCGCTCTTCTAGTGTTCCTCAGCCTTCCAGTAGGTCTGCACGTAAATAAACTACGCGACAAGAATTACGCTGCCTCTAGTGTGTAAATAGCGTATATAAACGTTCCTCTTATCAGCCCCGGCTACTCTGCTCGACTTCTACCCGAGACTTGGCTAGCTCCTTTGAATACATCACGAGCAAGCAAAAGGCCACGGAGTTGTATAGGCGAAAATGTGCGACATCACATCGCTTTTATCACGTGACATATTCGTTCTCCGCTGCATTCGCCCGCTCGTGTCCGCAGATAACGTTCCTGTTTTTATAGCGACAACACACCGTTGATTGCGGTCACGTCATTGAATAATAATCAAACAGCGGTTGCATTATTTATTTGCAAATTACTTCCCTATAAAGTATGGTGAACTAATTTATTACTTGGCAACCTGAGGAGCTTTCTAACTTGACTTACTTTTTTATCAAGACCTGAATATAATTTTAAGATTTATTTGGTTGATTCTGAGCATTACCTTCACAACAGGACTACATCACCACTGTCCGCAACAATTATTATTCAACTTTCCCAGTGCCAGTAGGTCCGTTCAAGTTACGTGATGAAAACATGTTTGCTGGACTACGTCATCTGTGCCATGTCGCTCAAGTGTCTGTCTCCGCATTATTGACGAATCCAGCCATCTTTTGTAAACTTTCTGCAGGCAAGTTTTTTAATGTTATTTTGTTTTTTTTTACTGGTGGCCTCAGACAAGCTTAATAAGCCTCTGCTCACCATTGGATAGCGTTGTTACGCGCGGCGCCTGGGCCGACGGGGGAGAGCGGCGTTCTTTGATCATCAAACAAGTCACCAAAGGGCTGCCAGCCTGCTCTCCGCCGTGTTTTGTCCATCTTAGCCGGGAAGTGAGGTGGCATTGCGACACCATAAGACGTTCGACGAGACGACCACAATGGTTTCTTTGTGTCGCATGTACAGTGTGGTGGCCACGGCCCAATCAAAGACGTTGACTTGAGCGAGTGTGAGCGGCACCGTTAGAAATGGTGTATGTGTGCCGTGATTAACATCGCATTCTGGACCCATTCCCCGATTTAGTAAAAACGCACACTTTATAATGAGCCACCCAGCTCATTCGCAAGATATCTCTCCCCCTGTCTGTACAGAATGTAATAAATCCTCTGTTAAGATTGCCATCCTACTCCTGAGTGCACACGCGTTTTCTTTTCTGTCTCTCTACACCCCCTTTCTTGCCCCTATTTCTCCACCCCCAGTGCTGGGCAGCAAACCGGATGCCAAGATCTGGTTAATCCCCTAGCCTTCCTTTCTCTCTCTTGCCATCTTACTGCCTTGGCATCTTCATCCCGGATATCTGATGCCTGAAAGGGCCGGTACCAACGGAGGTTAAAGAATAAAACAGATGGTGAATATTTTCTGCGGCATGTTGATACGGGGAGACGCTGCGAGCGCCGACGAGTGCAGACGCGCTTCACGTCGGCTTCTGCTTTCATGAACAACTTCGCAGTGAAAATCACCACTTGCATTTCTCAGAGTGATATCAGAAGATTCGCCTTGTCATCCAGATTCTCAGGATACCAAAGACAAGGTGAACCAACTGTTTTTCGTCTTTTTACGGCCTTTTCTTGGTGCACACCACACGAGACGCTGTTAAGCCTCGCGAAACAAGCCGGTTTCCTCAGGGAGCCAGCGCTGTAAACCCCATGGAATCCACCGCGTCGGCAGGCGACGCGCAAGATAATGCTGCTGATTTGAGGACGATGGACGTACAACACGATGATGATGAATCGCCAGCCACTACCGAGAGTGAAGAAGGCTGGCACACCGTCTACAACGGACGTCGTCGAAAGCCTGGACATGGATCGGTCAGAGACGCTGATGGCGTCCATGATGCTAACAACAAGGTAGAACCCGGTTTTCGTAACACGCAAGCCAAAACGCAGGAAAGACGGATGAGCCGCAGCGAAAAAGTGAGCAGAATGCCTAAACTGCCAGCGGGAGACTACAAAATTGTCATCCGACCGAGAGGAGGCCTACGCGTAGCCGCACTCAGCCCAACCGATATAACCAGAGGCATACATGAAGCCGCGGCTACACCACCATAAGTCCGGCACTTCGACGTGATATGCCCCAACAAGACAGAAAACATCATGGTAGTGAGCACACCAGACCCCGACCGAGCTGACCAGTACAGAAAAATCAAGAAAATACTTATACGAGGCAAAGAATATGAAGTGGCAGCGTATGAAACAGCGCCAGAAGATACAGCCAAGGATATCAATAAAGAAATCCCACTGGAAGAAACGCCCGGTAGCATTAGGGCGGCCCTTGTCACTGAAAGAAACCCCAGCATCATCACAGCGAAACGAATGGGGAATACTGGAACGGTCATTGTGCTCTTCAGTGGAAACAAGGTACCCTCCAGTGTGTGCTATGATAGAGTAATAATACCGTTCACGCTATACCGCAAGCAAATTGACTACTGCAAGCAGTGCAACAGACTGGGACATAGAAGTGACGTGTGCCCCAACCCCCAAGATAAACTTTGTGCTGGTTGCGGCATTCACAACCCCAAAGACGACCACAGATGCGACCCTAGTTGTCAAATCTGTGGAAAAGACGACGTTACAGCCAATAAAAGCTGCACGGCCAGGTTCAAGAAACCTTACATTGTAAAACAGAGACAATGGGCCAGACTACAAGAACATCAAAGGCAAAGCTCACCTCCACCAAGAGGACGTCAACGAGAGCGCTCGACATCGAGACCCGGAAAACGACAGCAAACAAGATCCCGCTCCGGTTCAAGAAACCACAGCCCTGCAAGCTCCCACCCCAGTTCGAGGTCGGGATCGGCGTCTAAGGGACCAACAAACAATGTGAACTGGGCAGATAGAGTACGCGGCTTGCGACCGGAGGGACCTCAGGAGATTAAAAATAATAACGGTGGCAATAACAACAGTCAAGAGTTAGAGCGGCTTAAAGATGAAAACAGACGAATGAAAGAAATGATAGAACAGATGCAAGCTCAAATAGAACTCCTCACTATGGAACGCGAGTGCGGCGAACCCAGAAGCCCTAATATAACTAATACTGTAATGCAGGAGGAAACATCCATAGCCGACGATCGCATGGACATAACTACCCCTCCGTTAAAACAAAAGGCCAAAACGCGGAGAACTACAGATCCCCCAAGCACTAAACAAGAAAGCATCTTGCAACAAACAAGGTTGGATAACATTGAGAAAAAAGTAGACCAGCTATTAACCGCGTTCCAATCTATCCTGGAAACCACCACTAAGACGTCTGTTGATCTGACGGCACTAGCAGCCAGGGTAGAAATTCTGGAACGAGGACGCAACGCAAAAACATCCGCAGACCTTCAGGTTGTAGCCGCGAACGTTCACCAACAACCGCAGGCACCATATCCCCTGCAGGCAACTCCCACAAAACCACCAACCCCTTTCATCCACCCACCTATTTTCACGCCTCCCACACAAATAACGAACAGCGATGGTGAGGCGTGGTAAAGCACAATTCCGCATATGGCAATGGAACTGTAGAGGATTCAGGGCTAAGAAATCTGTCATCCAGCAGTACATCCGACAAGGTAACAAGCCAGATGGTATTTTACTTCAAGAAACGCATGGCCTCGCCACACTACCAGGATACCAGTCAGTAAGCCCCGAGCGTGAAGAAGGAAATAAAGCTCTCACTACACTAGTAAGGAGAGAGATTACGGTCAGAACCCATAATCTAGAATGTGGATACAACCATATAATGACAGAACTTCTATCTAGGAAAACAAAAGGGAGCAGCACATTTATTCTTAACGTATATAGCAGTCCGTCAAATCACAGACAGCAATTTCACATCTCTATTTAGGCAGGCCGTGATATTAGCTAGCAACGCCCCGCTCATCATAGCAGGGGACTTCAACGTCCGCACACGAGGCATGGGGGTATGGTTACAACCACCCCCAAAGGGAAACGGTTATGGCAGAGCATACAAGATGAACAGCTTACTCTGATTACAGACCCGCATGCACACACACGCATAGGTACAAGCACCCAGCGAGACACAACAGCGGATCTTACAATAACCAAGAATGCCCCGGGGGCTACATGGCACAACACATTCGATGATTTAGGAAGTGACCATCGCATACTCGAAACACACGTACCATTCACCGATAGCGACAGGATTACGACCATACGTAACACGAGACGTCTAGTTGACTGGGATAAATTTCGGGATATCAGAAAAACGATTACCGAACATCCTGACGATATCCAGCAATGGTGCGAGAGCATAATAGACACCGTCAGGAAAGCCACACATGAAGTAGAAACAGATATCCCAGTTGAGCGCATTGATAACAGATTAATCCACCTGTGGCGAACTAAAGAAGCGTTACAACACAAATGGCGGAGGCAAAGACACAACAGAACCATTCGGAAAAAGATAGCACAGCTCAATAAAGACATTGAAAGTCACTGCAAGCAGCTGTGTGAGCAACAATGGGCGGATATATGTAAGGACATGGGCACCCGAATCGGAACATCACAAACGTAAAAATTTCTAAGGTTTCTTTTAGATCCCACGAACACCAAAACTGAACAGAGACACACTATCCGTCGTCTCACACGCGAATACGAGGAAACGAGGAACAGCTAATGACAGATCTACAAAACATCTACATGCCAAAATCACCGCCACTACAGCATAAAAACTATACAGGCGAAGCCAACCCCAACATGGACAAAAACTTTTAGGTAGCAGAGATTAGAGCGGTGCTCCACAAATTAAATGTAAAATCAGTACCGGGACCCGATGGAGTCACCAACCGAGCATTACGTAACCTGGACAGTGAATCCATAGAATTTTTAACTGGATATATAAACAAATGTTGGACAGAAGGGGAAATACCCGACACGTGGAAAGAGGCTAGAACAATCCTTATACCAAAACCTGGTAAGCCAATCAACAAAGTAAATCTCCAACCCATCTTATTAACGTCATGCGTAGCAAAAGTAATGCAACACGCATTTTTAAATAGAGCCAACAACTATCTTGAGGATGGTGAATACTACCCACACACGATGATAGGCTTCCGTCGTCACCTAGCCACCCAAGTCGCCATGCTACAGATTAAAAACCAAATCATAGACTACCCCACAAGATCCACACGAGCCATACTCGGTCTGGATCTCAAAAAAGCATTTGACAATGCAGCTCAAGAAACAATTCTCAGCCGCATATCTAGTTGAAACATGGGTGAGCGAGCCTATAATTACGTCAGAAACTTCTTGACCAACAGCAAAGCAAGGCTCAGCTTAGGAGGCCTTACATCCGATCTCCAAGAATTGGACTGCAGAGGCACTCCACAGGGCTCCGTAATATCGCCAATGCTCTTTAATCTAATCATAATTGGACTACCAAAAGAATTAAATAAAATCCCGGGATTATATCGCTCTATCTACGCGGATGACATCACAATATGGGTCAGTGATGGCAGCGACGGCTACATAGAACAGAGACTCCAAGAAGCAATAGGAACAGTTGAGCGATACTTGGAAGGCACAGGACTCACATGCTCCCCGGAGAAATCATAACTTCTCTACAGGCCAGCAATCAGAGGCAGACCACGCAAGTCAGAGGAAAACAAGCGGCAATATGAGGAAATTGGGATTCATACACATGAGGGCACAGCTATACCGACAGTTCCAAAAATACGGGTACTGGGATTAGTCATCGAGGCTAACGGTGCAAACGGCGAGACTATACGCAGACTAAACACCAAAGTCACGAATGCGATGAGACTGATTCGCAGGGTCACGAATAAACACCGAGGTATGAAAGAAACCCACGTAATTCGTCTAATTCAGGCCTTCGTCATAAGTCACATAACGTATGTAGCAGCATACCACAACTGGCAAAAAGCTGGAAACTAACAAAATAAATGCACTCATCCGGAAGGTCTACAAACAAGCGATAGGAATACCTGAGTATGCTAGCACAGACCTTTTTCTTCAGCTAGGACTACACAATACGCTTGAAGAGATTATAGAAGCTCAGCGGATATCCCAGCTTGAAAGGCTCAGTAAAACTAAAACGGGAAGAAATATAATGAGTAGATTAGGGATCATGTACCAAGCACAACATGGTGTCAAAAATGACATCCCTAATACAATCAGAGCTAAGATCATTTCTAACCCGATACCGAAAAACATGGAACCCATTAACAACACGGACCGCAGAAAACACCGAGCAAAAGCACTGCTCAAAGCACACGGCAGGAACAGTAAATCTCTTTTTGTAGATGCTAGCCCATACCCTGAACGAAAAGCTCACACTGCTGTCGTGATTGACACGTCCGACATTTGTAATAATGCGTGCTCTGTCATAACAAACAATATAGAGGAGGCTGAGGAGGCAGCCATAGCCATGGCTATCACCTCCATCAAACACTCATTCATACTGAGCAATTCGCAAGTAGCAATCAGAAATTTTACGCAAGGACGGATTTCACAGCAAGCCCTCAGAATCCTCGTTAATAACCAAGAACTACACAAAGTAGATGAACCGTAATACCTCGTATGGTTCCCGGCACACACAGAGACTGATAAACCCAATCCTAACGAGCTGGCTCATGAGTTGTCGCGAGAATTAACCCACCGCGCAACCCGACCACACCGCTCGGTGATCATCTCTGGCACCGCCGACATACCACACAAAGACCGATTTACAATCTACACAGAATACATGCAACACTACAGAGAAGCAAGGCGCGTCTTTCGCGCCCCTCATCCGAGTCTAAACAGGCAAGAAGCATCGGAATACCGACAGCTACAGACGAACTGCTACCCGAACCCTGTGCACCTCCACAGGAGCTACCCAAACTTATACACGGACAATAAATGTAAGCTATGTGTAACAGAAAAAGCGTCTTACAAACATATATTATGGGAATGCCCCAGCTTATCAACAAGTTCTCCTGTGGTCCTCCGGGAGCAGTGGAGACTTGTGCTGCTCAGCTTGGAGGTTCAAGACCAAAAATGGGCTATCCAGCAGGCCAGGGAGGCTGTACAGAGACAAGGTCTCCCGGTACCTCCTTGTGCGGTCTAGCCCGGACCACAATCATGCCGGATACGAAAATAAAGTTATTCATCATGTTGATACGCTGCGTATGAGTGGTCACCCTCGAAAATTACCAACTTTAACACGACGGACAAGTGATGATATACCCTGAGTAGGTTTGAGCATGTATTATGCCTCGACGCATTTAAACTCTATTAAACATCTCCCTTTCGATTTCATTCTTCGGAGCTTTGCGTAGTTCTTCACCTAACGCGCTGCATTCGTGCTGCACTGCTACCACTTCATTTCTTCTGTATATACGCCCTGTTTCGGGCACGATCGTAGGCTGCCATCTTGGACTGATGATGCCGTTTTGCATCCATATGAATATTCGAATAGTGCTACGGTGAACTCGCACGCATCAACACGCCGGGCCAGTACATTCCACGCCGTATGACCATAATCATTGCTAATTACGACATAGAAAACCAGCAAAAATTGCTTTTAAGCCTAAGATGGCAGCGTCTATGCTTTACTGTAACTGTTACATTTATATTTCTTATATTTGTCCAATATGTCATTTCATGGAGCGGCCGCGGAACTTGTGCCGCTGTTCATAGTGGTACCTCTCGGTCTCTGAAGCTGGATGAATATAACTAAGAAGCCTGGTTTTTACTGGCTACATAAAATGTGAAACGAAGCTATAATTCAAGATGACAAACAAAAAAACAAATCTGTGAAAAGTCAGTATTGACGCGCCGATTGCGCCGATGAAAATCGTCGTCGTCGGTGGCGGCGGCGCGCCGATGAATGAAATAATGAATGAACAGAATTTATTTCTGGAGAGATACAGAAAAACGAAGCGAAGCTTAAGGCCATTCGGCCTGACGTGGCTTCGCAACGCGAAATGATAAAAGTTCAGCAAACAGTGCTACATTGAATAATAATTATCACAATACAAGGAGCAGCGTAATAACAGAACACAGATATAGCATAAAAGCAAAAATAGGTGACATAAAAATACAAAAAATAGGCTAATAGGCGTAGACACACAGAATCAGACATCGAGGCTCTTTTCATTACATATCCAAAAAGGCACATACTTACATATTGATATATTCATATAATACACTCATATATTCATAACATACATCTGCCCATATGTACATACATACTACTGTATATACACTCGTTTTGTATCTAAAGGTGAGAGTATATGTGGAACCTAGCCAGAATTTTATTGGAAACATGATGTTTACTTTACTCAATTAAGAAGGAGATGTTTTATGTGATATTTGAATTGCGTTGTGAGAGGTTAAAATTTATTTGTTCACCTAAATGATTTATAAGCTGTTGGGCGCGGTTAGCTACCCTAGCGCGGTGTGCAATTAGGGCTCTACCATATCCAGTCCAAGTAGCAGGAACGTGAATTTGTTGCCTACGGAGCGAGTATTTGAGTGCGCCTTTCTGTGCCGTAATAGTGTGGAGTTTATTCTTATAAATGTAAAGCAATAGCTTATATTCATACACCTGTCTTGCTTAGAGTATACCATGTTTTATAAATAGTGGACCACTAGGCATCTCCCTTGGGTTGCCATAATAATCAGAGAATAGGCGGAGAACTTTTTTCTGTAAGATTTCTAGTTTATTTAAATTCTTCTCACTTGTAGTGTCCCATACTAGCATACTATAACTCAAACGCTAATAAAAAATAGCGTAGTATATCTTTTTTAGCCAAATTGGTATAAGTGGATTTATTTTACATATACACCCAACAGTTCGGATGCGAGACTATCAACAGGGGTATTCCAAGACAAATTTTGTTGGAACCACACTCCGAGGAATTTTTGTGTTTTAACCTGCTCCAGCCTTTGCTTTTTGAAAAAGATGGTAATGTCGTCCTCGTAGGGCTTGTATAGGCTGGAATACTATGTACTTACTTTTATATATATTGAGAATGAGCTTATTTTAATGAAGCCAGTTTTCTAATTTGAGTAAGTAATTATTTACTTCACTTTCAAGGTGCATGAGTATCCTACCATGCAAAAAATATGTTGGTGTCGTCAGCGTAAATAATTAATTTTGGAGATCGTGGAATGTCACACAGATCATTAATATATGTTATAAATAGTAACAGTCCAAGGATTGAACCCTGCGGTACACCATTTTTTACAGTTTTCATTGGGGAAACAAGGTTATCCACCTCAACATATTGTTTTCTTTCGGTAAGATAACGTTTTATTAGTTTAGCTGTCACGCCCCTTACACCATAATCATGCAACTTAGATATAAGAATATCATGTTTGACTGTGTCAAAGGCTTTCTTCAAGTCAATGAAAAGACCTATGATGTAGGTTCTGTTTTCCATGTTCTTTAATATCTCCTCTTTCGTATCTAATAGCCCCGACTTCGTAGACTTACCTTTTTGAAACCCATACTGCGATTTATTTATTATCAGGTGCATGAGTATTCTACCTGCAAAAAATATGTTGGTGTCGTCAGCATAAATAATTAATTTTGGAGATCGTGGAATGTCACACAGATCATTAATATATGTTATAAATAGTAACAGTCCAAGGATTGAACCCTGCGGTACACCATTTTTTACAGTTTTCATTGGGGAAACAAGGTTATCCACCTCAACATATTGTTTTCTTTTGGTGAGATAACGTTTTATTAGTTTAGCTGCCACGCCCCTTACACCATAATCATGCAACTTAGATATAAGAATATCATGTTTGACAGTGTCAAAGGCCTTCTTCAAGTCAATGAAAAAACCTATGATGTAGGTTCTGTTTTCCTATGTTCTTTATTATCTCCTCTTTCGTATCTGATAGCGCCGACTTCGTAGACTTACCCTTTTGAAACCCATACTGCGATTTATTGATTATCAGGTGCTTAGTAAAAAAGCATTCAAGTCTGGAGTGTATTCTTCCTTCACAAACTTTGGAGAGTACCGGTAGAACCGATATCGGGCGGTAGTTCAATAATACATTTTTGATTGATTTATGGGGTTTAACGTCCCAAAACAACCATATGATTATGAGAGACGCTGTAGTGGAGGGCTCCGAAAATTTCGACCACCTGGGGTTCTTTAACGTGCACCCAAATATGAGCACACGGGCCTACAATATTTCCGCCTCCATCGAAAAATAATACATTTTTGGCACCTCCTTTATGAATAGGACAAACGCGGGCTATTTTTTTTAGTTCAGAAGGAAAATGCCGGTTTCTAACATAGTGTTCACGATGTATGAAAGAGGGTGTGAAATTAGGGACGCTACATATTTTATCGGACTGGCTGCTATTCCAACACCTGCAGCAACATTGTCACATATTTTACAGATTAATTTTTCAACTTCACAAGGTGTAACCGGAGTAAGGAAGAGTGAGTGTGATAGACGCTTTATATCTGCTACAGGCGGGTCTGTTGCCCCACAAGATGAGTCTGTGTAGTCGCCAGCGTTAACAAAATACTCATTCATGACTGATAGTGCTTCGACATCTGCCTTATCGTCTGCAATACCAGTGACGTTAACATAACCTTTTTTGTTACGTTCAGTTGAGTTATTTACCTCGTTCCACACTTTCCTGGGATAATCGTAGATTTTTTCAAATGTGCATTGATAATATGATACCCTGGCTCATTTGATGTCATCATTTAGCTTATTGCGGAACTTCTTGTAGCCTTCAAGAAGTGATAAATCGCGATATTTTACAAACGTGTGATACATTTTGTTTTTTTTCTTGTATTCGGTCATACAGTGCGTTATTAATCCATGGCTTGCGTATCTTCTTCCTCGAAGGCTTTTTCGTTAAAGGAAAGGCACGGTCATATATGCCTTAAGTTGCTCAAGAAGAAAGATTGAAAGCCCGGTTTGTATCTCTTTCTGCGCACACTATCCCAAAATGCTATCCTAAAATGCTAGTCACAGGGGCCTGTGTTCCTTTTCTGCTATTTCGATACACTGCTTCAGTGAGAACAGATTGTCTTCCAACCTCCTGTGTTTCTGAAACCCATTCTGCAGTTCCCCCAGCACCCCCTCATCCTCTATCCATGCCTGCAGTCTTTGCTTTATATTCTGCATCGCCAGCCTGTAGACCACTGATGTGACTGTTATTGGACGGTAGTTGTTTATGTCAGCTTTGTCCCCCTTTCCTTTATAGATCATGCTAATCCTGCTAAGTTTCAATCCATCGAAAACTTCACGATCGATTATTATTTTGCTCACCACCTCTCTCAAAGCCTGCTTAGATTTCGGACCTAATGTCTTTATCGGCATAATTTGAATGCCATCTGGGCCTGTTGATGTACTACTAGGAACTCTTTTCTCAGCCCTTTCTCACTCTCGTGAAAATGGAGCCATTGCGTCACTTGATTCATCGTTGTGTATTGTGGTGCATAAAGCACTTCTTTGTTGAAATTTTTCTGTCACCCTTGTTCTTATATCTTCAGTAGCTTCGTATCCTTCTAGCCTAGCACCTTGAGCTGTAGTTATAAACCTGTGCTCTAGGCTCGTCTCATTTCTCAGGGAGCTTAGATGGTTCCCGAATTTCGCAGCTGCATTTTTACCTCTTTTATGTACTTCTGCCAGCTACTGAGCTCCCTTTCTTCTGACCTTTTCATTTCTGACCTTTTCATTCATTGATCAGAAGGGATGCATTCCTTCTACAGCTTAGAAAGATTTACCAGTTTCTTTCAACATCATCTGTCATTTCACCCCGCTGCTTAGCATGTCTGTGTTCCCTGGAGGCTTCCTGACGTTTTGCTATGGCTCTCTTAACTTTCTCATCCCACCAACTTTTGGGTTTGTGTCTTCTTTTTCGGGGTGACTTGTCACGTGCCTTAGCAAGCTCTAGCTGAAACAGTTTAATGAAATTCGTGTTTGCCCACACTGTTTTAATATCCTCAGTGATTACTTTCTCAATTTGTTTAGTGGCTATTTCAATTTGCCTTTCTAAATAAAAATTTTCCTGTATTTGCTCATCTTGTTTCCTTCCCACTTTCACTGCTCTTCCAAAACTTAGCTTGATACGTTTGTGATCACAACCCAGACTTCTGGAGCCACCTTCATCTATGTGCATTCCCCTGAGCTTATCATACATCCTATGTGACATCAGTGCGTAATCTATCGTCAACTGCAGACTTCTTACCTCCCATGTTATTTGCCCTTCACACTACTCGGTACTGTAGCAGATGATCAAATCGAGCCTTTCACACATATCCATGATCATTTTGCCTGTCGGGTCGGTATACTCATCTATATCATTTATGGGCACATTCATATCTTCTAGTATAATTATCTCGCACTCTCCTCTTAACTACTGAATGTCCTTGGATATACACTCTACCATTGCCTGGTTTTCCTCTCTGGCCTTTGCTCCCATCCACAAGTACACGAAACAAAGGAGTGTCATTTGCCCAGCCACTTTCCCTTTTAGCCATAACTGTTCCTTGCACTCCTGCTTGACCCTTTGCCAGTCTGAACTTTAATGAAAGAATGCCCCAATACCACCCCCCTTTCTGCTGCCTTCTGTTCTGTTACAATATTCCCACGCGTAGTCCGGATTGTTCGGAGGTTGTCCCATGTCCCTGAGATGTGTTTCTACAAAACCGTATACCATCGGCCTCTCCTCCCTTAGCTGTTCTTCTATCTCTTCCCACTTCAGCCTGTTCCTACCACCCTGCATGTTTATATACCCTATGTCTGAATTGGCTTGGCGCTCGTGGCTACGTCTATTTCTGCCCCGGACTCTACCTACCTTAGATACTGGTGCCACTTTGAAATCGTATCTCTCCATACTACTGTCAAAGAGTCTCCCTGGTTGTTTTCCTCTTTACTAGCTATCCTACACCCCGAAAGGCCCCCTTGCCCCCAAAAAAGCTACTGCGCGTCTTGCCAGTCGCCAACCCACCTCATGACCCAGCCGCCCATCGAACTGAATTCTGTCTCGTTGAAAACCACCCCACCTACGCACCTCTCTACACCACCTCAAAGCCTTTCTCTCGACTCATCCACCATATCTCTAGGTTTGCGTTGACAACCGCTCTGTTCAGGTTACTATCACGCACCGGTACCTGCGGTATCGTGCAAATCACTACCTGTACCTGAGGAAGAAGTGGCACGCATGTCATCGACGCCTTTCGCCAGTGTAGTTGCTAGTCCTGCTGTATATTCATTTAAGACATTTAAACCACCTTAAATTATCACGAGGTTTTGTCTATCAGCTGTAGTTTTGAGTTTTGCGCTCGCTTGCCTCATGACTGCTTCGAGCTTGCGTCCTGGGAACGCCCCTACTGCAACCCTCTTGTCACCTCTTACCCCCACTTTGATGGCTTCTGTGGATCGATTTAAATTCGAGTCCCCGGCGATTATCACATACTGTGACTTTTCAGCTGGAGCGTCTGCACCTGTGGATTACTTGCACCTTTGAAGCCGGCTGCTTTGTCTCATCCATGGCCCACTACTACTTCGCTGAAGCTGGGCCTTGCGAGCGACAATTGGACCGGCTGAACCTGTTCTTTCCAAACTTGCTTGCTCTTTTTTCTCCGCCGTTCTGGTTGCCGGTTCTCTACTGTTTTCTCTCCGTAGGCCGCTTCTCTATTCTCCTTGGCTAGTGCTTCCTCGGCGGACTTCAGCCTATCTCCCATTGCCCTCGTTTTTTCTTGCTCTGTCGCCAACGCAGTCTCTAGCTCGGTGATTCTCAATCAGCAGTTCACTCTGGGCAACCATCGTTTTCTCCATTTTTTCGTCGACCTCACTTTGCGTACACTTCGCGTCAGCCTCTCCTCCATCCGCTTCTGCACTTGGGTCCACTTTCAAACGCACCCCACATCCTGAACACTTTACAATCTCGTTAACCATGTCTTTGTGACACCAATTGTCCCTATGACTTGTCTTACTCGATAATTACAATACTCGAGCCCTGCCCTACGAAAAATTGAAAGTCTAAGCTCTACTACAAAATTTTGAGTGTTCAATGTACGTGCACGTCCCCCAGGGGATGGCAAAAAAAAATCAAACACACACACACATGCACAAACTAATACCTGGTGACTGACCCCTAAAAAGCCGTACAATAAAATAAGTGCTACAAAGATTTTACCTGCTGCCTTATAATTATAAAGACAAGCTCAAAACATGCAAAACCACTTATCTGCGCAGTCGATCTGGAGCGCTCAAAAAACACGTCTATCTACCGTGACACTCCGAACCAAACCCAGAACGATCACAGCGCCAGACTGAACTGAACGATCGCAGCACCAGAGTCACCTCTAGTTAATTTCGAGAAACTCTATGCCCTATCCTACACCGTTTCTAGACCAGGTAAGTTGCAAAACTGAATGATGTTGCGCGGCGCGGCCGCTGTCAGCGACAAATGTGGCGCTGCGGTCACATGCGGATTGACTCACTCAATGGTTGCTCCTGTCTCCTGTCACTCTCGTAACGTCTGTTGGCTGTGAATGCTGCAGTGCGTCGTTCGTGGAGCCTGCCATCTGCGTGAACAGTTTTGCGCTTCACCGTGCCAAGTTAAGCTGTGTATGTGTTACATGTCTTCATCATGCCAACATGTTGCGTCCCCGGCTGTACGAGTGGCTATAGGAAGTCAGAGACACCATGACATTTTTTCTGTGCTCCGCGAGACCCTGAGCAGCGAGCGGCATGGAATCATGCTATTCCTGGTGTATATAGGAAACCATCCAACACGTCACGTGTGTGTGATAGGCACTTTCATGAAGAAGACATCCTAAAAACGTTTACTCACATCATCAATGGCGAGAAGATACAAATCGCCAGAGGAAAGTGGACCTCGTTGAAGGATGCATTCCAATAATATTTTCGAATTTGCCCGCTTACTTATCAAAACCCGCGACAATGAAGCGAAAGCTGCCCGAGAGGAGCGGGAGACTCTCTGGAATGTCATCGACGAGAAAGAGAAAACTGTCTTCGAGCACTGCGCCCGAAGTCAGTGAAGTAAGTCCCGACTTGCCATTGAATGGCGTCATTTCGCTTCAGGAGATAGAAAACAATTTTTCGCCTGCTGCATGCTGGCAGAAAGTTGTTGATAATGACGCGACAGGACGTTTTGTGGCATTTCTCGTCCTCAAGGAAGAAAACAAGGCGCTATTTGTGGAGAAATGCGTAGTTGTCGCAGAATACATGACAGTCACCGTTAGCGGCCGTGGTCGCTTAGCCAAGTCACCCGTGTTACGACCGTCATCATTATTGAAGTTTTTCGGCCTTTGTGAACAGGACGAAAATATTTCGACGCATTCCAAGCAAGGGTGTGCCGTCAAGACGTATTAATTTCCTCTCGGCAAAACCTGAACGAGGGGTTCGGGACTGGTTCGCGCAGAGAAAACACAGGAGCCAAGAGAGGCCATTGTGAGCTCGACTCAAGAGAGGCCATTGCGTTTGCTGGGAGCAAGGCTTTCGAGGCAGACAAGGAGGCAGCTGTGCCATTTTCGAGGTCACCGAGGATTTGGAAACCCCGGAACCAGCATGGTATTTACAGTTCAGGCTGAAAGCTAAAGCCAAACTGGTTGTGGCTGCATCTTGTGAGGAGAAGCGGAGCCCCGGATATGCGCTGCTACGCCACAGCTTCTAGCAAACAACCAGGAATGGAATGTGGGGTTGAAGGAAAGAAAAGGGCAGTATCTGCTGCAGAACTTGCGGGAACCCGCATAGACGACGAGAGATTAGTCGACCACTCCTTCTTCCCCTCTTTTCTCCATAGGATCGGCTGAATGGGGTGGCATATTTTGACGATATGCTGGCCCACCTCTACATTGTCCTACCCAAACAGTCAGGCAAGTTTGGCACGTGTACTGGCAGCCGGTTTTTCGAACCTCACCCAGCTGCCAGAAGAATCTTGGAAACGAAAATCATCGGACGTGCGCGAAACTTGGTGACGTGTACGAAAATGTCGGTACAGTGCTTTGGTGACCATATTTGGGCATCGTGTGGACTGTGCCCTCTCCACATGAATTGTGTGGTGTCTTTCCTCTTTTCCGTGGGTGGAGCACCTAGACCATGGAGCGCCGTATTGGCTGAAGCCGCGGACAGTGCGCCCAAGGTTGGCAACGTGGCGCTATATAAACGGAAGACTCTTGTGCATTTTCAAGCTCTACCGTTCAACAGTACTCATGTACAGTTCCTGACTTCTACTTGATCACTAGATCACCTCTTTTCTAACTCTCAGTTACTAACCATGTAAATAAATTGATGTCGTTTTTACGAGCGCCTCATCTGACTTGTTCAACGATGGGGCCTAGGACGGGGGCTTGCTACCAAACTGAGACCCACGGGACCCGGAGTCGCAACACCCGACAACGTAGATACGATCACCCAATTGACCGAACTTCTGGAAAACATAGAAAAGTCGAAAGTGTGCTCAGGTTGCCCTAATTCGTCAGCAGGTAGTCTCGTGTGTAATGACTGTAAAGTGCTCAGCGATACCCCTAACTGCGGTCCCTGCTCGAAGCTTCGGCTTAAGCTTTGTAAACAGGTTTTTTTAGAGCAACTCAAGAAGAAGAAGAAGCTGAAGCAGAGGGAAGACATGCTCAAGAAAAGGGCCACACGCGCAGCTTTCCGACGGTCTAAGTTGGAAAACAATGTGACTGACATGAAAAAAAAAAGCTGACTACAAAACAAGATAAAAGCCTCCAGGAGGCTTTTATCTTGTTTTGTAGTCAGCTTTTTTTTTTCATGTCAGTCGCTTTCAGCGTACTCCCACCTATTCAGCAAGTGGCATTGAAATTCGCTAAAGCAGGCAGAGGCCAAAGGCCTGCAAGGAATGTGTTATAGCAGTACTTAGATCATGAACTGCCTCCTTTTGAGAATTGCTAGCCCAAAGGCTTACGAGCTTATAAGGTCAATGAAACTCCTCGCATTGCCAACCTGCAACCGGTTGAACCAAATCCTTGCAGGAATGCCATACCAATATGGTTTCAAGGAAGTTGCTTTGGAAACAATCAAGGCATACTTTCAATAGAAAGGAGAAGCAGTAACTGCGGCACGCTACTGATTGATGAAATCAAACTGAGGCAGTCAGTCGTCTTCAAACCATTTACATACAAGTTCGATGGCTTTGTTGACTTTGCTGGCACAGCTCCTAGTGAAAATGGAAAGCTCGCAGACCATGCACTTGTTGTTATGTTTGCACACCTTTTCGAATCGTAGGTCCAACCTGTGGCCAGCTTTGCAACCAGAGGAGCAGCACCTGGTATTCTGCTTGCAAAACTGGTGTTGGAGTCTGTTTTCCAGTTGGAACGCAATGGTGCATGTATCATGGCCGTTGTATATGATGGTGCAGGAAATAATCGTTCCATGTGGACACATCTTGGCATTTTGGGAAAGCGCAATGGAGCCAAAAACAAGAACCCACACCCTTCACTTTATTTATTTATTTATTTATTTTATTTATTTATGTCATACCCACAGCGCCACATGGCAATACAGTGGGGGGAGATGCAAAGAAAAATTCAAAGCATACAAACGGTAACAATCGCTAGCAGCATCAGAAAAACAAATACAGATACAAGAAGATCACGAGTGTACATTAATGTGCACCATAGTGAATCATTGTGCAAAAATAAAAAAAACAAGATTGCAAGTAAACACGAATACATAAATTAATTTAACAATGAAGTGTATTATAGTAATAAAAGCATAATTACATGTACAAGAATGTACAATAAAGAAAAATACAATTACAAGCATATAGCAGTCATCACCAGCAGTAACATGAGTGAACAGCAACTCTAATACAAGAAGAATTATTTTAGCAGTGAAAAAAATATGTCATTGGACGATATAGTTACGACAGACTTGTCTAATTGATTCCAGTCTCGTATTGTTCGAGGAAAAAAAGACTTGCTAAAGGGATGTGTTCTGCAGGGAAATTCCGTAACATTATTCTTATGGTCAACCCTATGGGAATAGTAATTAGGTGCCTTTATGTAAAGATGCCTATCAATGCCAACTTTTGAATGAAAGACGTTGTGGAAAAACTTCAAGCGAAGTCTGCGTCTTCGACAATCTAGTGTATCCCATTGCAATAATTCTTTCGCGAGCGTAGGACTGAACTCTCTGTCGCAACGTCCACAAACAAATCGAGTGGCCAAGTTCTGCAGCCTTTCAAGTTTTCTGTGTCACATACTGTTGAGGGATCCCAGACGACACACGCATAGTTAAAAAGGGAACGCACACATGTTTTATAAAGCAATTCCTTAGTCGACATATTAAAGTTCTTTGGGTTACAGCGAAGGAACCAAACGCTTTCCAGGCCTTGCCTGTTACATAGTCGACATGTCGCTGCCAATTTAAGTTAGACGATAGGTACACTCCCAAGTATTTGTATTCATTAACCTTGACATTGTTAATTGATTGACATTGTTAATTGTGTATGAT
This sequence comes from Rhipicephalus annulatus, assembly GCA_013436015.1. Classification (NCBI taxonomy): domain Eukaryota; kingdom Metazoa; phylum Arthropoda; class Arachnida; order Ixodida; family Ixodidae; genus Rhipicephalus; species Rhipicephalus annulatus. The sequence continues at coordinate 31,175 of WOVY01013722.1, forward strand.
AATGATAATGACATACGATAATGATAATGACATTGTTAATTGTGTACTATGTCTGAGACTGTGATTTCTTACGAGTAAACTCCATGTAAACTGTCTTATTCAAGTTCAACTGCATGTGCCATCGTGTACACGAATCGCTGATTTTGGTCAAGTCTCTTTGAATGAACGCTTTGTCCTGCGAATCCGTGATTTCCCTATACAAAACACAGTAATCTGCGAACAACCGTATGTGAGATTCTACGCCCTCAGTTATGTCGTTGATGTAAATCAGAAATAAAAGTGGTCCCAGTACCAACCAACCCTTGGGAGATGCCCGATGTTACCTGCGATGCGCACGAACTGGCACCATTAACCATCACAGTGTGCTGGCGTAATGTCAAATAATCAGCGACCGATGCGACGACCTGTGAATTTATGCCATACATAGTCATTTTCTCAAGAAGTAAACGGTGTGGGACAGCATCAAAGGCCTTCTTGAAGTCTAAAAAAATGCACTCAATTGTTTTTATTTTGTCTAACGTGTATGCTATGTCGTGCATAAATTCTGTCAATTGGGTAGTACAAGAAAAACCTCTTCAAAACCCGTGTTGCTGTGGCGTAAATAGTGAATACTTATACATGTGTTCAACAATGGAGGTTTATATTAGGGGCTCAAGAATTTTACATGCAACACTAGTCAGCGATATTGGTCGGTAATTAGAGACATCACTCAATGGACCAGACATGTACTGGGACAATCATTGCTTTTTTTCCAATCTGAAGGAAAGGCTGGCATCTAAAAGTGATTTATAAATTGTACCTTTAAAAACTGCGCTAGTGTTGGCGCACAAAGCTTACGAAACGTGTTTGTGAGGCCATCTGGACTGCACCCTTTTGAGCTGTCTAATCTTTGCAGTAACACTTGAATGCCGTGCGTGTTGATATAAATATCTTCCATACTATCAGTTCGTATCTTTAATTAGGTAAGGATCACAATCTCAGGGTGCTATCAGCAGCGTAAAAACAGAACTGAAATACCAATTGAAGCATTCAGCTTTACTAATGTCCTCATGGAAGACATCATCACCAGAAATAAGCGTTGGTATCGACACATTGTCTTTACCATTTCTTTTGACATCTTTCCAGAACTCTTTTGGTTTATCTTTGAGAAAAGATTGCAAAGATTCAGTGTAATCACGTTTTTGCTTCAAAGGTGCACGCCCTAACTTCAAGTGCTAATTTTTCAGTCGTAACCTATTGATATCGGTCGGGGTATCACAAAAAGTACGGTAACATCTCAATCGTTTTTGTGTAAGTCTGCGCAGTTCCTTCGTGAACCACGGCTTACTTTTCACTTTCCTAGCCGTTAAGTGCCACCATGGAAAGAACGAATCACGTAATTCAGTGATTTTGTTTTTCAAAAGAATCCACAAATCACTGACGCGGAGTTGTTCCGCAAGGGTCTCAAATACAACAAAGTAATTATCCAGAGACTCATTTATTTTTTCAACATTAGCTTTAGAATAATTGTATATGCGCCTTTGGTCGCACACTGATGTTTTAACGTAATGTACATTCATTTTACATAGCACAGCACCATGATCACTAATCCCGGGCAGAACGTAAGTAGCAGTTACAAAACTGAGTTGCTTTGTAAAAATTAAATCAAGGATATTATTTTCCCGTGTGGGCTGTAGTACCATTTGGTATAGTGCATGCAGATTCGCTATATTAATCATCTCCTGAGCAGATGCCCCAGATGGCGATATCAAGGTTGATTGCTCATGCCAGTCAATCTTTGGCAAGTTAAAATCCCCCCCCGATAATCATGAAGTCCGAATGCACCTCATCAATGGCACTTGCAAGCTGTGAAATCACGTCTATGGGAGAATTAGGCACATGATAACAACTACACACAGTTACTAGCTTCTTATTAGCGAGCTCGAATTGACACCAGACAGCTTCACATGTTCCGACGACGTCAAGGGTGAAAGACACAATGTCACTTTTAACTAAACTAAATACAGCACCACCATGACCATTCCTATCTTTGCGGTAGCACATATAGTCTACCGGAAACACCTCATCATTGTGTATTTCATCATTTAACGAAGATTCAGTTCCAAGCACCACAGACGGTTCGGACATTCGAAGAAATGCACAAAATTCATCTACTTTGTTTTTAATGCTTCTGCAGTTAATTACCAGGAAGCAAAGGTTCACTCCTCTAGATTGACAAGGTCATTGCAGTGCTAGAACTTGCTCTTTCTCTGTAACATAACCATATTTTTTACCATTCAGTATCAGTGTGTCATATTCCAGTATGATCTTTTCACCTTCTTTTTTGTGCGTTTTTGCATAATCCCAGAGAATTTTTCTTTTCTGACGTACCTGCCGAGAAAAAGCTTCAGAGACAGTAATTGTCGAGCCTTTCAGTTTACTAACATTATGAAGAACGTCTTGCTTTTCCTTAAAATGCAGAAACTTGGCTATCAACGGTCTATTTCTGCCAACTTGGAATTTCCCGAGTCGGTGCGCACATTCTATAGTTAGAGAATGGATACCCAACTTGGAACTACATATCTGAGTTATGTGCTTCTCAGATTCTTTACTTGTTTCATTAGCTTCGGTATCGTTTACACCATAAAAGGCGAGGTTATGGCGTCGACTACTGTTCTCTAACTCATCCACTTTTCGTGTCAGTGACTCTATTTCTTTCTTTTGGTTTTCCTGCATTTTAACGCAGTCTAATATTGCACCCTTCAGATGATCAATGTTCGACAGTTTAGTTTCTAACGGAGCGATACGACCACCAAGCTCACCTATTGCTACTCGATTTTGCACCTGCGCGACCTCGATAGCACTAAGCTTCTCTTTAATAGCACTTTGACCGTCTAGAAGTTGTTGCAATTTGAATCAACTGCCGGCCCCGGGTTAAGTTCCACATCCCCGCATATAAAAAGAAGTAGAAAGTAGAACGAAAGACGCCGTATGAAGCGAAAAGTACGCCTCGACTGAACGGTATCATTTGAGTGGGACACAACACAATCAAATAACACTTGGCGTGGAATCGGCAAAATAAACACCCCATAATTTTGATTAAGGACTTCGGCACTGACCTGCAAGAACAACAGGAAATGCGTGAACGACATCGCAGAAGCCATGCCGATTCCATGCCCCACTGACTCGGTGAAAACGCCCGCCTTATATAGTCCGTCGAACTCAACTGATTTGTGACGTAAGATGCAATGTTCGTAGTCAGGCACTGCACATCTGCTGAAATTGGTAGAGGCGCAGACGTTCTTTTCTTTTGTACACTGTAGCAACTTGCTGCCAGGGATCGTCGCTGCTCCGTCAATCAATGCTTCTTCTACCTTGACCCAGCTTTCGCCAGGATGTGATCCTCGATGTTGGGCTGCGCATGACATGCCACCAATCTGCAAGAACAACAGGAAATGCGTGAACGACATCGCAGAAGCCATGCCGATTTCACGCCCCGCTGACTCGGTGAAAACCCCAGCCTTATGTAGTCCGTCGAACTCAACCGATTTGTGACGTAAGATCCAATGTTCGTAGTCGGGCGCTGCACATCTGCCGAAATTGGTCGAGGCACAGACAATCATTCCTTTCGTATACTGTAGCAATTTTCTGCCAGGGATCGTCGCTGCTCCGTCAATCAATGCTTCTTCTACCTTGACCCAGCTTTTGCCAGGATGAGATCCTCGATGTTGGGTTGCGCATGACATGCCACCAATCTACAAGAACAACAGAAAATGCGTGAACGACATCACAGAAGCCATGCCGATTCCACGGAGGGCGCTCACTCCACTTTTTGTGTGATGTCTCTCACATAATGAAGTGTATAAGAAACAACCTGCTGACCCACAACTATGCGATGGTGAGTGTCTTTCTTTTCTAAATTTTGCCAATAATGCAGGATTTCAAATTAAATTGGAAATAGAACATACTATTCTTTGTATTCCCATTCTTCAGTGAGATGACCATTTCAAGCTTTATGTATATCAGGCTGGCCCGCACGAGGTCAGCTTTGATCACTACAGGCTGCCGTACAAAACAGAGGAGACCAGCCAGTTGACAGTCTCTCCGAAGGTGACAACCTCCCACATTAATCCAAGTAACCTACAGAAAATGTCAGTGCCACTGGCCACACATGTAGATATCTTATTTGCAGAAAAGCACACGTGTACATACTATTGGTGTTTTAAGTGCATGTTCACTAATATACAGGCCAAACTTTGTATTTCAGCTTTTCAGCAAGAGTGTTGCAATTGGATTTAGTATCTACAAAGAACAAAACACACCTGAATTTGAGGACACGCACGGCACTGAGAGCTTTACTTTGCTCCTAAACAATGTTTTTGACGCCCTGAACGCAAAAATTTCTGCCGAAGGAATAAGGAAGGGTTCTCATGAAATCCAGATAAAATCTCTCTTCCTTCATTCAGCCTACAGAAGTTGAATTACATGTCAACCAATTTTTAAAATTTTAGCAGCAGGATGCAATAAATGTTAATTGACATCAGAATGCCAAAAGGAGAGAATATATTCAGTTTTTTTAAACGGTACACAATCTATCAACACGCAATTTTTTACAGCTTTTTAAAGACTTCCTCAGCACGCTCCACGCGACGGAACAGCACTGTCAGCAATTCAACACAAGTATGTTTGCTTCACAGATGACAATAGAGTCCTTCCGTGTCACTTTAATGTCTGTACTAGACATTATCGATAGTTTGCACAGCAAAAGAGTGCCATACGTGCTCACCACAAAAATGAACCAGGATCCTTTGGAGGTAAGGTAAGTAGCTTTTTCCTAAGTTTTCAGAGACTTCAAGCAATGTAACGAAGTTTGCTATAAGTCTCTCTATAGATCCATAACGTGAACCGATCTTTTCCAGCAATTTTTTGGCGTGGTTCGAACATTTGGAGGCTATAAGGACCATCCCACAATTACCAGTTTCAGCCAAGTGTTCCGGCTCCTCAGTTTACATACACCCCCTCCCCAAAATGGCAGTCAGGGGTAACTGCACAGGTGAACCAGATCCAGTGCTATATCTCTGGAAAAGACGTTGACCAACAAGAAGATGTTGGCTTTAACTGAGAAGCAGAAAAAAAACGAGAAACTCGGCAGCCTTCTTAAGTCTATAACTCTTGATGTGCCCAAGATAGTGTGTTATATTACCTAAATTTGCCAGGTGCAGCGAGTGCCAGGCAAGTGTCATTATTACGGGATGCGTTCCTCCTGCAGCTATTCTGACTGAGATGTGCTCATTCAGTACCTGGGGCCCTCAAACACCCATCACAATCCCTGAATGCATTGTTGACTGTTGTAGAGGCAGCTGTACAGAAGGAAACGAAAACTGGAAAGGTTTCTAGAAACTTGTTTTGGTGTATCCTAGACGTCGTGTCCCAGTGCAAACTTGTAAGGTTAGGCTGCGACCTCCAGTTCGAGGAGTTCACTGCCCAAATAATCAAGTTTTATTTTGTAATGCGCATGCATTTCTACTCCAGGTTTCTTGCTGAAAAGAACCAGGTTAGTGAGCAAGTGAAAGCAGCCAGGAAGCAGTCACGACTTTTGTAAATAAATTTCCATTCAGAAAGTCAATGCTGAAAATATTTCTGTAATGCTGTCAATAAAAGTGTGTGTGTTAAGCGCACAAGTGTGTATAATTGATTATAAAAATGATGCTCTAAATAATTTTTTACAGTTATAGCTGCAGTGATAAGGCATTACACCTGAGATTATCAATTGTGTAGTCTGTGCGCATCACACTTAACATGCAGTATCTGAAAATTTGTTTCACTGCATTACATGTGTAAATAAATTCAACTCTTCTTGCAGTACACATGGCGGTTTTGCCGCTGGAAGTAATGACAACCTAGATACGGAGTGAAGCTCCTTTAAAAAAGTAAAAGTGAATTATGCCACGAGATTGCACCACATAGTTTTAATTTATTTTAAGGCACGAATAATGCAACCACAGGAGAGGGCACGGGACATTGCGTCATTTTTTTTGCACCTAATTAAAATGAATTGCGAATGTACACCAACTATCAGCTAATGAACAGATCCATATATTATGCTATAATGCATCGTTTATCATGGGTAGTTTAGAAAACCATAATTATACTGTATTTGCCTTACACCACTACGTATGAAGTAGTCTTACTTTGGTGCGGCAGCGCAACAAAAAATCTCTGTAATATATTGTTCGCAAGGCCTTTCTGAACAGCCACTCCGGAAGTCTTGTCACAGCGACTACAAGTTTTCGTCTGCTAGCAGAAGCTTGTTGCGCCGCCAGCGCCACCATACCGGAAGCTGTTCTGGCGCCGCATGATGGGTTGGCTGACGCGGAGAGTTTTGCAACTTACCTGGTCTAGAAAAATTGCTATCCTAGTCACTGTACCTCAGTTGCCCGACTTTCGGGTGATTGTTGCCAGATTGCCGCCAAATTGAAAAAAAAATTTGCTCCTGTAGATGTGGCTTCTCCCTGAGAGTTTGGTGTCGTCTGCGATGCATTTCGCGAGTGCGTGAGCTACGTTGGCCATTTTATTAGATGCGGAAGCATCTTATACTCGCGCCTTGTAGTGCGCCGTCCGCACCGCTTCTCAAACATTCGACAGCCGACGCGCGCGCATGCGCCGTCGCGCCGTCGCCCACCATCTGTGCCGCGCGCGCTTCTCCTTCGAGAACATTCGACAGCTGACAGCGCATGCGCCGTCGCGCCGTCGCCATCTGTGCCGCGCGCGCGCTTCTCCTTCGAGAACACTTCGACAGCTGACAGCGCATGCGCCGTCGCGCTGTATATATACTCAAGGTCGGCGCTCGCTCGCTCCAGTTGCCGCTCGTTCGTTGGTTTGTACGGCGCGTCGACGTCCGAAGTCGCCGTGAAATGAATGCCAACGAATCCACAAACAGAATGATCGACGTCCCTTCGACCAGCGCCGGCCAAACTGTTGGCGGAACCGGTTCCGCATCCTCCTCAGTGTTCCCCCGAGGGAAGCTGCGGGCAATTTTTTTACCGGGATGAAGGTAAAATGTGTGTTGCAGAAGTTGGGGAGCATTCTTTTGCTGTGTATTAAGAGATCGTGTCTCAGATTTATGGAACAAACGACGCGTCGTCCGCCGTGCAATTCGCGAGTGCTAGGAACTTGTTTGTGAGTGCGTGCGCAACGTAAGTAACGAAATTATCCGCATGTTGCAGACGTCGGGCCGCGTTCTCTTGCTGTGTGCGCTGCTGTGCAATTAGGGGATCGTGTCTCAGACTTGGGGAATCAACGACGCGTCATCCGTCGTGTATTTCGCGAGTGCATGTGCGATGAACCTGTTGGCGAGTGTGTGTGCGACGTAATTAACGAAGTAAACCGCACGTGGCAAAAGTCATGGCACGTTCTCTTGCTGTGTGTGCTGCTGTGCAATTAAGAGACCAGAAAGATGAATCATACTAGGTAGGTCTGTAATAATGGGATGTCCGCAAATCAGCACATGTGCATAGAAGGACTGAAATCTGCGACAGTTGGCGGGAGTACTTGAACATATTTTAACACAGTGCACCACTAAGCGGACACAAGAGCAATTTTTCCCTTTCTCTGGTGGCCGCGTAGTTGTGCGCTGCGTTAAAATACAGTTGAAGCGCATGTGCATGTGCAGTCTTGCTAAATCAAGTACCACAAGAAAAATTGAAGGACTTTTCACTCTAGCAGAAGTACAACGTAATTTTGAGTCTTAGTACTGGTTTTCCCGTGCATTATTTTTTATGCAATAAATTAGTGATGCTTACTTCGCTATCAGATTAGCTTAGCAGTCAGTGCAGGTTACAAGCTTTTGATCTACGATCATGCGTGTGTGCAGTATTAAATAGCAACATTTTTGGCTCCTTTATATTATAAAGAACTTCATTTCTTGGGATAGGCACAGTGAAAAAGCAATTCTTGTATTGAACAAAATTTCTCATTTGTCAAAACGTCATCTCCAGCACCTGCCCCTTGTTTATAAATTTTTCCTGGCTCCTCACTGTGTAACCTTTACTTACAATTAATATTAACACTTGATCTAGTGAAATCATTTTACGAAGTTTCTAATCTAACAAATTTCCATTCACCAGCAAATATCCATACGATGTAACATTGTCCTCAAACGGATTAAAAAAAGTTTTTCCTAAAATGACTCTGTAAAAAAGCAGTGATTTTCTCCTATTTTTGACCACAACAGATTTGAGCGTGTGTTATGACACTACCACATTAAAACATTTATATGCCCTAGCTTCACTTTTATAGATCTGCATGCCGTACTCTTGTGCAGAACAATGGATAAAGCCTTTGGTAGTGCTCTTACGTTCCAGATGGTGGCAAAGGTGATTGTGGTTGCTTTTTGTTATATCATAGCTTGTGCGACAGACGACACTGATCACTCCTACCCTTTTTCTAGCTTGGGATGCTTGCACAATCACTGCATTCATTCTCATTGTTATTTTCATATTGGTAACTTGTCAAAACCTCATGCCTCCCTTGTCTGCATCACCCAGACAAGATGTCCCACCTCTGTGTCAAATTTTTTCTTACGATTTTTAAGACGCAAAGGTCAGGCTAGAAGTACTCTTTGCTATTCGTGTCTGTTTATGCTCTTGTTGCCAAGCCACAAAGATATGGCTGTTATGCAAGAGGAAATAATTAGGGGAGGGGTCTAGGGGAGCTCAAAGTTTTGACAGGATTCATCATATCCTGAATTGAAAATTAGAGGCACACATGTGTGGAGAAAGCTAGGCTCACATTGAGAGCACATTAACTAATCACAATCTCTGAATTTGTTCTCTACCTACTAGAAAAATAATAAAGTATCACTGATACCTAATGAACCTCGTGATTTTATACAGAATGCATCCACGCATTTTCGAGTAGTGTTGTCTCTGCTTCTGCTGATAATCTGAAGATTATTCAGGCATGGCTGACACTTATGAGAATTGTGATGCCGCAGAAAGTGTGCCCCATCTTAATCTTTTAACAAAAATTCATGTTTCTGTACATGCTGGTTCGCGTATATTCTTGCCAGGCCAACATTTGTCTTTTGCCGTAGGATATTTTAAATTCATAAATGACCCTGCTGACACATTTTGTGCACGACTTTGCGTGCCTCTTATTATACCTACCTTTGTTGCTTCCATCATATAGTATGCTAGTACACATGGGAATCTGAGATTATTTTCGTGGCACAGAAAAAAGAATCTGCATGCCATCTTTGTTTGCAATCATTTTTGGGTCGTGTGCAGATCAGTGCATATACTGTATGACCTGAAGTCTTGCTGTTCTGCGCTTTTGCTCTACCCTAGTACCGTGGTGTTCTCTCTTGATATTCTGGCGGAGCGACTCAGCTTCAGCGTTAAGGAACATGCGAAGAAAATCAACCACAGACAACTAATCCAATTAGTTTTGAAAAGTCTTATGCATAACGTGTGAGCATGACCATGAATATGCATACTCTAGGCATTGTTTAGCTATGGCCCTTTTCACAGTTTTGGAATGCGTCGACTCGTATGGAAGCAATTCTTTTGCACACCTAGGCAAAGAAAGCCAACAGCCGTGTCGAATCTGCAAGGTAATGTGCTAAGCAAAAAACTGCGAAAAGCCACAAGCCTTCACCAACTCGTAAACATCAATCGTTTTTGCCGTCTGCGAAAGCCTGCTACAACATTGTTAACAATGGGCTACTATGTGACGGTGGTTAGTTGCTTTAAAATAATAGAAAAATTGTCATCATACGTAAAACTTCTAAAACCTCCTTCTAACTAAAAGGTTGGTGCAACGTGAATGTAAAAGTGGATATAAAATTCACTCTTAAAATAGCCACGGGATTGCATGCTAGCAGTTGTCACTTCGAGAGCGAAGGGAAAGCCAGAGGACACTGGCTCCATCTCGTGGAACGGGATGCATTCTGTAAGACACGCAAAGAACGTGAGCAAAGCAACCAACCAATAACGAACATTGAAAAATGGACCGAGATGCTCAGGGCAGACGTGGGGGAAGCAACGCATGAGGTTCCTTCAGAGGCAAACCTTCACGTGATAGATAGCCGGCTCCTACACAAGTAGGAGGCCAAGCAGTGTTTGCTGAAGACGGAAACGTCAAAGGCATAATAGGACGTTACGCAGGTGCATAGCCAAACTGGACAGGGAGACAGAAGAACACGCTTTTCAGGTATGCTGCACGCAATGGGAAGAGACGTGCAATGGCCTCGAGAGACAGATGTGTGGTGCAAACGCTTGGCGTCTCTTCCACCACCTTCTGGATCCCGAGGAGACCAAGAGTGCTCAGGGGCACAAGATTAGCAGGCTCGTACGTGAATTTGGGGGCACGCCAGATGAATTTCTTGAGGCCGTTCCCGAGCGCTATTTTAGAGCAGGAGAAAGAACACGGCACACAGTGTATGACACATACAACAATGAGAAGCTAGACGCAGAATTTAGTGATGCCGAAATTAGACAGTCTTAAGCAACCTCAACACCAGGTCTGCTCCCAGCCCAGATTGGGTAACCAACAAGACTTTACGCAACCTGGACGATGAGTCAATTACGCGACTGAAGGAATACCTTAACGACTGCTGGCGAGAGTGCTCCCTCCCCGATGCATGGAAAAGGGCGCGCGTGGTCATGATTCCCAAACCGGGCAAGCAGGTGACAATCGACAACCTAAAGCCGATCTAGCTCACGTCCTACGTGGGTAAAGTAATAGAACACGCTATCCTGAATCATGTTACTGATTACCTCGAAGACGCTGACATCTCCCCCCCCCCTCGATGGTCGGATTTCGCCGCAACCTCCCTGGGCATTGATTTGATTGATATGTGGGGTTTAACCTCCCAAAATCATCATATGATTATGAGAGATGCCGTAGTAGAGGGCTCCGGAAATTTCGACCACCTGGGGTTTTTTAACATGCACCCAAGTTTGAGCACACGGGCCTTACAACATTTCCGCCTTCATCGGAAATGCAGCCGCTGCAGCCAGGATTCGAACCTGCGGATCAGCAGCCGAGTACCTTAGCCACTAGACCACCGCGGCGGGGCTACCTCTCCGGGCAGGATGTGATGCTGCAGCCGAAACATCAGATTGTAGAGAGCACTTCTAGTTCCACTAAGGCAATTCTAAGCCTTGATCTGAAAAAAGCTTTTGACAGCGTGGAGCATGCGGCGATTCTCGACCGTGTTCGATGACTGAAATTAGGCAAAAAATTTTATAACTATATACGCGACTTCCTCACCGGCAGGCGTGCGAGCGTCGTCGTCGGCAACGCGAAATCACCGGAATTCGAAACGGGTCCTACGACTACGCCACAGAACTCCATCGTGACGCCCATGTTTTTTAACCACATCCTCTTTTGGCTACCCGAGAAACTAGCGACAATACAGGGTCTGCATCACAACCTTTACGCGGAAGACGTCACTCTTTGGGTTTTCGGAGGAGGATGTGACGGCCACGTGAAGCGAACGCTGCAAAAGGGCGTGGACGCCGTACAAGAATTCCTGAGAGGTACGGGCCTCGAATGTTTGGTGGCTATGGCCGAGCTGTTGCTATAAGGACCCACGAGAAGGGGCCGCAAAACCGTCCTTCCCGGTGGAGGGAGATCAGAAATCGGAGTGATAAAGGCGGACGGCGTTCCCATACCAAGCGTTGAGAACATAAAGATATTGGGACTACATCTGCAGGCCGACAGTCCCAACGGTGAGACAGTTCGAAGACAAACATTCGGAAAACGTCACGATTAGACTTTTATACCGCATAACGAACACGTGCAGCGGTCTGCGGGAATGCTGTAGGATCCGTCTCGTACAGGCGTACGCGATCAGTCGCATAACGTTCATCGCCCCATATCTAAAATGGCTGGCATCGGAACGTAACAAGGTCTATTGCATGATTCGCAAGACCTTCAAGAGGGCTGTTGGCATACCTGTCAACACGAGCAATGACATGTTCTTTGAGCTGGGCCTGTACAACACCCTGGACAAACTGATTGAGGCGCACAACATTGCACAATACGAGCGATTGTCAAAGTCCAAGACGAGCAGGTGCATCCTGGAATCTCTAGGCGTAACATACCACACGTAATGCGGGGAGAAGACGATGGTTCCTATCATGGTCCGTGACCATCTCATCGTCCTACCGCCCCCCAGGAAATGCACCCGACACAACACGTCAGGCGTTGCAACTAGACGTTACCACAGCCTCAACTTAAAGCCTTTCTTAACACACACGAGCATTTTCAAGAACAGTTTTTTTTCCTAGAGTTATTGAAATGTGGATTGACTTACCCAATAGTATTGGTAAATTGATTGATTTGTGGGGTTAACGTACTAAAACCATAGTATTGGTGAATTATCGCTGTCGGAATTTGTAGACGCACTGTTATAATGAATCATTTTTTTATGTCAACCTTGTAATCAGTGTATTTTGTTCATGTAAATGTACCCCACTCCTGCAATAGCCCTGTATTGGGCTGCAGTATTTGAAAATAAATAAATAAATAAATGAAAAAAGCGAGTGACCTTCAAAGAACGTATGGCAACAGCGACGAAGCGGTGTACGTGGACGTCACACGATACCCAGAGGAAAGGCGTACTCACGTTATCGCAGTTTTGAATTGCACAGGCAAATGTCCTCGCAAGCGCACAATGCATACGGAACACACAGAGGCAGCCAAAGAGGGGGCGATTGCTCTTGCACTGGTTGCAGCACCGGAGGCTGCGGTCGTGATCAGAGACTCGCAAGATGTCGTCCGTGGCTTCACGCGCGGTCGCATCTAGTGTCTGGCGGCCGGGATACTACTATCAAGTAATGGCAACAAGGATGGCGGCGAGCTTTGAGGAGCGATGGCCTCGGCATCGTTGTCCTCGAATCTCAAAGCTGAAAATGCGAATGTCTTCCTTCTGTGGACTCCGGCTCACACCGGCGTCCCCCTAGCAGGTAACTAGGCGGCCCACAACGCGGCTCGAGATCTCCCTCACCGAGCCGCAGTCGCTTCTGTGGCCGCCTTCACCTCTGAAAGCAGGGGGATGGCACTATCCACACAACAACTGGAATGGTGGTAGGGTGATCGCCTGACCACATTCAACGACATTGCACAACATTACAGACTAAACAGACGTAAATATCCACCACCACACAACAAATTGGACAAAAGACAGGCCGTGACTCTGAGGTTATTACAGACAAATGCGTACCCCCACCCGGTGATCCTACACGTGTTATTCTCGCCTATACCCGACGGATGCGTGTAAAGCAAGGGGAAAAAGGGCCACACTGTGACAAGCTTTGGGAGTGTGCTGGAAAAGTTAACGTCAGTGCTGCCGCTTCTTTCGTGACGCATGTTAGGCAGGGACGAATTCCGAGGCCAACTGATGCTGCCACCACCGCGCGAGGGCAGCGGCCGGCCTCCCCGCGGCTGCGGTCACTGTTGTCAATCAGCGGCGTCAGGAAGCGGCTGGCCAACCAGCTTAGGGCCGTCCGGCAAGCTGAAGATGCCGCCCGGGTCCAAGGACTTTGAGTGGTCACCTGAGGCACCGCCATCATAATCGACAGGGAGTGGAAAAGGACAGGGGTTAACACCCTCTTCCCCACCTTGCCCAGTAAAACTGCCGGATTTTAAATAAAGTTTATTCATTCCTTCATTCATTCGTTCTTAAAATTAACAAAAGTGACTTTCATATAAAACTTGAGAAGGGCCATAAAAGCGTATACTGCCATGCCCTACATCACTTTAGTCTATGCAACTTCTTATGCAGGAAAATAATTCACCATGCAGGACAGAATGAAATAGGTCCTCAACACCAATTGAGATCCTGTACCCTATCGAAGGATTCTTTGAAGAAAGTGGATGATGCATGAGAAATTCTCAGGTTAAAATGGGCCTCTTATGACAACCGAGTCTAGCTTCTTCATTAAAAACTGACTAATCATACTTTGGCAGATACCTCCACCACTCACAATCACCTTGAATGAAACACCCGGCTTTTGCTTCTTGGCCGTAAAAAACACAGAAAGGATGTTGTTTTTGCTAGCTGCAGTAAGCAATAGACTGTGCTTGAGTACATAGCATATATTTTCTGCAATGTGAACATTTCCCAACTCAGTGAGGCCTACCCTGGTCGTGCGAGCAGGCTTCTTGGGTATAAAAAATCAGGCATGCCTCACTTTCAGGTTCCAGTTTGCCTCAGTGATGTGGGCTGCTGAACGCTTGCTATCGCGAAACTTCTTCAGTGCCAGCCACTCCTGGTCCAAACTGAAGCAAAGTGCACAAAGCAGGTAAAAAAAGCACACCTGCTGCCACAAATGACGATTTCACATACTTGCTTAATATGACCAAATAAAAGCACTGACTTCCCCAAAAAGAGAACTCACTTCTTGTGGAACATGTCCTTTTGGAAAAGTCATGCCTTCATTTGGTTGTGTTAACGAGTATCTAAAAATTTAAAATCCGAATTGTGGCGGCAGGTGCGCTTCACCTCCTTCATGCGCAGTGCTTTAGTTTGGATCTGGAGTGGCTGGCTTTAAAGAAGTTTCGCACTGACAACCATATCTTACTTGACCAGGCACAATAACAAGTGCCTAGTCAGGCATGTGTTATCAGTTGAAACGCGTCATATTTCCGAATCCACAAGCTGAAAGCGCCCTGAGAAACCATGCATCTTTGGTTACACAGGCACGCATTTCAACATGGTCACTCTCGTGCACAGCAGGCCAGTGTGTCTATTAGGTAGCGCTTGCTCATGGGCACAAAATGTTGGAGCCCGCGACTGCCGCTAGATACCGCAGATCCAGGGGCGGCGCCAGGATGTTTTTACTGGGGGGGCAACCACGAAAAGCGAGTTCCTCCAGGGGGGCAAGCAAGTGGGGAGCTTATGCGTTGTATTTTCACTGTCTTACTCTCTTCCCCTTTTCTTCTTTTATAAACGCCCAACTTCTTCGAATGGAAGTCTACGATATGTCCTGTTACATGTCACCTAAGCTTCGTTCAGTAGCTCAACACGTCAATAAACATGCGTATTGTTCTGCTTAGGTGAGTTCAACGTAATATATTATCTGAAAGATTTTCTCTTGATCTAAATCAACTCTTACACTCTTACAAAAGAAATCACCTAGGCGCTAGCTTTATACGGGTTAGAATGGGATTAGCTGGGCGAAAAACAGCTGATCTATAGCTTCCTTGATAATATTACCAGAACGATAGCAACTTGAGAAAATGGGCGCAGATGTGATGTAGTCGGAGGTAGCCAGCCAAGACTCTGGGAGAAGTCGAGCCGAAGCAACGCCTCCTAGAACTTGTCAAGCCTGCGTGTCACGACGTCAGCTACGTCATCAGCGTCGACCGGTTTGACGCCGCTATGCTGCTTCGCTGTCTTTGCTGTCTGGTACACTGTAGCTGTATCTACTGCTATGCGCAGTTCACTGCAATCTCGCCAAGGATAGCTAATCTATTAGCTCACCTGCAACTGCTTCATTTGCTGCACGCAAGTGCTGCTTAGTCACGAAATACCACAATCTTTTACCACAATCTTCCGAAAACACAAGAGGACACCAATTAGTCGGTGGCTGAAACCGTTTGGCTGGGCTAGAGGCCCAGGTTCTAAACACACCAGTGTAAGTAAGATATTCGAGCAACGCAGTAGGATACAACTTAATATTTAGCATGTTTACACAGTAGTTGTATTGCTAGTAAAATGAAAATTGATACAGTTTGTCAAACAACCGATATACAAAATGCAGTACCAAATAAAAGAAATTAAGCTTGGTAACCAGCAGCAACAAAATAACACGTGTTAACTAGATCACAATATAGCTTCGAAAGAGTCATTTCAGAGCATCAGAGATAACTAACACCACTAAGTAATGTTCATATCAATTCCAAGTTTCGTAATGATGCGCCAGATTACAAAATGTTAAAAGGCTGTTCTTGCACCTGCTGGTGTTGCTAAACGTTGGAAATGGGAAAAGAAAAAAGAAGCAATGTAGCAAAAGAATAAACAAATGAAGGGCATAGATTTGTAAAACTGGATCACGCATAGGCAGGTAAGTCATTCACATCTGACTAAACAGTACACCAGTTTTCACAAACGTGTCAGCTCTCCTACTAGGCACTGTTCACCACACAAGCGGGGCACCGACGTGGCCTCAGACAAGCGGGGCACCTTTTGCAGTTTGTTTGAAAGCGAGGAAAAACGGCCGGAATTATTCGATGGCGAAGCGGGTTTCCGTGCCCGAACATTTTTCCCATAAAAGTGCCGCAAAGGTACTATAGAGTTTCATTTACCGGCATACTAGTGCAGACGTATACGCCGATTAATGTGTGCAGCATCGAACATGTCAACAACACGCTGAAGGTCTATCTTATTGGCTAGAGACCGTTCTACCGCAAGCACAGCTAGGTCGCTCAGACGGTTGTTAGTCATTTTGCTGCGAAGATAAGTCTTCAGTCTTCGAAGGCACGAAAATGTGCGCTCGCAAGAAGATGATGATGCCGGTATCGTCACGGCGATAACACTTAGCTTGTGCAGTTCGTGAAAGGCTAACTTATACTCTTCCAAGACGGTGACCAATTGCAGCAATGTTTCTATCTTGCACTTCCTTTCGGCTTCGATGCGCTGAAGAAGTTTAATTACCAACTTGCATTCAACTTCAACGCTGTTGATGTCGCATGCATAGTGCTCAGCGAAAGGCTTGAGCAAGGAGACGTCCATAAAATTCTCACTTTGATGGTGGAGGGCTCTGACTCCGCAGAGTACGTCATTATTTTCCGCAAATTGCCTAGTCAGTTCCACAATGAGGTGGTCCAAAACGGGCAGAAAAACTTTGACTCTGAAAGTTTCTTTTGAATCTGGAGACTCTTCTTCAACGGGCCGTCCTTCACTTAATACAAACTGCTCTAAATGGAGCGGAAGGCGCTTCGTTCTCTGCTTTTCCCTTTGGGGGACCCCGTTCTCCTCAGAAATAGTGCAGGTTTGCTCCCACACAGTGCCAAACGCGCTCTGCGAATTTCTGATTTCGGATAACTCGTCAATGACAGTGTGCGCCATGAGGCATGCCTGACTAAGGTTGCAGTCTTTACTTTGTAATATGTCCGAAAAAACCTTAAGGCGGCTGAGTAGCCTTAAGGAAATAGCCTTAAATGGAAAAGAAAAGAGAAGTTCATTTGCTCCAGCAGACCCCCGGCTTCCGTTGCCCGCCTGCTGTTTGTAGCGATGACTTCGCTGAGGCATACAAGAACGGCAGGAAAGCTTTTCCTGGCAGCTGTGCAAGCCGTTATCTGGCAGGCCCATCGTGTATCGCTGAGACGCTGCAGCTCTGTCACAGGCAAAGACAACTTTTTTTGAACATCTACATAGAGGGAGTGAACTGCAGATCCACTTAGGAATACATAAAGGCTTTCCAAAAGAGAGAAAAAATCCCTCACCGGTTTTATCGCCTTGCAGACATCCACGATGACAAGATTGAGACGGTGGTTCATGCAGTGTACGTACACTGCCTGCAGCACTTCCTGCCTGAATAGTGCCTGGACGCCTCGTGACGTACCGCTCATGACACTTGCACCATCGTATGTTTGAGCAATGCACAGTTGAGAATCAATGCCGCAGCGATTAAGCGTTTCCTTGACGTAGCTCAGGAGCGACTTAGCATCCAATTGCTCAGCGTTGCGGAATCCAAGGAACCCCTCAAAGACAGCCCCATTGAGGTAGTACCTTACTACCACTGACAACTGTTTCGTCTTACTTAGATCCTTGGTTTCATCGACGATAAGTGCAAAGCACTGGGAGCTTTTCATCTCTTCCTTTATACTTGTTAATGTGATGTGGCTGAGAATTTCGAGGATCTGGTCTTGTATCGAGTGATGAACGTACTTCGCATTCGCTGCTCCACCATTCAGTTTCTTTCCTATAATGTCGTCATATTTAGCAAACAAGTTCAAGAGCTCAACGAAGTTTCCTTTGTTTTCACTTCTGGCACTTTCATCGTGGCCCCTCTGAGAGATTCCCTGAACGGCAGTAAATCGCAATATATCGGCAACTCTTGCTATATAGAGGCGATTTTCCTGCATCTCCCTGGAGTACGCGTCGCTGAGATGTGTTGCAACCGACCTGCTTTGTCCTCCCGCCTTCATCTGCGTGAAGGAAACCCACGATGCCTGGCAAGTCTTATGCACGAGTGAGTTTTCGTGCTTCCTGAAGCCACCGTCTCTTTCTAGGGCATTTTTCCAATTACTGTATCCACCATTGACAAATGCAGATTTCTCATTGTCACCAGTTGAAAACATTCTGCAAGGGAAACAGAAAGCTGCGTCAGCCTGCGCGCTGTACTCCAACCAAGGAAATAGGCGGTACCAGTTTGAGTTGAAGCTCCTGCTCAATTTGCCGTACTTCTTAGATGGAAATGGGTTCAGTAATGGCTGTGTGGGTTGCTCTGTCTTGAATTTCGAAATGTCCAACTGGCCTGCGTGGTCGACATCCACATCAGAGGCGGTGAATTCTGTCGCAGAATCAGGTTGATGTCTTGCTGCACACGATGCGGAAAGGTCATCACATTCGCGGTCCATGTGCCCTGACGAGGACGGGCAAGAATCGTCAGACGCGATGCTACGCACAGTCTCTTCAAGCGGAATTGAAACAAAGCACTGAGCATTTTCTTGTTCCTGAAGCGTCTCCGAATCTTCTGCTGTGGAAGCAAAAAGCTCGGGGGAGACAGCTTTTTGCTTGGCCCGCTTGCTCGAAGGCGAAAAAAAGTCGGCAATAGACCTTTTCTGTGACATACTGAGACAAGCCAATGTAGACTTAACGTTGGAGGGATGGCAGGGGAGACCCACGCCGTAGAGGGCGCTGCGGGGTCGGCCGCTGCCGTTGAATGGGGGGGGCAAAACTCTTTACAAGAATGTTGACCTCTCCGATGTTCCCTTCAACCTGTCTTTAAAAAACCTGTTCCTTTGCTCCCACGCTACACGCGTTCTGCACGTGTTTTTGAGAGTTTCGCCTCGCGCGCGGTTAGGGTGTACACGCTTTTGTCGCGTTTAAGATCGCCGCAATTTAAGATTTTTTTCGTGGCAGCAATTTGGTGAAAGGTCAGCGATCTGCTCAGCCATGTAGCAGATGCGGAGCAAGTGGTAGCAGACAACGCCATAATCAAACTCTATAAAAACATGTGCGATGGCAAAATGCCTCATTAAAAAAAAGAACTAGCGATTGCGACCATCTGGTGTGCACAGAAATATGTCATACGAGAACTGCACGGAGATAGCTATGTATGGAAATTTATTTATCAAACATTGTGCGTAGTCCGTTGCTTGAATCATTATTACATTTAATGAAAGGTATCCAAAGAGCAATGCGCTTGTTGTACTCGTTGTTAGGCTAGTTAGTACATGTCTCAATTAAATAGTCAATTTCGCGCCAAAATCACGACCATACTGCAAATGAAGAAAACACATAGACAGGGCGGGCGCGCTTGTTGCATAGACAAATGTCCTTGTTACTAACCGCGTTCCAATCTTACCCTTAAAACGTGGTGGTATGAAGGGGTCACGTTTATGATAAATACCCTTTTATTCTAGCTTTACTTGATAATTGCACGTGCACGGAACAAATTTTCGCTGAGCGTAAATTTTAGAATCAACAGTCTAAAGAGAATGCTTTAAAATGCATAGTCAGTTATGCGCTTCGCTGCTTATCATACCTCTGCGCCGTTTCTGCGTGAGATGCCCGTTTCCTGTAAGCCGCTGGAACTATCGTCAGTACATAAGAAGTGTGCTCGCTTGAGTCACTTTGCAGTTTTCCACAAAATGGCTGCTACAAATCATTGTCGAAGCTTTTGGCAACCACATTCTTCCATCGGCGCTGCTTAGATACAAAAAATATATAATCACACATCACAAATACCACATGTGTACACAACTTCAACTACTACAATATCGAATAACAGTAGCAGCATAAACATGTCTTCGCAATTTTTTGACAGTGCTGAAAAGACGCAAGTTGAAAGTAATATGGCAATTTGCGCTTTTAAGATGCAGATATGTATCTCCATGTAACTCAAAAGCTTATAGGAGTGGTGACGCAGGAATAAACTCCTGTCAGGTTAAATGCATCGTGCACGTGCTAATTTTTATAAAAAAATTTACTTGTCTCGGCGCACTGTTGCGATCCATGCTTGTCGCCTGCTTTTTCTGTTTGGGAATGTTGAAGTCGACCCCTTCGTGTTTACATGGCCATTGTCACAGTTGACGACACAGCTATGATTCCCTCCTCTTTGTCGCGTTGACATGGCGGAACAAGGGCTGTTTCACGTGCAGCGCGCGCTTCACAAGTATACGCGGGAACCAAAGGGAGCGGAGGCTGTACGCTTTTTCCGGCAGAGAAGCGTTGACGTCGCCGGACAAACTTCTCGGGTCTTCTCTCTCACGACGGGGGGCAGGGGGGGCGCAGTCAGGTCCGCACATTGATATAATAGAGGCTGCGACTGGGGGGGGGGGGGAGCGCCAAGTCAGCCCCATGCATTGACATAAGAGGGAGGGGTGGCACTGCGACGAACCTTCGCCCCTCCTGAAGGGGAACCCTGCGTATGCCTATGCGTGACACGAGCACTGCTTGGAAGTTGGGAGCGAGCACAGAGTAAGAAAATAAGAAAAAAGTGTGTGTCTTACACCGCGAGAGCTAGCAAATGAATGGAATACCACGGCAGTTTGTCCAGTTTTGTTCTTTTTACGTGCCGCTTTGGCATCGCCTAAAGACGACACGCATATCCGCGTGTTGTGTGTTCTAGATTTAGTGCCCGGGACCCCCAGCCGCCGGCGTACGCACGCTCTGGCGTTCCATTGTACTCCCAACTGCACCTGCAGAATATGCAAAGAAACGTACGTGGGCGGCTGGGATCTCCCTATGTCCAAGGTTAAACTTCACATGAAAAGGTATCGAAACCGGCTCCATATATGAACGTCTACGGTTTTGAGCCCACGCTGCTTGCTGCTTCTGTGTTCTAGCCTGCTTATGGCCACACGTGCACAGGCACGCAGGCAGAAATTTGTTTAAGGTGAGGGGGGGGGGGATACTACCTGGATCCGATGTTGGGGCTGGCCAGGCAGACGTGGTCGAGCGTCGTTTTGTTTTGTGCCCTGTATGCGATGGCATTTTTGGAGGGAGGGGGGTCAGAGGCCTAATGTGCCACCCCCTGGCTACGCCACTGCACGTGCACCCTGTCTAAGATTCCCCAGCGCTCGTTGCCCCTGCAGGGCGAAGCTTATTCTCTGCGGTGGTGGTGTGTGAGGGGAAGGCGCGCCTCGAAAAGAGGATCTCGCACGAGCTTGTTGCTTCACACAAGCAGAGCAAACTACAAACTGTGGACTTTCTTGTTTCAATCTACTATCAGTCAGAGCCATTTCTTTTCTTATCGTGCCTGTTCGCACTGTATTTCAAGTGCCTGTTTATCACAGGCGAGAGGGTAATAGCCTGTGATCAGAAATTTCCAATAATTTGATACTTTATTTTGATACCGCATCCCTTGGGTAAGCTTTCCGGGCAGCATATATTGAAAACCTAGTAGGAGCAGAGCTAGCAACTGGCGGCGAGAGCTGATTGGCTACTTGAGCCGAGGGACGCTGTGATGTCACGCCATAGCAACGGCGCCGGCGCCGCTTCGGATCTTGGCCGCTTTGGCCGCGCCACCGTTACCGCTGCTTCGTACGCGGTTTTGGCTTTCGCGCTGCGCGCGTTTGGCCGCCCGAACCGCTCTCTCTCTCGCGGCGCTTCTCGTTTTGCGCTGGGCCGCCGATGACTACTGGAGAACCTTGCCAAACCATGAGCGCTACGCGCGCCGTTATTTAGTGAATAAAGTTGCCTTAATTAGGAATGCATTCCTACACTTCTCCAGGGCATTGCAAAAAACAATAAAATGCTGCGCCGTTCATGGAGTTATTTGAACTCTATTAAGAAACTTCATGTAATCGCCAAAATTACGCATCGCAATACAATGGCTGTACTTAAAGCTCATAGCGCTTAAAGCTCATAGTACTTAAAGCTCATAGGCTGTACTTAAAGCTCATAGCTATCTCCTATCGCATCCGACGCGCATTGTTTAGTGAATAAAGTTGCCTTAATTAGGAATGTATTCCTAGCTTTTCCCAGAGCATTACACAATTTTGCGCCGAAAAATTGCTGCACCGTTCACAAACTTTTTTGAATTGTATTAAAAAAAACCCTATCAGCAACATTCGGTACCGAAATAACGGGCTGTAATTAAAGCTATGGAATACATCGTAAAAGCGCTACCACACAACACAAGGGAAGAAGAGACGAGCACAGGCGCAAACTAACAACTGATTTATTGAACGCAGATCAACAAGTATATATACCAGCAAGCTGCGCAGGCGCATCGTCACAGCGATCCTTAGAACAGGAAACAGAAAAAACGTTCAAACAAGGCGCGTCAGAAATTGAATTTCGGCTTTGTACAGCGCAATGGAAGTGTCGCTGACACAATCCTCACCTGCTTTTATAATGAAAAACGCTTCTAAGGTTTCACGGGCCGTTTTTTGCCTACTTCTGCCAAGGATTTTTGCGCAGCGGAACCGTGGTTCACAATTCGAGCACGCCGCGCAGTGGTCAACAAGATGACTTCTCTCGTTATTGTTAAGATTTCTTTCGTGTTCCCTGAGTCGGTCATTGAGGCAGCGCCCTGTCTGGCCGATGTAGCTCATAGTGCATTGAAGGTGCCTCCCATTGCGCGGAGAGCTGCTTTGTTAAGTACGCGCAGTATCTGGAGCCAGCATGTGCCTTTATTATATCACCTAGTTTGGTCCACATGCTCTAAAGCGCCCGTTAAGTTATTTTATCGAACAGCAAATAATAATAAAATAATACGTATTAATTAAAGCTTACAATGCATTGCAGGCGTTTCCCATCGCGCACAGTTTTGCAATAATACACACGGCGCAGTCTCCGGAGCCAGCACGTGCTTTTATGTCACCTATATCAACTTTAATCGGAACTGCGCAGAGCCTACATACACGCACTTTGGCCGATTTGCGACCCAATCATGCCACGTGTAACTCGTGAAATAAAGGAAACTGGTATACAGCGTTGTACATAAGCTGTGACCCTTCAAACACCACATTTCTATCTTACAAATAAATATCCGCGAACTTGAGCAAGAGGAGATGAACAGTTGGAAGTATTGTTTCTCTAAAATGTAGTTGATAGGTTTGTTCGTTTTCTTGTTTTGCATGACAATTTTGTTTCAGAGGTTAACTTTTTTTGCTCCGAACGGCCACGTGTGCTTTTCCTTCCCGCTGTCCACGGCCAGCATTTTTTAAGTCTTTCGTGGGTTGTGGGGGTCCTTGGGGCTGGCAGAACGAATCTTTCTCCCCTTCACACCAAACCACATTTCTGCGTGCTTTTGTGCAGCGGCCTACGCGGTTTAAGCTTAAACAAGGCCGTGCTGCTGGTGCGCTCTGGGTTCCACTGCCTACTGTAGTCTGGAAAGCGATCGCTGAAACGAGCGAGCAAGCAGCCTCCATATCGAATTGCGTATGGCTTGATTCGATATGGTCGTGCAGCCCAGCTTCTCGACGGAAAAGCCCGCGCAGCCAAGGTCCAGAGCGGCACCGTCACCGTTGCTATGGTGCGACGTCAGAGCGTCCCTCGGCGCAAGTAGCCAATCAGCTCTCGCCGTCGGTTGCTAGCTCTGCTCCTACTAGGTTTTCAATATATGCTTCCGGGCACTTGGGTGGGCATAGGGGGGGCAGGCGAGAATTTTGGGGTGGCTCCAGCCCACCCTTGCCCCCCCCTGGCGCCGCCCCTGCGCAGATCAAAGCTGGCTGCAAATGCTAGACAAGACAAGACATGACAGGACTTTTCTTTATATGTGATATATACTGTTTGCATTCAATTTAAATTATTTGACCAAATGATTATTCACTTCGAACCTAAAGTTTACTAGTATTTGCATGAGCCTACACTTCCTCTCAGTCCTGATCAAGTGAAAGCTTTCCTCCAGGATCGGCCTACCTTCGAACGAACAATTTCAAGTCGTAGTGATGTCCTAAAGAAAAAAATTGGGGGACCCTTAAGCTTCACCTACCAAAATTGAATGCACTAACGATATCCTGTTCCTAGCACATGCTTCAACCACTTTGTGCATACATTTTATTCCATGATGCGATTCAAGAAGTTTTATTTGTGGGTTACTACAATGTGAGCGATAAAATTTTTTTGTGGGCACAGCAGACCATCAACAAGCATGTGGATTCATAAGCCTTTCGTTTGCTTCATGCAGGTATGCATTGGTCTAGCCGCATCTAATGTGCAGTCGAATCCAGCTATCTACACGGGATTGTGCCAGCCATATCTGGCTACCTATTGCCACGTTCCATTTCCCAAGTTTTTGTTATCGTCCAAAAACACCGCATGATTCTCAGCGCAAACCGCGCCTGCAGTTTTCTAGAAGGTTCCGGACTGTAGTAGATCATTTCGATAAGATCACGCCCACTGTGCGAACGGTACAGATTGTTCTGGAACCTACGCTAACACCAGCGATAACGCTAGAACATTCGACGGCAAGAGTATAAATGCCGACGCGCTTCGCCGCTTGTCAGTTGCTGATCGAAGGCCGACGCTCCGTTCGCCGCTATCAGTCCGAGACTGCTATCTGTGCGAGACTGCTGCTGTAATTGGACTTTCAGTTTACCGGGCACAGGTTCGCCCAAATAAACAGTTCAATTCCAACACGAAGTCTCCTGTCTTCAGCCACGTCACGACCCCGTGACATCTGGTGGAGGTGCTGCTTCGTTCATGTACCGGACGCCCCCGTCAAGCCGTGAACCCAGCCCACGTCGCGGAGAAGACACCGACGCCAACCAGGAGCAGCGAACATGCCGCCGACAGCAAGGGCTACCACCGGAGTACGGGCTCCTACCAGACAAGGCGCGGAAGACGAAGGCCATGACCGCGACTGCAGCGACAATGACAACCGCAGCGTCCCAGCCCACGATGGTCATGCATCAACCCAGAGAACCACCAATTTTCCATGGGTCATCGTTCGAAGACCCGGAGTCCTGGCTGGAGACATACGACCGTGTGGCCGCCCTCAACCACTGGGACCATGACGAAAAACTGCGTCGTGTGTTCTTCTATTTGGAAGACACCGCAAGGACTTGGCTTGAAAATTGGGAGTCCACGCTCCGAACGTGGGATGTTTTCTGCGGCGCATTCCTGCAAACGTTCGCGAGCGTCGCTCGCAAAGAGAGGGCCGCTGCCTTATTAGAGACTCGGGTTCAACTACCAAATGAAAATGTCACCATTTTCACAGAAGAAATGACCCGACTATTCCGTCACGCTGACCCAGACATGCCTGAGGAGAAAAAAGTTCGTTTCCTTATGCGAGAGATCAAACAAGAGCTCTTCGCGGGACTGATGAGAAACCCGCCGAAAACCGTCCAAGAATTTGTAGCCGAAGCGACCACGATCGAAAAGACACTGGACATGCGCACTAGACAGTATAATCGTCGCCTGACTGCAGACTGCGCTGCTGCTCAAGCCAGTAACTCCGGAGACCTGCGTGAAACGATCCGAGCGATCGTGAGGGAAGAGCTGCGCAAGCTGTTGCCTTCGGCGCAGCCTCAAGTGGATTCAATTGCCGACATTGTGCGAGAAGAAGTTCGGCAATCGCTTCAACTTCCCCACGCACCGCTGCCCGAGCCGGAAGCTATGAGCTACGCCGCTGCACTGCGCCACAACGCTCCTCCCCGTCCACGCCAAAACGCCGCCCCGTCGCACTTCCGTCGACAGACGCCACCGCCGCCACCACCCCCACCGACGTCATACCGTTCGCCAGCAGCCCAGCGCAGTGCACCGAGGAAGACTGACGTCTGGCGCACCCCTGACCATCGCCCGCTCTGCTACCACTGCGGCGAGGTCGGACACACATACCGCCGTTGCCAGTACCGACAAATGGGACTGCGTGGCTTCGCCGTCAATGCACCGCGTCCACAGCCAGGAGAACGACCACGTGACATCGCCGACTACCTGACAGGAACTCGGTGGACACCACGAAGCCCTTCGCGTTCCCCGTCGCCCAGCCGCCGCACGTCACCGCACCACCGGCAGTACTCTGGCCCAACGCGGGGCCGGTCTCCTAGCCCGTATCCGGGAAACTAAGGGCAGCAACCGGTGGAGGTGCGGTTGCTGTGCGACGAACTACCGAAGATCCTCCGACGACGACGACGACGCCGCGACGGAGCTTTCCGAACACAACGCCGACCAGGCAAATCCCTGACGGTGAAAGCTCACTTACCGAAGGTGGCCTGACGACGCAACATGGAAGCAGCAGAACCAGCCGATGCAGCCGTGACCCGACGCCACGCCCTAACTGTAATGCGAGACGGCGAACTAGCGACCTCGACGTTCTTATCGACGGCCACAGTGTGACCGCTCTCGTCGATACTGGAGCCGACTATTCTGTCATCAGTGGGTCGTTCGCCGCGAAGTTAAAGAAAGTTAGGACAGCTTGGAAAGGCCCTGAAATCCGCACAGCCGGAGGTCATCTCGTAACGCCTGCAGGAATCTGCACAGCGAGAGTCACCATTAACGGCCGTATTTATCCTACAGACTTCGTAGTCCTACAGCGTTGCTCGAGAGATGTCATCCTTGGCATGGACTTCTTATGCCTCCATGGTGCTGTCATCAACCTAAAAACAAAGTCGATAACGTTATCCACAGAAGAAGCACTACCGCCGCGCACGCCGTCAGGACACCATGCCTTGAATGTGCTGGAAGAAACAAGTCACCATTCCGCCTCGCTCAAGCGTCATTATTTCAGTCGGCGCTCCTAAATCACCTGACTTGGAAGGCGTCGTTGAAGGCAGTCAGCATCTGTTGGTCACCCGAAATATTTGCGTCGCAAGAGGAATTGCAGAGCTGCGGGGAGGCAAAGCAACGGTTTTGCTCACGAATTTCAGCAATGAGTACAAACATGTGAACAAAGGAACAACGGTCGCATTTATCGAAGAAATTGTCGAAGCCACCAGTGCTTTCGCCCTCGCCGATTCTGCGGAACCTGCTCAGTTGAACCAAGCCCCTCCCATAGCTTTCGACGTCAATCCTAGACTTCCCAACGATAAGCAAGAACAGCTCAAGGCCCTGCTCCTGCAATACGAAGATTGCTTTTCGTCGTTATCGAAAATTCGGCAGACCCCAATCACGAAACATCGCATCATAACCGAAGAAAATGCCAGACCACTCCGTCAGAGTCCGTACAGGGTTTCGACGCGAGAACGTGAGGCCATGAAGAGACAAGTTGATGAAATGCTGCGGGATGACATTATCCAGCCGTCCAAGAGTCCATGGGCATCCCCCGTGGTGTTAGTGAAGAAAAAGGATGGGACCCTACGTTTCTGCGTCGATTATCGCCGCCTGAACAAAATCACAAGAAAGGACGTGTATCCCCTCCCACGAATAGACGACGCACTTGATCGGCTCCATAACGCCAAGTACTTTTCGTCAATGGACCTCAAGACTGGCTATTGGCAAATCGAAGTCGACGAAAGAGACCGAGAGAAGACGGCGTTTATAACACCGGACGGCCTCTTTGAGTTTAAGGTGATGCCCTTCGGCCTTTGCTCAGCGCCTGCAACGTTTCAGCGCGTTATGGATACAGTACTGGCAGGATTGAAGTGGCAGACTTGCCTTGTGTACTTGGACGACGTCGTCGTGTTTTCCTCGAGTTTCGACGAGCATCTTCGGCGCCTTGAAGCTGTACTTCAAGCCATCAAGACTTCCGGACTCACACTGAAGCCAGAAAAGAGCAGATTTGCGTATGAGGAGCTCTTGTTTCTGGGGCACGTTATCAGCAAGTCTGGAGTTCGTCCCGATCCACGGAAAACAGCCGCCATCGCCGACTTCCCGCCGCCCACTGACAAGAAAGCCGTGCGCCGATTTCTGGGCCTGTGCGCCTACTGTAGGCGGTTCGTGAAAAACTTCGCCCGCATCGCCGATCCTCTCACTAACCTTACCAAGGCCGACGTGGAGTTTAAGTGGGAAACGCCGCAGGAACACGCTTTCCAGGAGCTTAAACATCGCCTCCAGACGCCTCCGTTACTTGCCCATTTCGACGAATTCGCCGAGACAGAAATACATACTGACGCAAGCAGCGTAGGTCTTGGCGCCGTTCTTGTGCAGCGGGCTGACGGATTTGAAAGGGTTATTAGTTACGCCAGCCGATCGCTATCCAAAGCAGAAGCAAATTATTCCACAACAGAAAAGGAGTGCCTCGCCATCATCTGGGCTACGTCGAAATTTCGCCCCTACCTCTACGGCAGGCCCTTCAAAGTTGTGAGCGACCACCACGCATTGTGTTGGCTAGCCACCTTGAAGGACCCCTCAGGTCGCCTCGCACGATGGAGCCTGAGACTTCAAGAATATGACATTACTGTCATTTACAAGTCCGGCAAAAAAAACACTCTGACGCCGACTGTCTCTCTCGTGCGCCTGTCGACCAACCGCTACCCGACGACCCGGATGACGACTACTTCTTAGGAACGATAACTACCGACGACTTCGCTGAACGACAGAGGGCCGACCCGGAACTTAAGGCCCTAATAGAATACCTCGAAGGCAGGACCGCCGAAGTCCCGAAGGTATTCAAGCGCGCACTTGCGTCGTTCTTGCTACGAAACGGTCTTCTACAAAAGAAAAACTTTTTCACCGCTTCGAGCTAAGTACCTTCTTGTGGTGCCTTCAGCTCTGCGACCAGAACTCCTGCAGGCCCTTCACGACGATCCGACGGCAGGGCACCTCGGTGTTTCTCGCACGCTCGCGAGGATACAAGAAAGGTACTACTGGCCACGTCTTACCACCGACGTCACTCGTTACGTGCGAACATGCCGGGACTGTCAGCGACGCAAGACACCGCCGACAAGGCCAGCGGGACTTCTGCAGCCAATTGATCCACCTTGCCTACCTTTCCAGCAGATTGGTATGGACCTACTGGGGCCGTTCCCGACGTCGGCTTTCGGAAACAAGTGGATTGTGGTAGCTACCGACTACCTCACCCGCTACGCCGAGACAAAAGCCCTGCCAAAAGGCAGTGCATCCGAGGTAGCTAAATTCTTCGTCGAAAATATCGTCCTACGTCATGGCGCCCCAGAGGTCCTTATCACCGACAGAGGAACGGCATTCACTGCCGACTTAACTCAAGCAATCTTGGCATACAGCCAAACAAACCACCGCCGGACGACAGCGTACCACCCACAGACCAACGGCCTCACCGAGCGGCTTAACAAGACGATCGCCGACATGCTGTCAATGTACGTCGATGTCGAACACAAGACGTGGGACGCCATTCTTCCGTATGTGACCTTCGCATACAACACGGCGGTGCAGGAGACGACGCAGATATCTCGATACAAATTGGTCTACGGAAGGAGCCCGGCAACGACGCTCGATGCCATGTTACCCAACGTCACCGACGAAGAAAACCTCGATGTGAGCGAGTACCTTCAACGCGCCGGAGAAGCCCGACAACTTGCGCGTCTCCATATCAAGAATCAACAGACGACCGACAGCCACCGTTACAACCTTCGACGACGCTTCGTGGAATACCAGCCCGGTGAACGTGTTTGGGTGTGGACGCCGATACGCCGACGTGGACTAAGTGGAAAGCTTCTGCGACGGTATTTCGGACCGTACAGGGTGGTTCGACGGCTCGGCCCACTTGATTACGAGGTTGTCCCCGACGGCATCACGAACTCTCAACGACGCCGATCGCGACCTGAAGTCGTCCATGTCGCGCGCCTCAAGCCGTTTCATGCGCGTTAACAAACTGAACTAGTGTTTTTTGTATTATTGTTGTATCGTAATTTATTCATTGTACTTTCTTGCATTATTATTGTACTTTCATTTTTAGTTAAAGCATCGGGACGATGCCTTTTTTTTCAGAGGGGGGCAATGCCACGTTCCATTTCCCAAGTTTTTGTTATCGTCCAAAAACACCGCATGATTCTCAGCGCAAACCGCGCCTGCAGTTTTCTAGAAGGTTCCGGACTGTAGTAGATCATTTCGATAAAATCACGCCCACTGTGCGAACGGTACAGATTGTTCTGGAACCTACGCCACCGGCAGCGATAACGCTAGAACATTCGACAGCAAGAGTATAAATGCCGACGCGCTTCGCCGCTTGTCAGTTGTTGATCGAAGGCCGACGCTCCGTTCGCCGCTATCAGTCCGAGACTGCTATCTGTGCGAGACTGCTGCTGTAATTGGACTTTCAGTTTACCGGGCACAGGTTCGCCCAAATAAACAGTTCAATTCCAACACGAAGTCTCCTGTCTTCAGCCACGTCACGACCCCGTGACACTATGAAGGGTGGCCCCTAATTGCATCGGTTTCTTCGGTGACGCTGGTGCAGCCTATGTTGCTTCGTGATGACGCCCCTTTGCTCCAACATGGCTCTCTTCCTGAGGCGCCACTTGTTCATCACGTGACGTCGGCACGCTGCTTTATAAGGAATCAACTCCAGGCTTTCAGTTTTTGTGGGCACACCAGACCATCAACAAGCATGTGGATTGATAAGCCTTTCCTTTGCTTCATGCAGGTCAGTGACTACTATTGTACAATTAAGGGTGATTATCGTGGTCTTATGGTCTTGCCGTGCCCCCAACGGTGCATCACTATTGTCAAAAATTTGTTTTATGTGTGCTTGCTCGCGCTGCGCGGGGATGTTGAGTTAAATCCTGGCCCCTCCAACGGCAGTAACTGCTCTGTTGAATCCATGCTCAAGGAATTGTGATCAGGGCAAAGTAATCTGACTAAGGAAATAACGGCGCTTAGGAAACAACAGGCTAGCATGGAAAGACTGGTGGCTGATCTTGGAGCCAGGTTTTCTGAGCTAGAAAACAAAGTTTCTCGTGTTGATGACCTCGAACGAACTGTTAAATCTCTGGAAGCAAAACTGACTGACATCGAGGATAGGAGCAGGCGACCAAATATGGTGGTATTCGGTATCTCTGAAGACCTGAATGAAACGGAATCAGTCCTTGAAAGTAAAGTTGTCGATGAAACATTCGCTGCAAAGATTGGCATTCATTGTAAATCCATCGGTAGAATACATCGACTTGAGAGGCCGGGCAAACACCAGTCATAGTATAAGACCAGTCATAGTATATTTTCAGGACTATAACGAAAAGCAGCTTGTACTGAAAAATGCTTATAAATTGAAAGGCTCCAGTATATCGATCCAGAATGACTATTCTCGAAATACACTGATAAGGAGAAGACACCTATGGAACAGCGCAAGGGCTGAGAAAGAGCAGGAAAAGAAGTTACCTTAATTAATGACAAGCTTCGGTTGGGCAATAAGCTTTTATTTTGGGATGAACAGAAAAACTCGAGAATACAAATTCAAGTTGACCAGGGCACTTCGAGGAATGAGTGACGCACACCCTTAGCACCTAAAGAATTGCGTGTCCTAAACATTAATGCTCGAATCATTGTTAACAAGTCTGAGAATCTTGAATCACTTATCTGGAGTTACAGTCCTCACGTAGTTGTTTTAACTGAAACGTGGCTGCATGACAATGTTGATAACACAGTTGTTTTCCCTCCAACTTATCAGACCTTTCGGCGCGATAGGTCTTCGAGGGGGGCGGAGTTGCAGTTTTGGTTGAAGAAAACATATCTGCTGTTCTCTTACGTCAAGCAAATAACTTAGAAACTGTATCATTGAAACTTACTTGCTGGGGTAAATAATTTTTGCTGTTTGCAGTGTACCGAGCACCTAACTCACCTGCCCAATTTCTTTCTGGCCTTTGCGAACATATTCCATCCTTTAAAAGTACCAATGTGATGCTTATAGGTGATTTTATTCTCCCAGGCATTGATTGGG
Source organism: Rhipicephalus annulatus (assembly GCA_013436015.1). Lineage (NCBI taxonomy): Eukaryota > Metazoa > Arthropoda > Arachnida > Ixodida > Ixodidae > Rhipicephalus > Rhipicephalus annulatus. The sequence continues at coordinate 63,073 of WOVY01013722.1, forward strand.
AGAACTCGTCCTTCTTTGTCGAATCCAAGTTGCACGTGAACTACCTACGCAACATCATGCTTTATCATAACTTGCAGCAAGTTGTCAAACAACTGACACATATTCACGATACATCAGCGACGATACTCGATCTTATTTTTGTAAGTCAATCAATCGAAAAATTTTCTGTCTTTGTTGAACCTGGCGTTTTGGACCATAAACTCGTGTATTTCATGTGCTTATTTAAGGGGAGACCCTGCTTCGGAGATAAATCTTGCTTAATTTCAAGCCGATTTTTATGAAACTTATGCACCTTATGTATTTTGATATACAGATTTCAAATATGCAATTCTTTTTTGGTGCATTATATAGTTTTCGAGATATCACATTTTCAGGTTCCTTGGAAGGAGGAAGTCTGTTTTTTTTACTGTGATAGTTACAAAACAAATCAACATACCACTATAATCTAAAATGATGGCTGTATGCAATAAAACAAACATGAATGTTCTAAGCCCATTTGAACAAAAGTTATGGCATGTCAAAATTTTGGAAGTGAAATCCCAGCTTGACATGAAATCGTTAAATGTGATTTTTAAAATTATGTCTATTACTTACAATATTCAATTCAGTCTTATTTCAATCTACATTAGTTTACCAAGCTGTCAACACAAGAATTAGAGTAATATCATGACCAGAAGCTGAAATATCGCTTCTCCTAAATAGCAAAACCACCAAAATAGCCATTTTGAGAAAACGAGGAAAAACGTTTTAAAAGTTGTTTATTAGCAGAAAAATAGTGTAAATGTCACTGAAGTCATTCAAAATGACCCAGGTGCATAATCAGGATGCATGGAGTCTTTATGCTTTTTGCGACATTTTTTTTCAGTCCTTCTGATGCTGCATGCCTCTTCGTGGACATGGCACTCCGACGTTTGTCTTTCTCTGCTGTTCGCATCTTGCCAGTGTTGGTTGCATTCATTCCAAGTTCTTGCAGAATTGATGCTGCAGAGTGTTTGTTTCCTGCACTGAAACGCAACACAGCTTCAGCAACTGCTGCTTGCACAGCAAAAAGGGAAGAGTGCTGCTCTTTGGAGATCAGACTCCAAATAACTGAATGCAAGCTTTCATTCGAATTTTGAGTTTTCCCTCTTGGACATCTTTGCAGCAGACTCCTGTCAGACAGACGTTCGTAAACAGGCAATAATGCCTCTGCAACTTCTTTGGGCAAGTTGTGCTTGTGTTTTGGCTCGTGCATACCTTTTGCCTTTGCGGCATTGTGCCGGCACCAAGACCGTTTCACAGTTTGTGCCTGTGGGGCACAAACTGTGATTCGAGCTTTCGTCAGTGGATGTGATGTGATGGTACGTGGCCATTACAGCTCGCTGCATTTCATCCACATCCCCTTGATGTGACTTGAGCGCACGACCATAGTAGGTGCTCAGTCTGGTGATGAGGTCGGCAGTGAGTCGCCCCTTTCCTCCCAGACTGCGGCCTTCGGTTTTCTGCTTTTGAACTAAGTTCCTCAGAGCCGTCCCATTCGCTTTTGCACATGATTTGTGCAGTCTTCTTTCTCTACGTCAATAAAACCATAAACTTTGGCATCCCTTATAGCATTGTACGTTCTGCTATCGTCGTCACACAAGACTGTCGTATAGCGGAGTTTGCGCCGCTCAAGGGACCTTTCAAAAAGAATGAGGCCTGCTTCTACTTCCATTTGCCCAGATTTACAACTGATGTTCTTCTGGCAGCGATGAGCATCTTTCCATTGCTCATAACCCTCGCTACCGGGTTTCAGTCCCACATCACAGCCCAAACAAAAATTTGAAAGTACGACGTAATCGAGAACATAACCAGTGAAGAGTTCAATAACTGTTCCGACGCCAATGTGCGAAGAGTGACCCCGGGTCTTCCAGCTCCCATCAAAACACACTGCAATATTACCACGGTGACCAAAGCACAAGTCCTCGTAGAGCGACGACACTTCACGCGCGCACTGCTGCATAGCATTTTCAGCTGCTCGCGTAGCAGCGGGCTCCAGCTTATTTTTCAGATGCCGCTGAAAAGTCTTTTTATGCATTGCGCGACTGCTCAGCCCCATTGCGGAAAATATGTCGTTCATCGCAGTTTGGCCGTTACCAGTCGAAAGCATCGCGCGTCCCGCGAGCATATTTATCGCAAATGGTCTTGATCTTACCGAGTGTTCCACTCGACGCGAGCTCCAAGCATCCCCAATATCGCCACAGTTGTCGCACACCGCGTGTAGCTTCACTGCCAAACCGTACTCACGATCTCCACGGGTTAGCTTGACTTTTCCTCGGCAGATGTGACAACGCATAGTTTGAAGAATAAGATCATTGACAGTGTCAAGTTCGACGATGGTGTACGGAGCTGCAGGTTCCGTCGCCACAGTCTCTGCGCCGCTTCGTCGGCTGAAGTTTTCGATCTTCCGCGCGGTCGCTGGTGTTGATCCAAGCTGTCGAAGCACTTTTTGCTCCCGTGCATGCGCCCCCCGCACTTCCTCCTCGGTCACGAGCGCAGAATCTAATCTCGCATCACCAGCGTGGGTTGCGAAAGCATTATCGCATTGCAAGGCTGGCGCCGATGAACCGCCGGCGTCCGTGGCATGGCCAGGCGATGCTCCGTGAACGGCTGTCTGCGACGATGTCGGGTCCTTTGCACGCACTTTTCCCCTTCGTCGTTTACGCCCAAAGTGGTGGCGCGTATGGAACTTTTTCGCACCGCCAGGCATGATAAACTTCGTGCGCCGATCAAGAGAAAAAACTTTATTAAAAGGTCAGTCAATTGCTCAGGCATGGCCCGTTGCCCCTAGCTGTCGGCCGGAATCCCTTGGGGACGCGGCAGCAGCAAGGGCTTGACTGATGATGTCGCGCTGGACGTTGGGATCTGGGCTGCAGAGCAGGGCCTCCCAGGATTCTACAGTGCGAGAACCATCGTTTTGACTTGGACATGTCCACACCATGTGGACCAAATTCGCTACCTCATCACAAAATTTACACTGGGACTGGAAAACTGCGGGGTGCCACTTGCTGTAAAGTGCGGGGTTTGGAAAAACCCCGGTCTGTAACTTTCGCCACAAAATCTCGTTTTTCTTACTTAGTGAGTTGTCCGCTCTCGGGTACACTTGCCGATTCAGCCTGTAGTGTGCGACGATTTCATGGTATGTGCGCATATACTCGCTTCTTTTTTCGGTAACTTGGGAGGTTCCAGGGGTCGACCGGTAGGTGAGACCTCGGGCGACGGAATGAGCCTCCTCGTTCCCTCTAAGTCCTTGGTGAGCTGGAGCCCAGACAAGCAGAATCTGCTCTTTGGGTACTCCTACCATGTTTAATATAAGGACGGCAGTCTCCGTCACCCTTCCCGATTCGTAATTTCTCACAGCGTTTTTGGAGTCGCTGATGACCACCCTGATCCCCTTTTGGCTGATGGCCAAAGCTATGGCCACTTCCTCGGCCTCTACAGTCTCGACACCAAGTACTGTGCAGCACGCAATTAGGCCACCATCTCCCCTGACCGCCACTGCCGTGTGTGCCGCTTTGCTTTCATATTCCGCAGCGTCTGTATACGCGACGTCCTGTCGACCAGTGTACCTAGATTGTAATGCCTCTGCCCTGGCTTTACGCCTGCCTTCGTGAAAGTTAGGGTGCATATTTCTGGGTAGCGGAGGTATCTTTATCCTGTCCCTGATCTGTATCGGTATGTCTTTCGAACGCGCTTGCTCACGCGTGGGCTCATAGCCCAATCTCTTTAATATTGCTCTCCCCGTTTTAGATCCGAGTAGTCTTTGATGTTGTGCAGTCACAGTAGCCTCAATTAGCTCATCGAGTGTGTTAGATACCCCCAACTTCATAAGTCTGTCAGTTGACGTGTTTGGGGGAAGTCCGAGCGCGACTTTCACACTTTTCCTGATAATGGTGTCGAGTTTGCCCCGCTCCGCTTGGTTTAATTTTGAATAAGGTGCCACGTACACTATCCTACTTATTATGAAGGTCTGTACTAATCTAAGAAGGTTCGCCTCCTTCATCCCAGCATGCCTGTTTGCTATTCGTCTGATGAGACGACATGTCTGATTAGAACTGGCTTCCAACCTAGCAAGAGTTTCAGAATTCCTACGGTTCGCCTGAATCCTTAGTCCAAGGACACGGATACTGTCGACCGCGGGGATTTCTGCACCGTTAACATACAAGTGGATGTCCACTTCAGGCCTGTTGTGGAGCCGCCGTTTTCCGGCGGGCATGAGGAAGAGTGCTTCCGACTTTTCGGCCGAGCATTTAAGTCCTTTGGGCTCCAGGTACTCCACGATTTTATCAATGGCGATTTGCAGAGAGCCTTCAATTTGGCCGTCACTGCCCTTGTTCATCCATAATGTTATGTCATCCGCGTAAATGGTGTGATTTAAATTCTCAATATCCTTTAACTGTTCAGGCAGTTTCAACATCACAATGTTGAAAAGGGTGGGTGATAACACCGAGCCCTGAGGTGTCCCCCCTGTTGCCTAATTTAATGTCCTCGATGGATTCTTCCCCGATTTTTAAAGTGGCTGTCCTGTTCGAAAGGAAGTCCTTGACATAATCATAAAGTCGCTTTCCGACGTTCAGGGAGCTCAGATTCTCCAAGATTGATACGTGCCTCACGTTGTCAAATGCTTTTGCCACATCTAAACCCACGATAACTTTTGTGTCTCGCGTTGGCTTGTCTATAATTTGATCCTTGAGCTGTAGCATCACGTCGCACGCTGATAGTCGGGGTCGAAAACCGATCATGGTGTCCGGATACATACCATTGTCTTCCATGTACCTATTGAGCCGCGTCTGAACGACATGCTCCATGAGCTTACCTACGCAAGACGTTAACGATATCGGCCTAAGATTCTCGAAACAGAGTTTTTTACCCGGTTTAGGAATGAAAATTACATTTGCGAGTTTCCACTCCTGCGGTATCGTCCCTTTTTCCCAACACTCCTGCATGTACGTTGCTAGGTTAGCGATGGACCTATCGTCTAAATTACGGAGCATTTTGTTAGTCACTCTGTCCGGCCCTGCCGCTGATCTAGTCCTTAGCCGATTAATCTCCGCTCTCACCTCAGCCAGGGAGATAGGGGCGTCTAAGGCTGCGTTTTCCCGCCCTCCATAATCTGGGAGAGGTTCGGACCCGGCGGGATTAATGTATCTGCTCCGAACTTCTTCTAAGAGTTCCTTCCTAGTACCTTCAAATTGGTGCGCCATTCGTTCCAATTGTTGTTTAGACGCTGTCTTCGTGCTCTCCGGATCTAAAAGGTGACGAAGAAGTCGCCACATCCCGGACGTACTTATATTTCTATCCATCTCCTGACAGACGTTCCCCCACCTTTGCTTCGTGAGCGTGATGGCGTGCTCTTCAATTTGCCTGTTTAAAGCTGCTATTTGTTTCCTGATACTCCGATCCCATCTCCTCTGTTGGAGTCGGTTTTCCAAAGCTTTCTTTTTCTTCCAAAGATTTACCAATCTCGTGTCTACCACTTCGTTGTCCTCCTCGGTTTCCACCGCTTCAGTGGCTTCCTTAACAGTACGTAACACCCCATCGCACCACTCGGCAATGTCGGAAATGGGAGTCGGGTCGCCCCTGAGGTCCCTGAAAGAGTCCCAATTTACGGCCTCTACCCTTCGTTTCCGAGGTGTTGCCGGGCCTCCCTCTACCACTATTTCTATGATCATGTGATCACTGCCTAGGTCCTCGTTTGTGTTGCACCACGTGGCACTAGTGCCGCTCCCCGTCAGGGTAAGGTCGGGTGTGGTATCAACCGCGACACTATTTCCCTTCCTCGTTGGCTGCAACGGGTCGGTTATCAAGTCCAGATTATGAGTTTGCATGTCATCCCACAATTTCCTGCCCTTAATTGAAGCCTGCTTATATCCCCATGCCGTGTGGTGAGCGTTAAAGTCACCGACGATCAGCAATGGGTTGTTCTTACTCTTACGTCGCGTAGAAGCGAAGAGATCCCCAAAGTCGCATCGCCTTTGTCTGGGAGAGATGTATATATTTAATACGAACAAGCTAGCGTTTTTCTTTTTTGGGGTATTAGTTCTATGAGAACATGGTCGATGTGTGCATTACCAATGTCATGCTGCACCACCGTAACGTTTCGCCTGACCAGGGTGGCCTCCTGCGTACTCGTGCCTTCGCTTACATAGGATTTATAACCCGGCAACGTCGCCTTTCTCCCACATTCCTGTAAAGCTATAACATCCGGTCGATCCCCTTTCCTCAGGAATTCCTGCAGAACCGCACGCTTGCGCGTGAAGCCTCTGCAGTTCCATTGCCAAACGGTGTTCTTACTGAATCTGTGAGCCATGATTGCCACTAAGGTGATTAATCGGCCTGCCCAATACTTACTTTTTGGGCGAGCTGTTCATACGCCCGATCCCTCTTCGCGAATTCTGTTTTAAGTTCCTCGGTAAGTTTATTATCCCGCTGATGCAACTGCTGATTCAGATTTTGAAACATTTCGAACATTTGTTTCTCGAAGGCCTTACGCCATTCATCGTCCTGGGTAGATTTGGCTTCAATGTTTGCCTCCAGTTGCGCTATTTTCATGTCTATCACTGTCGCTACGTTCTCCTCTATTATGGGCTTTTCCGCTTCTTTTGCCCCCTTTTTCGCTGGAGGTGGAGTAGCGCTCTGCTCCTCCGGCATTTTTATATTTTGATTCTGTGGCATTCGTGGTAGGGAAACCGGTGTTGTGTTAGACGACTTAATAGCTATTTGAAGCTCCTCTATTTGCCGACTCATCATTGCTAGCTGCTCTTTAAGCATGCGATTCTCTTCCTTAATGGTTAACATTTCTTCATCGCGTTTATCCTGGGAGGCCCTATCTCCCCAACCCACCTTGCGGTTCGGCGACGTGGGTCTCCCACTGTTGAGGACAGCACTGCCGGAAGTCCCCTCGTTTACTGGACCAGTCATTGGTGGCAGATCTCCTTCTTGTCTTTCCGGTAGTCTTGGGAAGGAACCTGCTCTTCCTCTTGACCCTCTTCGATGCTTCGACCGGCTCCTGGACCGTTCTTTGATCTCTTCCATTCTGCACGTTTGTGGATCGGCGTCTTCCGCCTTCCGCTCTTCTCCTTCCATTCGCCGCCAGGCCTCCCACTGTCTCTTCTTTATTGTATAAGGGGTCCTGAAAGCTTCCTTGCATTTCCGATCTGCTGTCAGATGACCTTTGCCACACAGCTTACACTTGGGCTCACATGCATGGTCCTCGGGTGGAGCTGTCATTCCGCATCCCCGGCAGCGAACATGGTCGCTGATACACACGTCCGATCTGTGTCCTAGCTGGCCACATCGGTAGCACACCTCGTATCGTTTCTTATAAAGCACGCACTTCAGCGGTACGCCGTAACAGTACATCCACCTGGGCACTGTCTCATTTTTGAAGATGATGACCGCTGAACTTGAGTTCCCCAGCTTCCTAACACCAAGTATCGGCGGGTTCCTTGAGTTGTCGAAGGCCTCTGTCAGTTCCTCTACTGACAATCTCGGGTCGATGCCGCGCACCACACCCCGCCCGCTATCCTCGTGCGGCGCGAGGTACGCCGTGACGTCATAGCTCTTGCCTTCAATCTTGATAGACTTAATCCTGGTCACCTTCCAGACAGTGTCTATGTCTGGAGTGCTGAAAATCAGGGTGCCTTGCTTGTCGTTAACAATGAACACTTCCTTGTCTTGTCCCTTAATCCACGGAATTCGCGCTGCCATGCGCACCGCCTCACTGAGCCTGGTGTTCGGAATTTTTGTGAGCGCCAGCCCGCACTTCGGACGAATGATTATCTTGTAGTCGTTCGCCGGCAACCGCGGTAGGTACGACGCAATCGAGCGCTCCGCGATCTTGTGCCCCAGCTTTTTGTATGCTGCGTTCGCAGCCGCCGTCTTCTTCCTGTCTTCGCCGGGTTCGGTTCCACTTTCTGCCCGGGCGTTGCCATCTTGGCGTCCGTGTCTGTCACCTCTAGCGGCGTCACGCAGCTCTTTAACATGTTTTCCAACTTTCGTGATCCAGTCAGCGGTTCTAAATTCTTCAGGGGTAATTTCAGTACCCTCCACGGTCACCTCCATTGCCGTCGCGTCTCCACAACGGGGCTCTGAAGCGAACGCCGGGGGCGTCGGCCACCGCCGAGCCGCCGCGTTTGTTCACCGCTAGCGTTAGGCTTTGCTGGGCGGAGACGCAGTCGACACCAAAATAGCCATAAAATGCCCCAAAACGTACTCACAGTCCTGAAGTCGTGGTCTAGATGGTCCAGAGAACTTCAGGCAGGAGATTATAGGAGTTGTTTGCTGTAACTGCACGATTTTCACCAGACCAAACAACTTTCCGCGGAGCTGATGCGAGGCACATCCGAACTCTCTGGCATGACCTACTACACTCCTGACCTGTTCAGATAGCGGGGTTCCTATGGGAGCGCGTGTCCCCGCTCTCGTTCAATCGCTCGCCGTAGGTGGCGCTACCTATAACCTGTTCGTCTGTTTCTTTACGGTTGTTTTGTAGGCGCTGGTATAAGAATGCCTGCATTCTGTAGTGAACTGGCGGCATATATGTGACTATTTCTTCCCATACATTGCTGGTTAAGCAAGGTGTTCAGAGCGCTTGAGTATTTATAGCACACTGGTTGACAAACGTGGGAACCCGTAGATTTACACGATGTAGGGCAGCCTATGCGTGGTAGCGTGCATTTTATTGCAAAAAAATTCTGAATGTCTTTTAGTATTATTATTTCTGAATAATTCTAAATTTTGGATCATAAATACGCACTACGAGTGCTTTGTTGGTCAAAATTTGACCACAAAGAGTGAAGATGACGTCAGCGAGCAGGTGCTGACTAGCGCCACGCCGCTCGTAGGTGACGGCCCTAGCGGCAGAAGGTATGAACTAGAACGTGGGCGCTGGAAGAGGTGCTCTCTGGGCAGGTCAGGAGTGTAGTAGGTCATGCTCTCTGGCCCCCTGGTGGCCACCCTCTGCGCCGATCAAGCGAGCAATCCACAGAGCGGCGAATCGAGCACAAAGGCGGTAGGCACACGCTGTCCCAGTCAAAATGGCGGCGCACGATGGCGGCACTTAGGCCAATCAGAGGACAGAATCCTGATCACGTGCCTCATTTGACCAATGGCAACGCGTGAAAGCTCTTTTTTGCGGGTGCTTTTTTCTCGTTTCTCAGGGACGCACAGGGTTGCCAAAGGATAAAAAAAAAAGTCTGAAACGCAAGCTATTGAACAACACCAAAATGGCGCCAATGGAGCGTACCGTTGCCAAGCGGCGCGCGATCAAAATGCAGGGTATTTTTGCACATTTTAGAGAGAAACGCTCGTAAAACCGCATCTTTAGATCTTGATAACAGGAAAAATATGCAGAATTTGGGAATCAAATTTTGTAGAAAGGTGCGGAAACGCGTCAGGAACACGAAAATTAAGAGAATGAAAATTCGATTTTTGGGCAGATTTTCGGCTTGAAAAGCCGGGTCCCCCCTTAAACCATGTGACTTCATTAAAAATAACAAAATCACTATTAAAGATTATTTTAGAGCCAATGATGAAAGTGTTTTAGATTATCTTGAAATATGTCTTGACAGTTTCCAAGGCCATAGTATTACTGCACTTTGGAACCGTTTCAAAGAAATTGTCAATCATTGCCTCAACAATTTCAGCCCGAGCAAACTTAAACGTACATCTAAAGCTACTCCCTGGATGACAAGAGATATCTTGCAACTTAAAAAAAAGAGTTAAGCGCTTAAGACAGCGCTGTGCTTCACATGAAGTTTTTCGACAAATGCAAGATAAGTTAAATCTAAAAGTGAGACATGCTAAGCGTTGGTACTTCCGGCATACGCTATCAGAGTTTATTCACTCCGCGCCACAAATATTTTGGGGCTTCCAAAAAAAAAAGAACCAGAAAATTAGCCACATTGTACACAAAGGAATCATCATTAACGGAAACCACAACATTGTGCAATATTTTAATGAATACTTTCACGGTGTTTTTTCGAGTTTTGATGCTGCTACACTTCATAACCGTAGACCATACTTCCCTGCTCCCGATGTTGTATCAATGCCAGGTATAATTTCTATGCTACTTAACCTTAAAACTAAATCTTCCCCAGGTCCAGATGATATACCTAATGTTTTTCTGAAAAGATATGCAGAAGCGTTAGCCCCTTTCATAGCTCGTATATTTCAAATGTCCCTGTCTTCAGCTACACTGCCTAATGATAGGCTTTTGGGCACGTGTTGTACCCGTACAAAAAAAGATGACCCCACACTACTAACAAATTATCGCCCTATATCACTAACCTCATCATGTTGCAAACTACTTGAACATATCATAGCTAAGGAAATTAATAAGTATTTAGAGGATAACTGCATACTATTGTCCTGTCAACATGGCTTTTACAAAGGTTTTTCTACTATCACACAGTTAACAACAGCTGTTCATGATTTTGCTAGTGTTCTTGATGGGTCAGGCCAGGTTGATGTAATATTTCTAGATTTCAAGAAAGTGTTCGATCTTGTATTACATAGCAAGCTTATTACTAAACTAGAATCGATTATTCTTCCTGCTTATTTAGTTAATTGGACGGCTGCCTATCAGACCAACCGCAGTCAGGTCGTTTCTATTAATGGGCACTCATCTGAGAAGCTACCAGTCTCATCTGGTGTGCCTCAGGGCAGTGTCCTTGGCCCATTATTATTCTTGATATCCATTAATGACATAACCAATGAAATTCATTCCCCTATTCAAATTAGATTATTTGCAGATGATTGTCTACTTTATAATAAAATTAAAAGCCATGAAGATCAAGTATTGCTCAACAATAATCTCTAAAGTATCCTTTCTTGGTGTGATCGGTCGAGCATGCAGTTAAATTTCAGTAAAAGAGTGTATATGTCAATAACTACAAAGAAATCTAAAAAAATTTCTTTTGGGTACAAGCTGGGTTCTGAAATGCTTGCAGAAGTGAAGGAGTACAAGTACTTGGGAATCACAATAACTAATAACCTTAATTGCAATACGCACATTACTAACATATGCAACTCTTCGTTCAGAAAATTTGATTTTCTCAGACATAAACTAAAGAATGCATCCTCTAGTACAAGGTTACCGGCTTATAAATCACTAATTCGGCCTAAACTCGAATACGCCTTCATTGTCTAGGATCCGTATACAAAAATTAATATCGATAGACTGGAAATGATTCAGCGTAAAGCTGTCAGGTTCACTTATTCTAAATTTCGTATTAGTGACTCTCCCTCTAGTTTAATGATGCAGAATAGTATTCAAACACTACTCCTGTGCAGAAAAATACAGAGACTAAAATTTCTGTTCGCACTGAAAAATAAACTCTTTGACATAAACCTAAGTCTTTATTTATAGTCGCTTACTGCTCGATCAACACGGCATCCTCATGCTGACTCTCCAACACCCTATCGGACACGCACTAATCTTTTCAAATATTCCTTCTTCCCAAGAACCATCACCGACTTGAACAACCTACCATTTCCCCCCTTACATAACGACGATTTCTTAGAACATGTTACCATTTGAACTTCTGACTATGATGTACCGATTTTTAAAGCTTCATTATATGTTATCCTTCTGTTCCTTGATCCTTTGCCTTATCTCATGCCTCTTTGTGTATATATGTCCGACATGCTTTTACCACATGGTCTTGTTTCAGTGTGTGAAAACTTTTTGTTTAATGTTTCTACTTTTGTTGCTTCACCTTGACGTACCACTTTTAAAAAAATTATGTAGTTTTCGCCTTATTTTTTGCAGCAGTTTCTTTTGTACACATGCCAGTGTTATTTTTTTGCCAAGTATGCCGTTTCTCTGCCTTTATTTGCTTTGTTTGTGTCCTTTTGCTCTTCCTGCTTGGGCCCCTGTTTGGGCCTGCAGTATTTTATAAATAAAAATAAATAAATAAAAAGTAAGAAGTGGCTCGTGTCGGTGAGACTTTTATGACTACATTCTGCACAGCATGTTTTAAATCGCGAGCAATTATGCACATGAAATGTTTTCAAACTTTCTATCCACCCCCTACGTGGTCTCAAGAAAACGGGTGCAGAAATATAGCAAGAAAATACGTGCAGCAATATGGCTACGGCAAGACTTGTCATTGTTGCAGGCAAAAATGCCACAAGAATGTAACAAACCCACGACACTCAAACCTCGATTTAACAGATTATCAGTAACAACAAAGTAAATGAAAAATTGTCTTGCAATAAATCTAGTGTTAGTAATAACCTCTATAATGAATTTTCGGATATAAGAAAATTATTTAGTGTTAAATGCAACTTTGCTTTAAATAGCTTTGAGTGTATTCCAAGAATTAGGGAAACAAGGGTCTGGGCAAACTGTTTGCAAGCAAATGGGGAAACAGCCTCAAGAGGAGTTGACTTATCGAACTGTGACGACCAAGTGAGACATAATGAAGGTGAAAAAAAAAAGTGTCTGATGGAACTAAAATAAACATCTTTATTACACAAAACCGTACAGCATCCGTACACACGACTAGAACCACTTCAACAAAGACTCCGTGCCACAGCGTCACTCCTGCAATACACGATGCCAAACACCACACTTGGTGAACATGGCGAGAACTGGTGTGTACGTCTTCCCTGCGCATTATTAATAGCATTGTGTTTATTTCACTGTTTTAGTTGGAGTGGAGGACAATGTTGTCATCCCAGCCAGGTTAAACTAAGACACTTCATAATGAGACAAGGAGAAAAGATGTGCATGGGAGAGACAGCCCGGCCGTCCTTAGTTTGTCTTCGTGGAACCCTCGGAGTATGGTGGCGGTGGTCCCTCCTAGAATTGAGAGAAAATGGTCGCCATCAAGTGGGAAAGTAAATTAGAAGAATGAATTTTGTTTAGTGCAAGAAACAAGCTCACAATGCTATGTCGCAAAGTCAAGACAGACGGTCCCAGAAAATTCCCAGTGGAAGCACAAAAGCCAATTAATTAACTCTGCTGCAAGATTCTGTTCAATTGTGGGTGATGTATATTGGCCAAAGTGGCTTCTGTTTAAATTAGTGCTTTGATCATTGTTGGGGTTTACCGTATTTACTCGAATCTACCATGCCCTCGATTCTAACGCGCACCCAGTTTCCACGACGAAAAAAAAAAAAGTAAGACATTGACTGCAACGTGCACCCATTTTTCTCGTTGGTCCGCACGATCACACCACTCGGGAAAACGACTCCTTTCGGGAGCGTCTTCCGTTTAAATAGGAGGTACGGGGGAAGCTTGTGCCTATCTGACGTGCAACGAAGCATTGCCGTCACTCTAGTTTTACCGTGGCCCGATGTCAGCACGGGAACTTGCTTCGCCCTCTTCTTCTCGACAGTTGTGGTGCCAGGCATGTCGAAGTAAAGAGGCGTCTGATCGGCATTACTGATTTGCCCAAGCAGGTAGCTGTTGTTGTGCCGCAAGTTTGGGACGAACCTCTGAAAACTGATAAGCTTTTCTTCGTACTCCTCCGGCAAGTTTTGGCCCATGCCCGTTTGCTTTCGGAGGGAAAAGCCTAAACTTAGTTAGCCTAAGGTCTAAAGTCAGTTAGCCAACACCTGCTCGCTTTGAACTGGCTCCGCGTTAGCCCCTTTTCTAAAGCTAACTGTATGGCCTGCACTTGGAGCAGTTTTGTCGTCACGGGCCGCTGTGCCGCTCGCTGCTCAAGCACATACTCGGCGAGCAGCTCTTCAATTCGCGGAAACTGACCCTGCTGTGGTCCACTGAAGCCTTTGCGTGAATCTTTGCTGTCGACAATCTTCTGCTTTTGTTTCCGCCAGTCCCGCACGCACGTTTCGGAAACTCCGAACGTCCGCGATGCGGCCCGATTTACGTCCGTTTCGGCACACGCGAAGACTTTTCTTTTAAAAGCAGCATCGTGGTGCCCTCGTCGAGTTTTTCAAGTCGGCCCTTCCATGCCGTCGATGCTAATGAACTACAAGAATACAAACTCCTCTGCACACGTACGAAGTGCCGCACATGGAAAACACATAGGCAGAAATGGCCGACGCGCAATGCCGACGCGCAATGCCGACGCACGTCGGGGGCAGCCATTTTGGAAACACCGATGGCAATAGAATGACCATATTGATTTTTTTTTTTGAACTCGATTCTAACGAGCATGCGATTTATGAACTCGCTTAACCGGAAAAAAAGATGCATGTTAGATTCGAGTAATTACGGTAACATCCCAAAACCACGATATGAGAAACGCCGTAGTGAAGGGCTCCAGAAATTTTGACCTCCTGGGGTTCTTTGACAGCACCTGAATATAAACACATGGATCTCAAGCATTTTCACCACCATTGAAAGTGTGGTCACCATGGCCAGGATTCGACCCTGCGACCTGCAAGTCAGCAATTGAGTGCCCTAGCCACTAAACTACCATGGCGAGTAAATGGCTGCTTTAGAGACTAAAACCTCACAACCAGTGTAAACTGGGGCAGTTTATCATTGGCAAGCCCACATTCTCCAAAAGACAAAGGGCCAAGGAAACACGAGGATTCACACAGTATGCTCTGTTCATTCACACAGCAAACTGTTGCACCTACGTATCTTCTGTTAGCCTGCATAGTTTAGATTAGCTACTAGTTGAAAATGTGGCAACCTGCTTCGCACAATAATTGATGGTAGCACATGCTAAAGACACGTACAGACGAAGCCACATTCAAGACACTACAGTATTAATACTCACTGCGGCGTCTTGGATGTGGCCTACTGTGTTCGTGTCTTTAGCCTGTGCTACCATTAATTTATCGCACTACCATACCAATTCGCCGCCTTCATCAACCTGCTTCCATGTTACATGTGATGCAAAAGATGGTGGTTTTATACCTGCATATAGTTTTCAGTATTCTTGATGGTCTCATGCCCCGAACCCCAATTGCGATATCCGTCAAAATAAACTACTGGTTGTTGTGCCTCTTGTCTGCTGTCCTCTCGGTGACCCATCTTCAATGCTTGTTTCTGTAGTTAATATGTTTCATTATTGTGCAGAATCTCAATGATAATACCAATGTCCAGGGGGAGTGAAACTACTAAGTAGAGCGGAAAATTTCCCATTGTGAAGAAACTAGCATAATGCAATTACAAGCATTAATATATTATGCACAGAAGATCTCTTCCCATAGAAACCACTAGCATATGTCTTTTTACGATGGCACAGTTGGCTGCCAAGAACATCAGATTTGCTTGAGGCCAGTTGAAAAGTAGGCCCACTCCATCATAGTCTGAGAAGAACTTGTTTTACGCCTAGTTGATGAGGTACAGAATGCATACGGAAGGGCTTGTTGCTGAGCTAGTAGGTTTACCACTTAAAAGTGGAGAGGGATGGCGTGATGACAGGCATTTTCATCGTCACCCTATCGTCTTTGCACCTTACTTTTTTTTCTTCCTCTATTGAATGCCCAGTTTGCAGCCGAAGAACATACACACAAAGGACGACAACACAGGCGACTGTGTCGTTGTCCTCATCGCAGTCATAGGCGAACGATAGGAACATCGAAACATTGAGCTTTCTTCTCAAGCCTTTGCTTTCGATGTTACACCATTGTGTTAACAGTAAACTTGGTGTACCTCCGCAGTGGCTTAGTCTAGTGGTGGTCCAGCCAGTTTATAATTTAAAGCAATTTTTGGAGCCAGAAAAAGTCTGCTTTGGAACAGACTTTGAGCCTTTGAGCAAGAGAAAATGTGTTTTAGAGCTGGCTCGGAGCAGTGAAAACAGCATCACTTGGAGCAGCACAAGCCAAAATTTTTAGTGAATGTTCTTATTAGTGTGCCCACTAGAAATGGTGCCGCAATAAAAACAAGGAGACAAGGCAGAGAGCAGCCGTTTTCAGCATGGAAGTTCCTAACACGGAAGAGTGTCACATTCTGGTTTCACTGCACAGCACAAAGTGTGCACTGGCGTAAAGCACTAGTGACGAGGCAAGCATGACACACATCCTTCCTGCCAATGACAGGTGTCATAAGGTTGGTCCAAAAAGAAAAAAATTCCCAACTATTATTTGGGGATATTTCGGGACAGCTGAGGTGCGGGGAGTTGCCTCCCCGTTGCTCCAGCTTTTTGAATCTCTGTGATCTCTGATGTGTCAACTTTCATCTGAATTTTTGCTTCAGCGAGTGCGTTTCGTCCCCCTGATCACGACGAAGTGTGGATTGCTGTCTCTGAGTGAGTTTTTGACATTTTTTGGCACTCTCAACTTTGCACCACTGAGGCCTAGTCTGACCTAGCTAAAGAAACGCCAGCCGGTCCAAGCGTCGCCAGCACGGCTTCGCTTGCAATGGCAGGGAGCGCTTTGATGCCACTTCAATCGACGCCACACCAATAACCCTGTCGAAGGGGGCGAAAAAGACAAAATGCAAGCAATGGAAGGAACTGAATGGCAAGTGAGTCAATGTAAATCGGTCAAGAAGAAGAAAGCGGTGGAGAGGGGCTTGTCTCAACCCAACGCCTCAACACCCTTCCAAGACAGCAGCAAGGTTGGCGTCTAAAGAAGCCACCGGGTGGCTGCCTTAAGGGGGGACGCGGCGCTTCGGGACCGAAAATCAGCCAAAAAATCGAGTTTTCGCGGACCTTCTTTTCGCGTTCCCGACATCATTGCGCACCTATTTACAAAATTTCATAGCCGAATACCTTCAACTTTTATCGTTATTCAACTTTAAAAAACCGAGAACGGGCGTCCTGCCCTTTAAATTGAGGGCGAATAGCGCAGGTTTCGGCTCTACGATACGCGGGAACTACGCGCTCGATCGGCGCCATTTTGGTCTTGTTTGAAAGAACGCGTTTTCAGCTGTTTTTTTTTTATTCAGTAAGCAACATTGAGCGTTTCCCCGGCTCGAAAAACGGGACCTCAAAGACGAAGAGCCGCGCTCACTGCCATTGGCTAAACGGCGCACGTGACTGAAATGGCGCTTTCCGGTTGGCTGGAAGCTCGCGGCTTGCGCCTGCATACGCGACCCGACGCCATTTTGAAAGGGTTACCGCTGTGACGCCTCCAAATCGGCAGAGCACTCTGAAGCTTCTGATCGTATCGCCATGCCTGGAAACGCAAAAAAGTATCGGACCGTGCACGCATTTGGTCGCAGGAAACGCAAAAGTCGTGGGAGAAAGTCTACGAAGTCATCAGAGCCCTTGGTTGACTCCGACGAACGATGTGTCGACGCTCCGCGGCCGTTCAGCGATGGTGCGACCGAGCGCGTTGCCTCCGACGACAATGACGGTGAAGCGAACTCCGGACGACTACGAATCGACGCCAAGGTGGTGACAAACGCCGAAGTTGAAGAAAATCATGCCCGGGAGAAAGCAACGCTCGACCGGCTTTCATCGGCGCCAGGAACTGCACGGAAAATTGACTTTTTCACCGCGAGTTGTAGCGAGGCAACCGCACAGGACTCGGACCACGCTGCTCCTTATCTGCTTATGCATCTAGATATCCTAAACGCGATAATGGGTGCCTTGTGTTGCAAAGCCTGCCACGGACCGGCTACGATCGTCAGAGGGGATCGGGACTACGGACTTGCCGTGAAAGTGCTAGTGCAGTGTGAAAGGTGCGGCGAGATCGCGAATGAATGGACTTCACCCCGCGCGAACGGCACGAAAACGTGCAATCCGTTTGAAGTAAATCTTCTCGCTTCGAGGGCGATGGTGGCTACCGGCAACGGCCAAACGAAAATGAACGATATTTTCGCAACAATGGGCATCTCACGCCGCGGTATGCACCACAAGACGTTTCAGCGGCATTTGAAGAACTTGCTGGCACCCGCTGCAACGCGAGCGGCTGAGTCCGCTATGAGCGAATGTGCGGAAAAGGTTAGAACAATTTATGTTGACTTGTGCTTCGGCCACCGGGGCAATATTGCCGTTAGCTACGACGGCACGTGGAAGACGCGAGGCCATTCTTCCCACATCGGCGTGGGCACAGTTATCGAATTATTTAGTGGCTACGTGTTGGACTACGTCGTTCTTTCCAACTTTTGCCTAGGCTGCGAGGTGGGCCCAAAGCCTAGTAGTGAGGGCTATCAAGAATAGAAGGCTAACCACAAATGCCAAAAAAATACGAACAGCAAAGCGGGGCAAATGGAAGTGGAGGCGGCTCTAATTCTATTTCAGAGGTCGCTTGAACGCCATGGCCTGCGCTACACAACTATGCTGTCTGATGGAGACTCTAGGAGATTTTGCGCCATACAAGACGCCAAGGTGTATGGTTACATTGACGTGCAGAAGGAAGACTGTATTAATCATGTACAGAAACGGATGGGCACCGCATTGAGAAACCTGGTGCAGAAACAAAAGTGCGATGGGAAAAGAGGCCTTGGTGGGAAAGGCAGGCTCACAGGTGAGCTGATCACCAGGCTGAGCACATATTATGGCCGGGCTCTGAAATCGCATGAAGGTGACGTGGGCGAGATGCAAAAGGCTGTGATGGCCACATACCGCCACGTCACCTCCACTGATGAATGCTCGGACCACAGTCTGTGCCCAGCTGGTGAAACTTCATGGTGTCGGCACAATGCCGCAGAAGCAAAGGGTGAGCCCGACCCCAGGCATGCCTACAATCTACCGAAAGACGTGGCAGAGACATTACTACCGGTTTATACCCGGCTTTCGGAAAGAGCCCTGCTTCAGAGGTGCGAACGCGGCAAAACGCAGAACTCCAACGAGAGCCTACATTCGGTAATCTGGAGTTTGGCCCCCAAGGAGCACCATGCGTCCCTGTTCGCTGTTGAAGCAGCTGTTGCAGAAGCAGTGCTGCGCTTCAACACGGGCAATTTGAATTCTGCAACGGCAATCTTAGGTGAAATGGACATGAATGCGACAAGTACTGGTGCCAGGAGAGCGAGAGAAAAAGACCACAGTCGCAGCATTGTCTCCAACAAGAAAAGAACAGCCTCATTGGAACTCCGGAAGCTAGTGAAGAGGAGGCATGAGCACAGAATGCATTCAGACTATGCTTCTGGTGCGTTTTGAGGTTGTCTTGTTGCATCTTCTGCAATTAAAATGTGTGCCCACGTTTTTTCTCGATTTCTCAAAACGACAATTTTCATGTGCTTCCCATTATGCCGGAGCAATATCTCTTGTTCTATCTGGGTTATCATTACGATTTCTTTTTTGTTTCGAAGATAAATGCAGGGGATGTGTCGTAAAGTAAGTTTTATTGTAATAATTTTTGGAGAAAATTCTCTAAATGGATCTTTTGTTTCAAGTGTAGATGGGGAAATTTTTCATGTCATATTCAACATCCCACAACTTTGCTTCGAAATAGCCCAGAACAATGATTTATACTTTATTGCACACTGTGAACATACCGAATTGGTTCTATAGGTTGCACATCAATATCCAAGTTACAGTTAATTAGCTAATTAGGCCTTAATTGAAAAAGTCGCAGTTCATTATATCTTTAAAACTAATTGTCACAGCAAAAAAAGAATTAGATTTTTGAAATCAGCAGTAAAATCTACAGAGGCTCTCCAAATTTGACTGAGGTACTCGCAAAAATAAAAGAGTTTTTGGAAGGTGTAGCATCCCCCCTTAAAACAGAGAGTGATCACGGCCTCGCATATGCTTGCGCTACCTTCTACACGTCGAAAGATTATCGTCAGACCCCGAGGTGCTATCGATTTTTGCAAAACCACTTGCTAGAAAATTTCCACCACCATCTTCTCGACGGCCGGGATCACTGCCATCCAAGGCTCCACCAATTGTCTGCCCCAACGTTGTGCAAAACATCGTTGTCGTGTGCACTGAAAATGAGGACAAAGAACATTCGCGTCAACAAAAAAAGAGCACAAAGTAGCAGTGTACGCTGCTGTCGAAGGCAACTATGTCAAGGGAGTGACCTGCATGTTGAGCGTGACATCGGCGGCGTTGAGCTCGCAAGGCTCATCATACACCAGTGCAATCCCTCGGTTTGAGGAGTCAAACCCATTAAGGACACCGGCTTCGTTGTCGTTATTTTTGATGAAGAAGTTGTACCAAGCTACATCAGAGTCGACCAGGCAATAGTCCGGAGCTACCTCTACAAGGAGCAGATCGAGGTGTGCAGCAAATGCACCAGAGTAGGTCATTGTGCAGACGTCTGCCCTACTCCATTGATAAATGTTTGCCACAACTGTGGGACCAACGACCCGAAGCAAGAACACTTGTGCCAAGTTAGGGGAAAAACTCTACGGCAAGGGCCACTCCACTGGATGCAAAGCCTGCAAACAGAAGTACCAGACACTTTCTGTCATTCGACAGAAAAGAAAGGAAAAAGAAACGGAACGCGCCTTTGACATGGACCGGCGAGATTTCCCCATGCTCCAAACCGGATTGCCTGGGCTGTCTTCGGGTGGCTGGCTGCAATTATTCATTATGGGAGGTGGATCTGCGCTTTCTGTCACTTCGAAATGGGCCTCAAGAGAGAAGAGTGATGAACCTTACAGAGCACAAGCTGGACACTTTATCCAGGTAAGCGGGAGCACCATAATCGCTAAGGAAGAAGAACGGCTATTTGAGCTAGTTGGTAGTTGGGCTAATTGGTAGGAGTTGGAGGAGCTTACGAAAGTCAGGAACGTGAACGCGAAACTCGGCTCAGAATTAGAGGAGGTAAGAAAAAAATTAGCAATGCTTAAAACCACTATTTCAGTAGCCAGACCAGATGGGGACCAAAATAGTGCTAATGGTCAAAAGCGCCAAGCTATAGGCGATGTTCCCGAGGTCGATGTGACTGACAACCTTTACCAAATCAAAGAATCTTTAAAGCAGATTTATTCAACGCTTGAAGAAATTACCAAAGACATAGTAATTATCAATCCACAGAATTGTTTGATTGATTTTCGCCTAAGGTATCTTCAACGTAGGACGAGTCTCCCAGATTCTCTGGCGCTCCCAACAGAATTATCGCAGTTAATATCGACCCCACCGTTGTGACAGAGCTTGTACAAAAGCAGATATCGTGCCCTCAGAGTGATCTGGAGGCTCAGCCTTCTGCTAAATCTAAATGCTAATCGTGGCTGTGGTATCCAACACCGACTTTCATGGGTGGCAGTGTAACCACTACGGGTTCAAAAAGAAGAAAGCAGTGCTAGCTCAATACCCTCTACCGTGTGCATCAAAACCACAAGTAATTTTGTTACAAAAAACGCTCACGTCCAGCACCATGTTTATTAGTTACGTGTCCTTTGAACGCGTAAAGAATGGTGGCAGAGGCATCGATACTTAGGTGAAAAAGGGCATCACAGTCATTGATCCTTAAGACATAGATAGGCACTCTAATGCCGAATATGTCTGTATAGAACGCTGACCGGGAAAGCACATGCGCACAGGATATCTTATCCTCAACGTATAGGTTCTCCAAAATGATGAAACAAGTGCTTCTACGGCCTCATAGGTAAAGCTACAACCTCATGAAAGACTATACAGAACTTCAGTCTCGCGTTACTCACAGACCCCGGCTTTCCTACTCGTTTAGACGATTCGGTAATGATACCCGTGACCCCACATTTTTCTCTGGGCGCCTATGGTGGCAAACCGTCATGGTAAAACATGGGGAAAGAGCTGGGTTCCGACCATTTCATTATTGAAATGACACTGCATGCTCAATGCAAAACCACCAGAATACACTGCATCATTAATCGGGACCTCTTCCACTCCAGCAGAATTGACAAAGCTCCTCCTAGCGACTATGCAGAGTAAATAGAAACCCTCTTTTCTAATGTCTCTGCCTCCACTACGGAGACAGAAACAGAAGAGAATTTTCCAACCATGGAGAGCCACTTAAAGCACTTTTTAAAGCTAAAATGTCTCTCAAAAACCGCTGGCTAAAGAACAAACTGAACAGAGCACTAAGGAAACACAGTGCCAAGATCAATGCCGAAATCGCGTCGTACTCTAAAGTGTTAGAACAGAAACATGCAACAAGGGCGACGAGCAGATGAGGGTAGGCGTCAAGTGGAAGTTGCTCAAACACCTTCTGAACCCCACCGACACTCGAGTCGCTCAGAGATACCAACGAGATACTTGCTCACTCACTGTACCGAACATTTGATGATGAAAGATCTAGCGGAAATCCATCTTCCGCTAAGTACCATCTCATCCACGCCACCACCCGGCTACACAGGAAGTGATTCTGACAAGCTGTATGGCAACATATCAGAATTAAAAGTCAGGTCTGCACTTCCTTCACAAACTCAAAAACACCTCACCGCCAGGCGCTGACTGCGTCACGAAGCACATGCTCAGGAACCTTGACGACAAATCAGTCAACTTCCCGACCGATTTATTCAACAAACATTAGAAGAATGGCTCATATGCACTCGAGTGGAAGCACGCCAGGGTCATACTGATACCCAAACGCTGTAAAAAAAAAATGCACGACAGAAAATGTTAGACCCAACTCGCTTACATCATGTGCCGACAAAATTTTTGGACATGTCATAACCAACAGGGTCTCTAAGTACATACATCGAGCACAATGACCTCTTCCCATCCAACATGGTTAGCTTTCACCCACATTTTTCAACGGCAGACGCCATGCTTCTCATCAAATCGCAGGTCATCGATGCCTCCACCAGAGATCCCAGAGTCATCTTGGCTCTGTATCTCAAAAAGGCATTCGATACCACACTCCTCGATCAAATCCTCAAAGCCATCTTTGAGCTGGGTCGCGGTAGGCATTCTGAAATTTCATAAGGCAGTTCCTGTCAGAACTGCCATCATCACGTTATGGGAGATGGAATGAGAGAAGTTTCATCTAGGCAACACGAACACTCCTCAAAAAGCAGTGATCTCACCCCTTCTTTTTAACATAGGTATGTCTGCTCTAGCTAGAGATCTTTATAACAACAATGACATCAGCTCCACCATCTATGCCAACGACACTTTGGTTCCGGGGTGGCTCAATGGGCCACACAGAGAGTAGCTTCAAGAAGGTGTACGCACGGTCAAGAAACACATTTTTCATATGAACCTCACGCTATCAGACAACAAGCCCAAGCTCCTTGTCTACCGACCCATTCACATGGGGCGACACCCTAATGAAGGGGTACCAACCCCTGATATCGACTTGCACCTGTTCACGAAGAGCGGTGCGAATCCCCCGAAAGACAAAATACACGTGCTAAACATGTTCATCTCTGAGAACGACAGGAATACAGCTACCATGCAGAAGCTGCACCAGCACACTGCTGCCATTGTTCGGCTTATTTGAAGGATCTCACGTAGACGAGGAGGCATCAAGAAGGACAACCTCCTCTGGCTATTCCATGCCTTCCTTGTCATATAAATTATGTCGCCTCTATGCACGCTTTGACTACTGCCGAAAAGGTCAAACTGACAGTCTTCATTCGACAGACTGTCAAAAAGTTTTTGGAACTCCCTTCTAGCACAAGTACCATGAAACTCGAGGCGTTGGGTTTACATAACAAGCTGAAGAATAAATCGAAGTGCAGCGCACTGCCCAGATTTCCAAGCTTTCATGCACTGGAGCCGCCACGGTGATTCCATCCAGAGCCGGCGTCACCTGTCCTCTGACTAAAGAGAGAGCAGTTCCTTTTCCAGACACTGTAAGGTCGACAATCATGTTTCAAGCACTTCCACGAAACATGAATTCAGTAGATAATGAGGGTAGTTAGTGAGGGCCGAATTCTCGTCTCTCATTTAAACAGCAGAAGCGAAAATGCGCTCTACGTAGACACATGTTGGTCTGGACCGAATAGCTGCGTGGCCGCAGTGGTAGACATGAGCGGCCATATCGTTTGTGCCGCCTCGGTGAGGACCAAATCCGTCGGGGTAGGCGAACAGGTCTCCATCTTTCTAGCACTATCGACTAGAGATCCATCCCCTATATTTTCTGATTCCATGACGGCCGTCAGGTCGTTTCACGCCAACCAAATCTCTTTAGCTGCTTACAAAATTCTTACTAACGGCACAGTACCATAATTACTCGAATCTAACGCACACCTTTTAACCCGTTAAGCGAGATCATAAATCGCATGCGCGTTAAAATCGAGTACGAAAAAAAAATGAATACGGTCATTTATTGCCATCGGCATTTCCAAAATGGCCGCCCCCTACGTACGTAAGCATGGCGCGTCGGCCGTTTCTGCCTATGTGTTTCCCATCTGCGGCACTTCGTACGTGTGCTGAGAAGTTCGTCATCTTGTAGTGCATTAGCATCGACAACATGGAAGGGTTGACTCCAAGAACTCAAGTGCACCACGATGCCGCTTTCAAAAGGAAAGTCATCGCGTGTGCAGAAACGGATGGAAATCGGGCCGCATCACTGTCGTTCAGAGTTCCCGAAACGTGCGCGTGGGACTGGCGGAAACAAAAGCAGAAGATTGTCGACAGCAAGCTTCACGCAAATGCTTCAGTAGACCACACCAGGGTCGGTTTTCGCAAACTGAAGAGCTGCTCAGCGAGTATGTGCTTGAGCAGCGAGCGGCAAAGTGGCCGTAACTACAGAACTGCTCCAAGTGCAAGGTATGCAATTAGCCTTAAAAAAAGGTCTAATGCGGAGCTAGTTTAAAGCGAGCAGCAGGTGCTGGCTAACTAACTTTATAAGGAGGAAAGGCTTTTCCCTCCGAAGGCGAACGGGCATATGCGAAAAGTTTTGCGGAGGAGTACGATGAAAAGCTTCACAGTTTTCAGAGGTTCGTCCTAAACTTGCGGCACAACAACGGCTACCTGCTTAGGCAAATCGGGAATGTCGATCAGACGCCTCTTTACTTCAACATGCCTGGCACCACAACCGTCGAGAAGAAGGGGGCGAAGCAACTTCGCGTGCTGACATCGGTCCGCAGTAAAACAACAGTGACGGCAATGCTCTGTTACACGTCAGATGGGCACAAGCTTCCCCCGCACCTCATATTTAAATGAAAGACGCTTCTGAAAGGAGTCGTTTTTTCGAGTGGTGTGATCGTGCGGGCCAGCGAGAAAAATGGGTGCGCGTTGCAATCGATGTCTTACCTTTTTTTTTTCGTCGTGGAAAACCGGTGCGCGTTACAATCGAGGGCACGGTAGAATCGAGTAAATACAGCATTTTCTCACGAGTTGACATGGTTTTCAGCCAACATGGGCGCCTCTCTTGCCGGCTTCACCAACTCCAATGAAATGGCTCGCGCTTGGGCACGAAGACTCATTCTCCGCCCTGGGCTAACGAGCCCCCCCACATACAGCACGACAGGCGAGTGTTGATGGCACCGACGGGGATCCCATGACTACCTTTCATGAGTTATGTTCGCACTATAGATTAGGCAGCAAATTCTTTCCGGATCCGCACAGAGAGCTAACAAGGCGACCACAGATAGCCCTCCAACTCCTCCAAACTAGCTCTTTCCTGTCGCCAGCCAATATGGGGCTGTATACTGCCACGTTTCTTCAAGTTTTGTTATCGCCCTGTTGCACTGTACGCCATTTTCAGTGCAAACCACGCCTGCAGTGTTTGAAAATCTCCGGGACTGTAGCAGATCATTCTGTTATGATTCCGCTAACTTTGCAAACATTTCAAATTATTCTGGAACCTATGTGGCCGCTAGCGGTAACGCTAGAATATTCGACGGCACAGAGACAAATGCCGACACGCTTCACTGCTTGTCTGTTGATCAACAGTGGACGCTCTGTTCGCCGCGATCGGTGCCAGTGTGTATCATTGCAATCCTACTTTTGTTTGCTAATTGGTCACAAGTTTGGCAAGAATAGACAGTTTCATCTTCAATCTATAGTGTGCTCCCTTCATCCATGTCACAACTCCGTGACATTTGGTGGAGGTGCTGGGTACACGTTCTCCTTCATTATTTTGTTCAGGCAGCGATAGTCGACGCAGAAGCATAGAGTTCCATCCTTCTTCGCTGACACCACCGGTGACACCCATGGACTCTTTGAAGGCTGGATGTCGTCGCGTAGCATTTCGTTGACTTGTTTCTTTATAGTCTCACACTGTGCAGGGGCTCTGACGTAGTAGCCTGGCACTTTCTTCGGTTACGATTCTACGTTTCCCGACGGGGGGGTCTGTCGAATTCTTAACGATGATGCAAAGCAGTTGTATATCAGGAGCAAGTTTCTGAGCTATTTTCGTTCATGCGTCGGAAGGCTCGGATTAACGTCAAAAGCCGGTTGAAGGGCTTCAGCCGTCGGAGTACATTCAGCAGAATCGGCGACAGCGAAAGCATTGCTGGCTTCCAGTATTTCTTCGATGTAGGCAACAGTCATAGCTTTGCTCAAGTGCTTGTACTCGTTGCTGATGCTTGTGAGTATCAATCTTGCATTACCTCCCCGCAGCTCAGCTATTTCTCTGACGATGCAAATTTCGCAGATTATTAGCAGGTGCTGGTCGCCTTCGATGACGCCTTGCATGTGTGTCAATTCTTGTGTGCCAACGGAAAGGCTGAAGCTGGAGCGAGGAGGAATGTTGGCTTGGTCTTCCAACACATTCAAGGCATGCCTTCCTGTCGGCGTGTGCAGGGGCAGTGCTTTTTCTGTGCATAGCGTTATTGCCTCAGACCTTAGGTCGATGACGGCATCATGTTGACTTAAGAAGTTCATCCCAAGCATCACATCTATGAAGCAGTGCTGTAGAATTAGAAAGTTGGCTGGAAAAGTCCAGTTATTGATGGCGATCCTTGCTGTCACCATGGCGACCCTTGCTGTCACCATCAATAACTGGACCTTGAAATCCGGACCCCCCAGCTGTCTGGATTTCAAAGCCTTCACTTTCATAGCAGCCTTCACTTTCTTGGTTCTTGGACTTCGTTGTGAAAAGCCCGCTGAGAACGGAATAGTCCGCCTCAGTGTCGATGGGAGCGGTGTCGTTGTGGACGTCAAATATGCGACGTCGAGGTCGCTGATTCGTCATCATGCTTTGCGGTTGGGTTGTGATATCTGATCACGGCTACCTTGGTTTCTTCCACTGTTTCCACGTTGCGTTGTCAGGTCTTATTCTGGCCGCGAAGTTTCGACGTCAAAGCTGCGTTCCAGCTGCGGCACGTCATTGCGGTTTCGCCACGTCATCAGAGGCAGTGGCAGAGAATATTCGGTAGTTCGTCGTACAGGAACCGCACCTCCACCGGTTGATGTCCTTAGTTTTCCAAATATGGGCTCGTGGAACGACCCCTTTTGGGGCTGCTGTACTGTTGTCGTAGATAAGGGGAGCTGTAAAGTCCAGGTAATGGCGAACAAGACGAACGTCGAGGTGACCGTTCTGTAATAGTTAAAGACAGTGATGTCTCGTGGTAGCTCGCATTGCTGTGGGGGCAGTGCGATGACGACGAAGCCACGTAGGCCTATTTGGCGGTACTGGCAGCGGCACTATGTGTAACCAGCTTCTCCGCATGGTAGCAGAGTGGGCAGTTGTCAAGGGAGTGCCAAACGTCGATCTTCCTCGGTACGCAGCACTGAGATGCAGGTCACGGAAACTATAAGTGCTGACGACTTCGCCGAGCAACCGCAAGACCACCTGAAACTGAGAAGGCTAGTAGAATACTTTGAGGGCCTGATCAGTGTCGCCCCAAAAGCCTTCAGGCGAGAACCCAACATACTCGTAAAGAAAACTTCTCTCTGGCCCGAGCCAGCTACCTTATTGCTGTGCCTTTGCAATGCGACCCGAAATTCTGCAAGCCCTGCACGACTACCCAATGACTGGACACCTCAGTTTTTCCCACACGCTCGCGAGAATACAAACTAAATATTACTGGCCACACCTTGCCGTCAACATCGCTCATTATGTGAGGACAGGCCGGGACAGCCAGCGACGCAAGACACCGCCGACAAGTCCGTGGGACTACTGCAGTCCAACGAATCGTTGAACGTTCCAGCAAATGGGTGTGAACTTACTTGGGCCATTCCCGACGTCGGCTGTTGGAAAAAAATGGATCGTTGTAGCTACCGACTACCTTACTCGCTTTGCCGAAACATAAGCCCTGCCGAAAAGCAGCCCATTTGAGAGGTAGCCAAACTATTCATCGAAAACATCGTCCTGAGTCACGGCTTCCCAGAGGTCCTTAACACCGACAGAGTCATGGCATTTACTGCTGAACTCACCCAAGCGATTTTGGCATACAGCCAGACAAGCCACTGCGGCACAACAGCGTACCACCCACAGACCAATGAATGGCCTCACCGAGCGTCTAAACAAGACAATCGCCGACATGCTGGCCATGCACGTTGACGTCGAACACAAAACATGGGATACCATACTTCTGCATGAGACCTTCGGATAGAACACTGCCGTACAAAAAACGACGCGGATGCATCGAGAAGTTGGTCTATGGAAGGACTCCAGCAACGACGCTCGATGCCATGTTACACAACGTCACCGACGAAGAAAAACCTCAATGTGAGTGAGTATCTTCAGCATACTGAAGAAGCCCGACAACTTGCCCATCTCCGCATCAAAAACCAACAGAAAACCGACAGCTGTGTTACAATCTTCAACGATGCTTCGTAGAATACCAGACTAGTAAACGTGTTTGGGTATAGACGTTGTTACGCCAAGGTAGACTCAGTGAAAAACTTTTGCGACGGTACTTCGGACCATACAGGATTGTTCGACGTCTCAACCCACTTGATTACGAGGTTGTCCCCGATGACATCATGAACTCTCAATAGCACCTATCGCAACCTGAAGTTGTCCACGTCGCGCGCCTCAAGCTGTTTCACGTGCATTAACTGAAAGGGTGCATTTTGTTGTCATTATTTCTGCACTGTAATTTATTGCTCGTACTTTTTGCATTATTATTGCACTTTAATCTTTTGTTGAAGCATCGGGATATTGCCTTTCCAGAGGGGAGCGATGCCACGTTTCTTCCTCAAGTTTTGTTATCGCCCTATTACACTGTACGGAATTCTCGGTGCAAACCACACCTGCAGTGTTCGAGACGCTTCCGGACTGTTGTAGATCATTCTGTTAAGATTTCGCCCACTTCGCGAACATTACAGATTATACTGGAACCTACATGGCCGCTAGCGATAACGCTAGATTATTCGACGGCAATGTATAAATGCCGACGCCCTTCACCGCTTGTCTGTTGATCAACGGCCGACGCTCCGTTCGCCGCTATCGGTGCCAGTGTGTATCTCTGCAATCTTACTTTTCGTTTGTTGGCCACAAGTTCGGCGCAAACAAACAGTTTCACTTCGATCTATAGTCTGCTCCCTTCGTCCATGTCTTGACCCTGTGACAATACAGACATTTCCCCCAACTTCTCAGCATGCAATCAGCTTGTCACCTTCATTCGATGTGGTGGTGCTCCCGCTTGCGCGTTTCAGCAAGGAAGTATCATGTCAATGAGATAGACTTCTTTGAGCGTATCGCAAGTCCACACCTTGGGAAACAACTCTGGGCAGTCCAGGGAGCCTATGAAGCGACCAGGAATCTTTGGTCCCCAACCCTGTCGCAGGTGCAGCTCTCAATGGGTTTTTAAGAACCTTCTTTCCAGGATGCAAATAAAATTCATCTCTCTGTCTCAACTGTCAATTAAAGAAGGAAGACGATTAAAACTCATTGCCAATCAGAACATACTATTGGAATTGATGATGTTTTGCGTTTTATGGCGCAAGAGCCATTCAATGGCCAAAAAGTGCCAGGTCATGGGACTAGGGACGTGAACAACGATTATGATTAGTGGCCGTATTAGGGCCTTAAAATTCTTCGCGCTTAGGTGGAAAAAAATAGAAATGTCAAAATCATGACCCTGACGTGAAATGTGTGTAGTGTGAATCGATAACAAAAGTTCGTGGTAATAAAACCATGATGGACATGTATGGCATTAGAAAAAGTGCCTAAATTGTCTATGCCCTTGCGTCCAAGGGCCTTAAGGCAAGTGCTTTGTTCAGTGTAGCCATCTCAGTAGTGACCTCTTCATGCTGCAGGGATGCCTGAATATATAATGTGAAAACTATTTACATCCTTTAAAAATGCCAACAGTGATTGACAACTAAAAAGCGGTTCCCTACTTATGAACATCTATGGGTGCAAGGGAATTTGATGGTGGAAGAGAAATGGAAAGTGTTTTTTTTTTTTCTAATTACATCCAGTTCTTTGCACTGTATTAAAACATGAAGCACGGTGAGAGGTTCACCACACTTTTCACAGAGAGGTGGATCGCCACCAGACAAAAAGTGCGAGTGTGTGCTGTGTGTATGTTTCAATCTGATAAGTGTTAGTTCTGTGTAGCACGACTTCAATAATGGCGGCCAATTCGTGATATGTGGATAGATGAGGTGAAGATTATTTTTTGTTTGCCTATACCATAAATGCTGCCAATAATCCCTGAGCTTTCATTTATTGAACAGTTTAAGGTCAAGTGCAGGGACAGATATCGATGTAATGACAGTGGCATTCTCATGGGCGGAAACAGCTAACTGATCCCCTAGCACTTTTTCTTGAATCTCACGATATGCTGGTACCCAGCATACGACAGACTTTTGCTGTGCATGCATATATCATGCATATAAGTGAGTAAACAGAAACAAGGACAAAGTTCGTGTGTTTTTTTTTTAAGGGACTCAGAGCTGTTACCCCGCTAAGAGAATCAGTTTATACTGCAGCTTTTGACAGTTTCAATTATTTTATAAGTTTGATGGATGATAATATCTCGTATACCTCTGCAGCAAAAATGCTCATATTGGGGTGCAGAACACCAACATCTGTAAAAAATGAACTAACCGCCGCGTAGGACACAGAAGTGCGAGTCTTTGAGGCATCAGTAAAAGATTGCAGAGATGAATATTTATGCTGGAGTACATGAAAGTGTGTATAATTATGTGCAATAGGCACGCTTCTATTAACTTCAACGAAGGACATATCACAATCTACGAGCTGCCACTGCCATGGCAGGACATATACAGCGGGAGCAGCCAAATGGTGTTGACAAAGTGGAACACTCAATTCTTCAGCTAGACTACTCACACAAAGTGCATGGGGCTGTCTCATAACAGGACGATATTGAAATAGAACAGAACTGGACAAGTCATTGATGGTAGAGTGTACAGGGGTGTTTGTTGTTTGCATATATTTTGAAGAAGTATAGGAAATATAGGTAGGATCTCTGGAGATATAGTGACCACTCAGTAAAGCCAACGTGCAGATTTTCTAAGGGGCTAGTTCAAAAAGCACCTGTAGAAAGACAAATTCCAAGATGGTGGACAGAGTCGGTCATCTTTAGTGCAGTTGGTGTCGCAGACTGGTATATTATTCTTCCGTAATCTAGGCACGTACGTATCAAGCTTTGGTATAGATTCATGACATGCCTCTGTGAACCCTCCATGATGTGGGTGCCAATACTTTCAGAATATTCATGGTTTTCAAGCACTTGTTCTTTATTTACTTTATATGTGATATCAATGTTAGTTTGGTCTCTAATATTAGGCATAAGAACTTGTGCTCGCTTTCAACAGACAGACGTTGACCATGCAGGTGAATGTTAGGATCAGGATTAAGGACTCTCTTTCAGGAGAATAAGACACAAGTGCTCTTTTGTGGGTTCAGTTCAAACCTATTTTTACTTGCCCATTTCGAAAGCTTGTTCAAACCCAACTAACCTGCCATTCACACATTAAGACTACATGATTCAAAGCTGATTTGTTTGTCATTGACATATGTGCAATAGAACATATTTCGTGAGATGGACATGCCCAAGGAATCCATTTTGATTATAAAACTGTACAACTCAATACGCCTCCTTGCGGCACTCCTGTTTCTTACAATTACAGAAATGTTTGTGACAGAACATTGCCCACTCTAACATCGACTGTCTGATTGGACTGATGACTTTCAATTATGCAGATATTCTGCCACGCACACCTAAATCTGAGAAGTCTCTGAGTGTGCCAAAGCGCCACGTTGTATTGTAGGCTCTCTTCATGTTGAAGAACACAGAAAGAAAAAATTGGTTATGAACGAAAGCGCGACGGATTTGTGTCTCGATATAGATAAGGTGGTCCATGATAGATTTTCCTTTTCTAAACCCGCACTAGTGTGGCTCAAGTGGACTCTTTGTTTCAAGAAAGCGTATCCGTCTTCAATTTACAGTGAAATCTCGGTATAACAAACATCAGGGGGCCAGTGGAATTTATTCGTTATTTTGAAAGGTCATTATAATGAAAGGCCAAGAATTAACCATAAATAGTATCGTTAATTCCCACCGACCAAAACGACTTACCATTACAACGGTGTGTCCTTGAACTTGTACTTCACAAGAAAAAACCAATGCACAAGTAAACACTACAAAATGCACATTTACTTTCTTTTTTATGCGTGCAACCCAAACTTTACAGGGCGAAGGCCTCCAGATCATCCACATTTCTGTCGTGCAATTCAGTTTCTCTGGT
Organism: Rhipicephalus annulatus; assembly: GCA_013436015.1. Classification (NCBI taxonomy): domain Eukaryota; kingdom Metazoa; phylum Arthropoda; class Arachnida; order Ixodida; family Ixodidae; genus Rhipicephalus; species Rhipicephalus annulatus. The sequence goes on from WOVY01013722.1 coordinate 95,406, forward strand.
CACAAAAGCCAGCTTTTTGTTTTCCAGTTGCTGAAGAATATCCACTTTCTCCCTTAGCGAAAATGCTTCCGCTTCTTTGTCGCAAGCAGAGATGAACTCATTTGTATTAGCATTGCAGCGCGAATGCAGACTTGCTTTGCGGATGCGATAAGTAATCACCGAAAAGAGATTGTTACGTTTGGCCCGGCAATTCGTCTCAGCAGGCGCCATTGTGTGTAAGCCGGTCTGCTAGGAAGGCTTTCAATCCCATCGGCGCCCAGTCTGCAAGACGCTGACCTGTAGATGTTCCAGGAAGCAGTCGGGTCTCCACGAAAACTTCGCGAGACAAGCGTTTTGTTGAACGGGCTCGAACAGCGGGGAAATGGCGCCACTGTGGCGGGTCTTATTAAGTCAACCTCTTGACTCGACTTTTGTCATCTATGCGAGGCCAAACACACCAACAGTCCGGAAACGTGGGAGCGCGTTGAAGTAGCCGTTCACCAGGATCGAGTGTTTGGACTACCTGAAGCTGAAAACAGCATGGACCGCTGCTGACGTTCGGGTTAGCGGCCATCTCCCCAGAGGAGCTCAACTTTCCCTCTCCAGACTACCTCCTCGCCCTGCCGTGCCTTCAAGGCGTGCGCCGGGTGCGTCTTTGTGTAATGCGTTACTGTTACCATTGGATCGTTCCGCCCAGCCGAGTGGTTCAATATCTGCCCCCTTTCTGGAGGGTGGACCACAAAGACTTCGTCCCCTGCCTTGTGGCAAGAGTGGTCACCGCCTCCTTCGAACGGCGGTGATGGCGGGCTATAAAAGCCGAAGCATTTTTGTAAATGAGTGGAATCTTGTGCGGAATCATGAACTTAATCTCTATCGTACATAGTGCAGGATCTTCTGGGTCCCTGTACAGTTCCTATCTTTCATCAATAATGTAAATAAATCTTCATTCAACCTCTCTTAACGCGTCTCTTCACAGGCAAAGATCGTCTATGCTGGCGACGGCGGGAAGCCAGCTACCTTAAAGAAGCCCGCTGTTCCTGCCATCAACCTCGAGCCCTTAACAACTGGTGGCAGCGGTGGGATACCATAAGCAACTTCCTACCCCTTAACAACTAGTTGACAGCGGTGGGATGGACTTCACAAGATGGTGCTGTGCTGTGGTGAGTGCTTGGTCTTTGCTATAACTTTCCAGGCGTCATTTTGTGAGTGTGAGTTGATAAGAAGCTGGATTGCGTGTCTGTTAGGGTATCACCTATTTGTGAGTTAGAGGGATCACCCAATTATGTGTGAAATGCAGGACCAAAGTACAACGTCAATCATGGCATGGAATGCAATGCTAAGAGATGAACCTTTGGCTGTAAGTAAGCATCTAGGCATTGTGAAGTAGAAGAAGGAATGGGCAGGACACCGATTGTGAGGCTGATCTTGCAAAAAGCCAGTGAGGAGGAGATTAAAGACACTGTAAAGACTTTCGAGAAACAGAAAAAAAGAAAGATGAGAAGGAGAAGGTAAGAGAAGAATGGAGAGAATGGAACAAAAGTAGATGAAGCGACATTGAAAAGAGCGTAATCGAGCTCGCGACTTAGCAATTGAACTATTGGAACAGAAAGTCGAGGCGATACGGTGGAAGCTCCAGCCATTCGCAGCTGTAGTGCATGAGAAGTGCTATGATCAGATGAATGAGGTGCAGTCCAGAGCTTAGAAAAGGCTAGCACGTGTGAAGACAGCAGCAGGTTCGAAGACGAAGCGAGTTGGAGAGATGCTAAAGATACTGCGGCTGGGTAAAGAGGCGGATGAAGGCCTGAGCGAGAGCGACGAGTGCCAGTTAGATGCTAGCGAAACAGCTAGGATAGCTGTACACAAGCTGGTACAGACCTCAACTGAGGTTGTTGCGACAGTGGAACTTGCAAACAATGTGGAAGTAGGCAAGAAAACCGGAGAAAGCTCAGAAGAAGCAGCCGAAGCAGAGAGTGAGGACAATAGCACAGTTACAGATACAAGCAAGATTGTTCAAAGAGCTGCATTGTTCTTGAGTGTGTTAACCTGTCCGCCGGTCTAGAATGTGAAGAGATGATTTTGTCGAAAATCATTTAGACTGCGCAACTGAGACATGAGAGAGTTCATGCTATGAGAGCATTCAAGCTATGAGAGGGTTCAAGCTATGAGAGGGTGCATGAGTGTAAGAGCGATCGGGAGCCCGGAAACAAGCCACAAAAGCTGCACAGATGCAGGAGACGTCGGAGAGCCGCGAGTAAGACAAGCAGCGCTACGAGTGTTGAGAAAGGTTCGAAACCTATCAGCGCAGCAAGCAGAACTAGAAGTTTCGCGTTGGCGTCAAAGTCCATTTGTAGCATCTGAACTCCCGGACGAAAGAAAAAGGAACAGCGGGTCCTTCGCAAACGAAGTCAAATGGGAGGTGCCAGTTTAGTTGGGTGCGTGAGTACAGGGTTAACAGAGGTGAATCGGCCTGACACAGCAACAGTGCCAAGAAATCGAAGTGCCAAAACAGTGTGGAAGATGGTGCAGAAGCATCCTTAAGCTGTACAACCACCGATGACGCAACCTGAGGCTCACTTCGGTGGTGAGGAAAAGGTCGGTCGCAAACGTCGCCATAAAAGAGTGTAGCGTACGCGCGCGACCAAGAAGGGATGAAAACGGTAGCAACCAGCCAGCCGGACACGAACGACGAAAGAGTAGGTTATCAGCCAGTTCAAAGAAAGGTCCTTTGTGGTGTGAAGCAAGGCGCCAGCAGCGAAGTGGCATTCTACAGTGCCCATCCTCGCGACAGAATTCACGGCAGAGGTTAATGGTTTTGCGAAGACAGGAGGGTCGACGTGGTCCTAGACGAAAGGCCACAGTGGCTAAGCACCGCACGGGAGCGAGCCTGAAGAAGGCATGGTCACTCTTTTCCTTGTATTTTTCGTATCCCCTCCGCCATACTGACAGAACCAGGCTGAAATCGTGAATGAGGCATTACGGCACTGTTCAGCATACAGAACGTGCACGTTGTGGTCTCAGGCATTCTCGAAATCCTCCCAAAACCACGACCGCCGCGTGAACGATGAAAGTGGGGGCCAGCTGCAAGCTGGAGAGTCGGACACAGGAGTTTTTTATTAGAAGCATGCTTGTTTGTTTATTTTTGCTTTTAAAGCAGTATGGCTGTGTCATATCCACAATTAGTTTGTTTAGCTACAGTTTTCTCTTCTGTAATTGTAAGCTTTGTAAGTGTTTTAGGTAAAGTTGTCATGCGGAAGCAGTGACCCGCATCAATCAAACCAACTACGTACAATGAGTTTTTCTTTTGTGTAAGAGCACGTTAGTCATGGATGTTAGTCGTGGGGCACGTTAGCCAGCTAGTTTGAAAAGCATGGTAGCGTTGTCGAGCGGAGCCGAAGTTTGTATGCTTCGTGCCTTTTAGTGTAGCACGAGGTTTTCTACCGTCTTTATAGAGTAAATGAGCATTGTTAAAGAAGGTTTTAGAATAAAACCAAAGAAATGAATGCTCATGTTTGAGAAATATGTGATACAATGCTCTTTATACAAAGCTTTATACAAGTTTTGTTAGGTGCTCCTGAACTGTATGGCATCCAGCGTTATTTTTATTACGTGTTTGTTTTTTGTGAACATTTACGTTCAGATGCGTGTTTAGTGATGCCTAGGTTACATAGATATGACCTACGGTTAGGTGTGTGTGTATGCTAGTGCTCTTTGAATGAGAGTATGATGTCGTGCTAGGCACATAGCAAAATTACTGTGCACTCTTTAAAAAACATGGGCTGACATGAGGCTACATTCAGCAGATGAGTGTGTTCGTATACGGGGGTTCATTCCCTTTTTTTGTTGTTTGAGTGATTGCTTATAGGGATCATATGATCACTTGAGCTGAGAGCATTGCTTTCACCAAACTTATAGCTAGAGGTACATTTCTCGGATTTATAAGATGCAGTTCGATCTATTGTGAGATCCATTGTGAGAGAGTTTTTCGTTGCACATCACGGCGTCCTAGAAGTAGGTACTCT
>WOVY01013723.1:0-304449 GCA_013436015.1 Rhipicephalus annulatus
TCATGACATGCCTCTGTGAACCCTCCATGATGTGGGTGCCAATACTTTCAGAATATTCATGGTTTTCAAGCACTTGTTCTTATTTACTTTATATGTGATATCAATGTTAGTTTGGTCTCTAATATTAGGCATAAGAACTTGTGCTCGCTTTCAACAGACAGACGTTGACCATGCAGGTGAATGTTAGGATCAGGATTAAGGACTCTCTTTCAGGAGAATAAGACACAAGTGCTCTTTGTGGGTTCAGTTCAAACCTATTTTACTTGCCCATTTCGAAAGCTTGTTCAAACCCAACTAACCTGCCATTCACACCATTAAGACTACATGATTCAAAGCTGATTTGTTTGTCATTGACATATGTGCAATAGAACATATTTCGTGAGATGGACATGCCCAAGGAATCCATTTTGATTATAAAACTGTACAACTCAATACGCCTCCTTGCGGCACTCCTGTTTCTTACAATTACAGAAATGTTTGTGACAGAACATTGCCCACTCTAACATCGACTGTCTGATTGGACTGATGACTTTCAATTATGCAGATATTCTGCCACGCACACCTAAATCTGAGAAGTCTCTGAGTGTGCCAAAGCGCCACGTTGTATTGTAGGCTCTCTTCATGTTGAAGAACACAGAAAGAAAAAATTGGTTATGAACGAAAGCGCGACGGATTTGTGTCTCGATATAGATAAGGTGGTCCATGATAGATTTTCCTTTTCTAAACCCGCACTAGTGTGGCTCAAGTGGACTCTTTGTTTCAAGAAAGCGTATCCATCTTCAATTTACAGTGAAATCTCGGTATAACAAACATCAGGGGGCCAGTGGAATTTATTCGTTATTTTGAAAGGTCATTATAATGAAAGGCCAAGAATTAACCATAAATAGTATCGTTAATTCCCACCGACCAAAACGACTTACCTTACAACGGGTGTCCTTGAACTTGTACTTCACAAGAAAAAACCAATGCACAAGTAAACACTACAAAATGCACATTTACTTTCTTTTTTTTATGCGTGCAACCCAAACTTTACAGGGCGAAGGCCTCCAGATCATCCACATTTCTGTCGTGCAATTCAGTTTCTCTGGTCACAAAAGCCAGCTTTTTGTTTTCCAGTTGCTGAAGAATATCCACTTCTCCCTAGCGAAAACTGCTTCCGCTTCTTTGTCGCAAGCAGAGATGAACTCATTTGTATTAGCATTGCAGCGCGAATGCAGACTTGCTTTGCGGATGCGATAAGTAATCACCGAAAAGAGATTGTTACGTTTGGCCCGGCAATTCGTCTCAGCAGGCGCCATTGTGTGTAAGCCGGTCTGCTAGGAAGGCTTTCAATCCCATCGGCGCCCAGTCTGCAAGACGCTGACCTGTAGATGTTCCAGGAAGCAGTCGGGTCTCCACGAAACTTCGCGAGACAAGCGTTTTGTTGAACGGGCTCGAACAGCGGGGAAATGGCGCCACTGTGGGGGTTATTAAGTCAACCTCTTGACTCGACTTTTGTCATCTATGCGAGGCCAAACACACCAACAGTCCGGAAACGTGGGAGCGCGTTGAAGTAGCCGTTCACCAGGATCGAGTGTTTGGACTACCTGAAGCTGAAAACAGCATGGACCGCTGCTGACGTTCGGGTTAGCGGCCATCTCCCCAGAGGAGCTCAACTTTCCCTCTCCAGACTACCTCCTCGCCCTGCCGTGCCTTCAAGGCGTGCGCCGGGTGCGTCTTTGTGTAATGCGTTACTGTTACCATTGGATCGTTCCGCCCAGCCGAGTGGTTCAATATCTGCCCCCTTTCTGGAGGGTGGACCACAAAGACTTCGTCCCCTGCCTTGTGGCAAGAGTGGTCACCGCCTCCTTCGAACGGCGGTGATGGCGGGCTATAAAAGCCGAAGCATTTTTGTAAATGAGTGGAATCTTGTGCGGAATCATGAACTTAATCTCTATCGTACATAGTGCAGGATCTTCTGGGTCCCTGTACAGTTCCTATCTTTCATCAATAATGTAAATAAATCTTCATTCAACTCTCTTAACGCGTCTCTTCACAGCAAAGATCGTCTATGCTGGCGACGGCGGGAAGCCAGCTACCTTAAAGAAGCCCGCTGTTCCTGCCATCAACCTCGAGCCCTTAACAACTGGTGGCAGCGGTGGGATACCATAAGCAACTTCCTACCCCTTAACAACTAGTTGACAGCGGTGGGATGGACTTCACAAGATGGTGCTGTGCTGTGGTGAGTGCTTGGTCTTTGCTATAACTTTCCAGGCGTCATTTGTGAGTGTGAGTTGATAAGAAGCTGGATTGCGTGTCTGTTAGGGTATCACCTATTTGTGAGTTAGAGGGATCACCCAATTATGTGTGAAATGCAGGACCAAAGTACAACGTCAATCATGGCATGAATGCAATGCTAAGAGATGAACCTTTGGCTGTAAGTAAGCATCTAGGCATTGAAGTAGAAGAAGGAATGGGCAGGACACCGATTGTGAGGCTGATCTTGCAAAAAGCCAGTGAGGAGGAGATTAAAGACACTGTAAAGACTTTCGAGAAACAGAAAAAAAGAAAGATGAGAAGGAGAAGGTAAGAGAAGAAATGGAGAGAATGGAACAAAAGTAGATGAAGCGACATTGAAAAGAGCGTAATCGAGCTCGCGACTTAGCAATTGAACTATTGGAACAGAAAGTCGAGGCGATACGGTGGAAGCTCCAGCCATTCGCAGCTGTAGTGCATGAGAAGTGCTATGATCAGATGAATGAGGTGCAGTCCAGAGCTTAGAAAAGGCTAGCACGTGTGAAGACAGCAGCAGGTTCGAAGACGAAGCGAGTTGGAGAGATGCTAAAGATACTGCGCTGGGTAAAGAGGCGGATGAAGGCCTGAGCGAGAGCGACGAGTGCCAGTTAGATGCTAGCGAAACAGCTAGGATAGCTGTACACAAGCTGGTACAGACCTCAACTGAGGTTGTTGCGACAGTGGAACTTGCAAACAATGTGGAAGTAGGCAAGAAAACCGGAGAAAGCTCAGAAGAAGCAGCCGAAGCAGAGAGTGAGGACAATAGCACAGTTACAGATACAAGCAAGATTGTTCAAAGAGCTGCATTGTTCTTGAGTGTGTTAACCTGTCCGCCGGTCTAGAATGTGAAAGAGATGATTTTGTCGAAAATCATTTAGACTGCGCAACTGAGACATGAGAGAGTTCATGCTATGAGAGCATTCAAGCTATGAGAGGGTTCAAGCTATGAGAGGGTGCATGAGTGTAAGATGCGATCGGGAAGCCCGGAAACAAGCCACAAAAAGCTGCACAGATGCAGGAGACGTCGGAGAGCCGCGAGTAAGACAAGCAGCGCTACGAGTGTTGAGAAAGGTTCGAAACCTATCAGCGCAGCAAGCAGAACTAGAAGTTTCGCGTTGGCGTCAAAGTCCATTTGTATGCATCTGAACTCCCGGACGAAAGAAAAGGAACAGCGGGTCCTTCGCAAACGAAGTCAAATGGGAGGTGCCAGGTTTAGTTGGGTGCGTGAGTACAGGGTTAACAGAGGTGAATCGGCCTGACACAGCAACAGTGCCAAGAAATCGAAGTGCCAAACAGTGTGGAAGATGGTGCAGAAGCATCGTAAGCTGTACAACCACCGATGACGCAACCTGAGGCTCACTTCCTGGTGGTGAGGAAAAGGTCGGTCGCAACGTCGCCATAAAAGAGTGTAGCGTACGCGCGCGACCATAAGAAGGGATGAAAACGGTAGCAAACCAGCCGGGCGAACGACGAAAGAGTAGGTTATCAGCCAGTTCAAAGAAGGTCCTTTGTGGTGTCAAGCAAGGCGCCAAGCAGCGAAGTGGCATTCTACAGTGCCCATCCTCGCGACAGAATTCACGGCAGAGGTTAATGGTTTTGCGAAGACAGGAGGGTCGACGTGGTCCTAGACGAAAGGCCACAGTGGCTAAGCACCGCACGGGAGCGAGCCTGAAGAAGGCATGGTCACTCTTTTCCTTGTATTTTTCGTATCCCCTCCGCCATACTGACAGAACCAGGCTGAAATCGTGAATGAGGCATTACGGCACTGTTCAGCATACAGAACGTGCACGTTGTGGTCTCAGGCATTCTCAGAAATCCTCCCAAAACCACGACCGCCGCGTGAACGATGAAAAGTGGGGGCCAGCTGCAAGCTGGAGAGTCGGACACAGGAGTTTTATTAGAAGCATGCTTGTTTGTTTATTTTTGCTTTTAAAGCAGTATGGCTGTGTCATATCCACATTAGTTGTTTAGCTACAGTTTTCTCTTCTTGTAATTGTAAGCTTTGTAAGTGTTTTAGGTAAAGTTGTCATGTGGAAGCAGTGACCCGCATCAATCAACCAACTACGTACAATGAGTTTTTCTTTGTGTAAGAGCACGTTAGTCATGGATGTTAGTCGTGGGGCACGTTAGCCCGCTAGTTTGAAAGCATGGTAGCGTTGTCGAGCGGAGCCGAAGTTTGTATGCTTCGTGCCTTTTAGTGTAGCACGAGGTTTTTCTACCGTCTTTATAGAGCTAAATGAGCATTGTTAAAGAAGGTTTTAGAATAAAACCAAAGCGAATGAATGCTCATGTTTGAGAAATATGTGATACAATGCTCTTTATACAAAGCTTATACAAGTTTTGTTAGGGGCTCCTGAACTGTATGGCATCCAGCGTTATTTTTATTACGTGTTGTTTTTTGTGAACATTACGTTCAGATGCGTGGTTTAGTGATGCCTAGGTTACATAGATATGACCTACGGTTAGGTGTGTGTTAGTATGCTAGTGCTCTTTGAATGAGAGTATGATGTCGTGCTAGGCACATAGCAAATTACTGTGCACTCTTTAAAAACATGGGCTGACATGAGGCTACATTCAGCAGATGAGTGTGTTCGTATACGGGTGTTCATTCCCTTTATTTTGTTGTTTGAGTGATTGCTTATAGGGATCATATGATCACTTGAGCTGAGAGCATTGCTTTCACCAAACTAGAGGCTAGAGGTACATTTCTCGGATTTATAAGATGCAGTTCGATCTATTGTGAGGATCCATTGTGAGAGAGTTTTCGTTGGCATCACGGCGTCCTAGAAGTAGGTACTCTCTACTATGCCTTAAAATTATATCATGAGAGAATAGAGAATGCGCCCAGGTACCTTGTATAGGTTCAGGCAGCATTTCTGTGAAACTACTGTAGTTGGTTGTTTTTCATTAAGTTAGTCATGAAATTAGCAGATGTAAGTTACAATATAGAGCGGATGATAGGAGGTTCACTTTGAAAGAGTGTGTTTATGGTTACTTGGGGCCAAATTGTATTTGCCTTTGTGTGCTTTTCTCGCACGGCAATTTGTTCCATCTTTAGTAAACGTCTCCATATCCATGATTGTTGTAACTTTGGCAACACGAAATTCTGTCAAAATTTTAGAGTAGAATTTGTTTGTGTTTTTTTGAGAAGCCTGGAGGGTTTTAAGCAAGTCCAATGCACTTGACTGCGGCATGGTATTGTGTTGTATGGTTCGTTTTGCTGTTGTCAGTCATTGTGAGGTGGTTTGGGAGTTGGTTGCAAGTTCGCAGTTGAAGGTTACAAGCTAGGCCATTATTCTCGTCACCAGCCATTCTCTTTGTGCCCAGCAGTTAGGAGCGCTGGCCAGCCGAGATTTTTCAGGCAGCGGAGGAGCTGTTACGTTTGGCCCAGCAATTCGTCTGGGCAGACGCCATTGTGCGTAAGCCGGTCAGCTAGGGAGGCTTTCAACGCAGTCTGCAAGACACTGACCTGTAGATGTTCCAGGAAGCAGTCGGGTCTCAACGAAAGCTTTGCAACACAAGCCTTTTGTTGAATGAACTCGAACAGCGGGAGAACGGCGCCACTGTGGTGGGTCTCATTAGGTCAACCTCTTGACTCGGCTTTTGTCATCTACGCGAGCCCATCTCAACGCACCGACAGCCCGGAAGCGTGGGAATGCATCGAAGAAGCCGTTCTGGCTGAGAGATCTGGCTAAAAGATTTCAATTTCGCTGTCGTCTGCACCCCCTGGCCGAGCTTGTTGAAAGAACAATGAACAAGAAAATCGAGCATAGCTCAATAAAGACACATTAAGACAGCTAGATGTTTGTATAAAGGAAATTCTAAACTGTTTTATCTGGAACAATATCTGAAATATCGCATATTTTAGCATTCGTATCGACCGCATGTAGTTACAGGAGATGCAGACGATAAAGAGACGACAAGCGAAACTCTCGCATCGTCGGAGCAGTTGAAGCACCACAAAGCAAACTGATTATGAGTGTCCCTAGTGTTTCAACTTTGTTGCAATGCACACGCACTTCGTGGTCGAATTAAGACACCTTTACAGTAACTGACCGCTGGCAGGAGCGACTGCTAGACTTAAGGTGCCAGAAGTGAAACTCTGGCGTGTACAAGATTGACGCTTCGGTGCGACTGGACAGCTATGAGTGGGGGCCATGAGGATTAAAAGCGAAGATTAGAAATATCACTCAGCAATACAGGTAAGTGCAAGAGAAACTCTCATCAAATGATTGCTTATTAAATTACTCTTGTAGTGGTACGCTAAGTTTTAGACGTTCGAGCGGTTCTTGCACGAATAATATTGCTGATAAAAGGCCCTATAGAAATGTTGTACCCAGTTTTTTGTCAATGACATGTTTTACGGCAGGCAAGAGCCACCTGGTGCATTTCATCTTACCGAAGCTCGAACCTGATTAGGTTGAACCATGTAGCACCAATTACAAAGTTAATTGCGATCAAAAGAACCGATCCGGATCGCGATTAAATGTGCCTGTGAGACACCAGTATAACAGGTTAGATAATATACAATCAATTGGTCAGGAGTTACGAGTGCTGTTGGCACAATTTCTCTCTTTGTTTTTTTTTTTCGGGAAGAAAGTTGAACGACTCTCCCCTCTCCCCCCTCGTCTTCTACGATCCCCCAGCCCTTGAATCCGCCGTTGAGAGGGGTCCTAAGACTAGGGGACGTTTAAAGGTTCATCAAGGACTGAGAGCCACTACACTTGGTCTGTTTCGAGAGTTGACAGTTTTGCATTGTGGTCTGGACATAATGAACTCACCACATGCTGCAGTTAAAAGAGAGAAATCCATGCGGCCGCTGAATGCTCGTCAATTTGTGATCTGCAAACAAATGGTGGCCTTGCTGGGCTTGCCTGCAAGCATAGTCTTTGACAAGCATGGAAAAAAGTCAGTTGGGAAGATTTGTGTGATGTAGTAGCTTGGAAAATGCTAGCATAGCAGACAACAGCGCCACTTCACCTGGAAGATGAAAAAAATGAAGGGGCATTGAAACGCGCCCATTGAAGATGCAGGGGTGCCTAGGGCGAACCCGCAACTACGCGTGAGATTCGAAAGGCCGGGTTCCTGTCCTCAAGCCATTGACATCCTCGGGGCACGGCGTGTCAGCGTGGCCAGGCACGAGTTCTGGGTGAATGGTCCTGCGGACATCTCCAGTACGGCGAACGCCCTTGAAAGACCGGAGCCGTCCAGCGAGCCGACGTCGCTGACAGTGTGCGGCTACGGCTAGACCTGGTGATGCCCTCTACAATGGTATGCTGACCTGTGCACCCAAGCGACGACTGCATCCGAGCACGCAGTGGGTCCCACTTCAAGGCACAAGGCTACAGCAAAGACTGTGACACAGTTTACTCTTATGTGTGTGAACCGCGTGCGTGTAAGGCGCCTAGTATTGTATTTGTAATGCTTTTTTTTTTCTCGTCCAATATAACTTCATTTTGTATTCCGCACTGTCTACATCTCCCTCGCGTGGCACGACTTGCTACGAGATGATTCTAACAACCACAATTTGCAAGCTGGGAAGACTCTTCCTTTTTAATGACAGTAACACCAGGTTATTGGTCAAACGGCACTTAGGACACATGGGAGCACTTGTTCTTTATTTGCGGCTGGCTGCACGGCTGAGTGTCCACGAGTGCTGGCTGGTCATGGTGTTGCATGAGCTTCGCAATAAAGATGTGCGACGAGGGCTTGGACGTGTGCGAGCAGGAGCTGCACCACATTGTGCCAGACGCACTCTACAAGGGAATTTGGGCTTACCTTTCCAATAGGCACACCAAAGAATGTTGTGCAGCGTAATAAAGAGGCATTACCTTTTTTTTTGAAGTATCAACACTGCAGTGCCAAATGTTCACTTGCATGCTGAGGACATTTACAGCATGCAGTGCCAATAACTGTTGTCGCTTGGCCCGAGTGGCTCACAACAGGGTGCGGAGTGACTTGTGCATGAAAAAGGTAACTGTTCTACATGTTATCATCGCAAGTTGCCAAGCAGATAAGAGAGAACAAGATGTTATTGCAAGTTGCCAAGCAAATAAGAGAGAACAAGCTAAACTTTAAACAGACACACGCGGCAGCTCAGAGATTTTGGTTCGGCTGAATATAAGGGGGAGAAGCGCATCACTGGAATGGAGTGAGGACATTGATGGCATGCATTATTCAAAGACTCTAGCTGTGTTTGTTGAAACGAAGAAAAGCTTTTGACCATAAATGGGCCGATAAACGGGCGGACTAGAGAACTTGGGCACAGTTGGCACATGCTGAATGTGTGCAGCAAGGTGCACGAATATAGAAATGTAACAAAATGGCACAATGGAAGCAGCTGGACCACCACTGCATCGTCCCTACCACCATTCTTTCAATCAGCGTGCACTGGCTATGCCTTGAAAACTGCATTGTTGTCTAGCATGATTTTGCGCGCAACAGTTCCGGCAATCACTTTGACTAGGATGCATAAGCACTTTCAGAGTTTCACTGTCGCCATATATGATCACAATTAAATTCACACACCGCGGTTGTGGTAAATGACACGCACTGTTTTGACTCTGTTAGTGCCAAATTCGCACATATTTTCGGAGCACCTTGCTGTCAGCCATTGCTTGGCGGTTATCGCCTGTCACGGCACAGAGAAGTTTTGGATACCGTATTTACTCGATTCTACCGCGCCCTCGATTGTAACGCGCACCCGATTTCCAATGCGAAAAAAAAAAAAAACGTAAGACATCGATTGCAACGCGCACCCATTTTTCTCGCTGGCCCGCACGATCACACCACTCGAAAAAACGACTCCTTTCGTGAGCGTCTTCCATTTAAATATGAGGTACGGGCGAAGCTTGTGCTCATCTGACGTGCAACAGAGCATTGCCGTCACTGTAGTTTTACCGTGGACCGATGTCAGCACATGAACTTGCTTCGTCCCCTTCTCGACGGTTGTGGTGCCAGGCATGTCGAAGTAAAGAGGTGTCTGATCGGCATTCCCGATTTGCCCAAGCAGGTAGCCGTTGTTGCGCCGCAAGTTTAGGACGAACCTCTGAAAACTGTGAAGCTTTTCATCGAACTCCTCTGGAAACTTTCGCATATGCATGTTCCCCTTCGGTGGAAAAAGCCTTTCCTCTTCATAAAGTTAGTTAGCCAGCACCTGCTCGCTTTAAACTGGCTCCGCATTAGACTTTTTTCTAAGACTAATTGCATAGCCCGCACTTGGAGCAGTTCTGTCGTCACGGGCCGCTGTGCCGCTCGCTGCTCAAGCACATACTCGCCGAGCAGCTCTTTAATTTGCGGAAACCGACCCTGCTGTGGTCCACTGAAGCCTTTGCGAGAAGCTTTGCTGTTGACAATCTTCTGCTTTTGTTTCCGCCGGTCCCGCACGCACGTTTCGGGAACTCCGAACGACCGCGATGCGGCCCGATTTCCGTCCGTTTCTGCACACGCGATGACTTTTCTTTTAAAAGCGGCATCGTGGTGCACTCGAGTTTTTGGAGTCAGCCCTTCCACGCCGTCGATGCTAATGCACTACTAGATAACGAACTGCTCAGCACACGTACGAAGTGCCGCACATGGGAAACACATAGGCAGAAATGGCCGATGCGTCATGCCGACTCACGTAGGGGGCGGCCATTTTGGATTTGCCGATGGCAATAGATTGACCGTAATTTTTTTTGTTCGTACTCGATTCTAACGCGCATGCGATTTATAAACCCGCTTAACCGGAAAAAAGGTGCGCGTTAGATTCGAGTAATTACGGTAACTGGAGCCCATTGGACCAAGCAGAATTCAGAAGGGAAGTTGGTCTCAGACCCAACTTGGTATCACCAAGATTCTACAGCACTTTTAACGCTCTGTACTATGCATTGTTTGTAATCAAGAGAATGTTAAAGGGACCGATAAGCAAAATCACCTATTTTCTTGAATGCGATAAAAAGAATGCCAATCTTTGTTTGCAGCAAATACGAACACATGCTGCAAACAGAGCATAAAACTTGGAACTTCCAAATTATGGGTTTCAATGACACACTTTGTGTCTAAAATGTGAGACGTGCTTGTTGTGACACTTTCTTGTGGCATCACATTTTCTTGGGCAATATTCACCTGATGAGGGAAGATGAATGAACAAAAGTTTTTAGTGACCAAGGTCAATACGTCACCTCTGCAATTCGTCATTATCCTCATTTCGGCCTAGCAACTAGGTCCACTGGAAGCACTTCTTTCTGCAAGGGTAGATATGTTAAGCGCGGAATGACGAGGCTGGGACCAGGAGTGACACACACAAGTGCTCACTTTCAACAATGATTTATTGGAAGCTGGATCACCGAACAAAAGCTCTGTATACTCAGGCAAGCGCAAATATGCAGGCGTCGAGGAATGACAGTTGTTTTTTGAATACCTGTAAAAGTGACACTCTTACAACCACACCCTATTTACACAAGATTGCATGAAAAAAAAGTGTATGGAAACATCGCCGTCATTCGTGCGGCTTCGAACAAGCTGGGAGGCTCGGCAACCCAACTGCTCACTAAGCATGTGGCTCAATGTCCCTGTGCAGCGCAATGCAGGTGTCGTGTACCAGCTCGTGTGGGTCTTTTTGAAGAGTGCTTGCCCAAAATGAAGCCATATGGTACAACTGACTAGCATGCGTGAGCTAGGCAAGGAAGGTGTCATCATTATTGTGAAGGCATCAAGGAATGACAATCCCATTTTTCATGTACTGCATTTGCACGATTGTAGGTCACCCCATTTTGTCGTTAATTGAAATCCAAAGTTGGAGGGTTGACCTAGAACCGAAAGATAGTTTCGGTTGTCAAGTCTCTCTGAAAATAAACCCTACGGTATTCCATAAAAGCAAAGCAAGCTTTCAAGCAATGCTACGAAGCAACCTTGGCACACTGTAATTTGACTTTATTTTCAATGTAAATGAGTTTTATTTTACGAAATGTGCTTGTTCGCCCTTCCCTTTTTTTTTTTTTTTTGCGGAGTGATCTTAGAAGGGTCGACAGACAATCGTGTAAATACGGTACATGTTCAGTAATCTAACCCTTTCAGTCATGGTGTGTGCAAATGGAGACGCCAGCTTCAATAGCACGTCACGCACTGTGCGTTTCATCAAATTGCTTGATACTGGATAAGCAGATTCGTGCAGGCCTTCTGAGTGGACAACTGGTGATTATTTATTTTGTTATGCTGCATATTGCTGCAGTGTATCACTTTTCTAGATTCACTCCCATGTTCGACGATTCTTCGACGTGATGCATTATAAGACCAACGTGAAAAGCATCTCTTTTCTTCACTCGAAAGAAATCGAACCAAAAAGCAAACTGTGCGTGCATTTCGGGCCTAAAAGTGGATTCGTTTTATCCAAGTATTGTATTGAATCTGACTGGTGGCAGAATGATTAGATAATTAGTTGCACACGCACATTAAATTTAATTACCAGAACTGACACAAAACAACGTTTTTCGAAATTTCCTCACTTGGAATGTAATACTGAGCGCCTTGGAATGATGACAAGCAAATTTGACACGCTTCTGACAGCGCATCATAATCCGTGACTGAAAGCGATAAAGCTAGTGTTCCATCCTCGTCATTTCAGCCTTTTTCCCTCTGTAGACTGCCGGAGGCTTCCTTTGGCTACATCCGTTGCGCCATGTCATAGGGTAAACAAAGCCAGTGTGTTTCAGCCTCGAGGAGCAACCCATCCTTTCATGCTTGTCAAGTTGTCTCAGGAGCACTTGGAGGTCTCCTGAGCGAGAAGCCGGAAAGTTTGACATACAGGAGTGGACGATGTCTTTTTCAGGAGCAGTCTTTCATGAAAGGCTATCAATAAGCCCTTCACTGAGCTTACCTCCTTGAGCCCCAACAGAAGCAGGGCTCGGGGATACATGGAGGCAAGTTGCACACACGGTCACAGGAAGCGCAGCATCATAACATGTATGGCCAACGCCTTGAACACACACGAAAATTACAGCTACAGTATTTGGAGAGGGACATTGGATTTTATGTATCGGCACATTCAATTTTCTTTTGACTGGTTCTGTATGGAAAACTAGCCCCGCGCTTTTGATTGTGCGTACAGAAGAAAACACTAAGAGATTGTCAGTGTTGTGTGCCTGTGAGGCAACACCTTTTCACTAAAAGTAGGGGCGTGCATATATTCCATCTTTCAAATATTCTTCTGATAGTGTTTGCCAATTTTTTCGATTCACACTGGAATTTTGACTATTTGAATAATTAGAACTTCCCAAAGACAAATACAGTCCACATCCAATTGACAATGGTTCCATCAAATTTTTTTATGCTTTAGACCATTACACTCTCGCATCACAATGAAGCTGCCTTTAAGACAGCGATGGTGGCAAATGTATTGACTAAAAAAAAACGCTGATTTCAACATGGACATGCACTGCACCATTACAATGACCTTTTTAATATGCTTCACCACATTACACAGTGGTATCATGGCAAACCTGCCTTTAGAGCTTCGCTACAGCTATGAACGGATGGTCTCGCAAAAGCGCTGGTTCGAAACTACGCAAATAGGTAGGGGCTTTATTTATTGCAGTTTCAAACAAAAAAAAATGTCCGTAAAAAATCGAGAAAGATTTTTAGGTTCCGAAATTTCAGATGTTTTTAGACAGTGGTGTTTTTCTACCGAGTAGATGAGCAACTTGAAAGTAGCACGCCCGTGTCCGCCAATTCTGATGGGCCTTCAAAGAAGTTGAAGAGGGCAAAGGTAGACGGTGTTGTCGACACCACATTAGCTGTACCACATGTAAATAAGTATTATTCAGTCTTTGCAATGTCTCATCCATCATAAAACAACTAGAAAACACCATCCCTCCAACACTTAACCAACTTAACCAAAAGGAACACCTCCATGTTCCTGTCTCATAGGAATGTGCTTATAGTAACAGTTTTTCTGTAGTTTTCACTTCAAAGTGTTTGAAAAATATTAAGCAAATATTGGACAACTATAGGAAAAATATTCTATTCCATTTGCACTCAAACATTATTATACTTTGCACAATTAAGAAGGCTCAACTTTTTAAAAAGTCGTTTATGTACAGGAGTTTCTGCGTGGCAGAGGTGTAAGGACTTGACTGTCTCAGAGACAGACCCGTGCTGTTCGGTGAGTTATCTCATGCCAGTAGAACGTTTACTTTTGAAGTAAGATGACATGCGAGGAACCAGCAGAAGACTGCTTGAAATTACGAGGAGTACCATGCGGCTACCCGCCGCACTCACCGGTGGTGCACTGGCCTGGTCAAAGGATGGCGGGGCTGCTGGCACATACATAGAACCGGTTTTGGCCGGGTTGTAGTAAGCAGAGTTCTGCGATGCCTCGGCTGCCTTGGCCATGGCTGCTGCTGCTGCGAAACAAGACCAAGTGTCGGGCTTCCATTGAAATAAAAGTACCCCAGGGTAGAACCCCAATATATCCACAGAGCCACAACAATGAACGAGGTAGTAGTGGGGCCGCTACAGACGAAACTCCTTATTGAGCAAGTTTGTGCAAGCAACCTATGCTGCACACTCATAGCAGCAATCAAAGTCATTGGCAGGCAAAGAAAATAATTTTAAACATGTGTCACAGCTGCCCTGCGGAAATATTCGAATAAATACTGTAGTATTCAAGTTTCCCTTGATTCAAATTTATGCTAGAGAAAATTTCAAAGTATTCGAAACGAATAAATGAATGCATATTAGTCCACATGTAAATGTGGTTTCACTGCAGCGAAAGGGTGCTAAGCCGTCAAAACACCAATTCAGAAAAAAATGAGCCCTGCCGCAAAGTACCACTTTACAATTGAATGAACATTACACCCTTACACAGATTTATCATTTTTCAAGTTTATATTGCTGATGCACCAGCTTATATGCTCCAAGTAAAGTGAATTTTAAAACTTAAGTTTTACAAGTAATTACTCTTGTTTCATTGTAAGTCCAATCATGACTATTAAAGGTACTTCCACTTTTTCTGAACCAAAAAGAATGGCATTTGTACAGGTCTTGCTTGAATTAAAGAAATATACTGTGTAGGTTTTTCGATAAACATGCTTTTTTTTTCTTTACAGAATAAGAGACAAACATGTTATACAAATTTGATTCAAAATCATTAGAATGGAATCACCATTCATTTGGAATTCTAGACTTGTGCAAATAGTGAATTTTTCCTTCAAAGCGAACTTGAAGCAAATAATGATTTTCGTCGAATAATTTCAAATCGAATTCGAATAATATATACATCGCATGTTATAAAGAAAAATGGGTGTGTTTGTCATGACCTAACTAACCTGCTCAATATTTTTTAAAATTTGAAACAAGGCCTGAGCAAATGCCATTTTCTTGCATCAAAGGAAGTGGAAACAACTTTGAATAGTAGCAGGGTATGACTTTCAGTAAAATGCTAGTAACAGCCTGTAAAGTGCGTTACGCTTTAAAAATTGCTATACCAAGAGCATATAAGTTGGTATAACAAGCTTTTAAACTCAATAAAACTGAAAAAATGTATCAATATGAAAGAAACATCTCCATTTAACCTTAAAGTGGGGCTTCGCAGCAGTGCATATTTCTCTTGGACATGTGTTTTCACAGGCTCAGCATAACCTCTCTACTGTGAAACCACACTTACAAAAACTTGCATGCGAACTATTATACACCTGTATAGACGAGAGCACGCCTATCTCACACCCAGGTGCCTTCGGCGCTATACCCTCGCTTCCAGAGACGCCATAATTTGTTTGCAACTGCCAAGGCGCGCCTTGCTAGCATATAATGCAGTGGCTCTGAGAGTTTAAAATGCAAAAAAGCGCCTGTTCACGCTGCTCCCGCTTATGAAATGTCATTTGGATACTACTGCACTGTCATCTGATGAGACAACAACCAGCCTAAGAGGAAGAGATTGCTGAGCACTGTCTGTGAAGCTCACAGCGCATTGCGGGAATTGTGCCAGTGTAGCGTTTTGCGATTGCACAAAATTCCGTCCACAACGGAAAATGCCGAGCTTCTTCGCCTTAGGATATAATCGCAATCAGCAGGAAAAACTTTGAGCCTAGTGAGGTGTTCAGTAAGTATAGTTATTGCGCTTATTCAAGCGTGACTCCATCTGTTTCACTTTACTGCAGCGATTTGCGTGCAGTGTGCCTGTAGTATGAGGCACAAAACTATTGCCGTACTCATTCGCAGGCCGCATGTCAATAATAGAATATACGCATTACGGCTTACGCGTGGATGCACGCACTGCGCATGTTTAGTACAACTGCAACGGCCTACTATCGCGATGCGTGTGAACGGTGTGGAAAGCATAACTTTCGACTCAGTCCTGCAACATGCCTTGACTGTCACTGGGCGAATCTACACGTGCTTACGACTGGCGTCCCCGTAGCATTTTAATATCTTGTTCGGGCTGGCACTTTTGCAGCACGTGTGTGTTCCGAGTGTCTGGCAGGACTGGCAATTGATACACATGCAGTGCATGAACGTAAGTTGGAACCAGATTCTAGCGCTACGTTGATGCCGGCTTACATCACAAATTCTGCCTCGTCACAGTCAAGGCACGCTGCAGTTCGACTGAGTCGAAAGCAACGCTTTCACTGTTCGCGTTTCTTTCAATCGCAATTGTACGTACCTGATGAAGCTGTTTCCGTAGTCTACAATGCACATGCTGCAGACGTTCCAGACTGTCGAGGAAGGTCTCCTCGACGTTTCACACAAAATCAGCATAAAATTCCAGCACAGGAACAGCGTAAAACATGCTTACAGTCGAACTCGAGTTATCAAGTTTCGCGTCTGATTTGCAGAGCGTCTGCTTGCCTGGCAGTTGAGAGTATTGCTTCGCCACGCTAGCAAGAGACGGGGCCACGCGCTTTTCAATATGGCAGCAAGCACTGAGCTTGCTGTGTTCTGGTGTATGATGCTTTCACAGCTTAGCACCCCTCTGCGGAATCTTTACAACAAGATTCACGTAAAAAACAAAGCAAGAAACGAGGGACAAGAAAAGAAGGAAGACAGACAGCAGCACTGTCTGTCTCCTTCTTTTTTGTCCCTAGCTTTTGGCGCTGTTTTTTAAGTGAATCATGTCATATCAACTCGCCCAAGCAACCACATTAGCATCTTTACAAAATGTAACACGCAGACTAGTATGCATCTATTTATTCACCTCGAATAATTCGTAATTATGAAAATTTTAAACTCAATTGAAAGTGAATTCGAATACTGCCTTATTTGTTCGAATATTCACACAAGCCTATCGCATACACTTCGAACCTAAAATTCACTATTCACACAAACCTTGTCATAGTACATTCTAGTGCTACCACTACAGCTGCATGATTAGCATAATTCTGGGTGATCTCAAACATTCAAATGTGAGTGCCAATTGAACTGATCGATAATTTTTCAAGCAAGAAATCGTAGCAGAGCATCAGTAAGCATATTGTTATCAATCAATAAAGCGTCTGCAGCTTTAAGGGGGGATGCTACACCTTCCAAACTCTTTTATTTTTGCGAGTACCTCAGTCAAATTCGGAGAGCCTATGTAGATTTTACTGCTGATTTCAAAAATCTAATTCTTTTTTTGCTGTGACAATTAGTTTTAAAGATATAATGAACTGCGACTTTTTCAATTAAGGCCTAATTAGCTAATTAACTGTAACTTGGATATTGATGTGCAACCTATAGAACCAATTCGGTATGTTCACAGTGTGCAATAAAGTATAAATCATTGTTCTGGGCTATTTCGAAGCAAAGTTGTGGGATGTTGAATATGACATGAAAAATTTCCCCATCTACACTTGAAACAAAAGATCCATTTAGAGAATTTTCTCCAAAAATTATTACAATAAAACTTACTTTACGACACATCCCCTGCATTTATCTTCGAAACAAAAAAGAAATCGTAATGATAACCCAGATAGAACAAGAGATATTGCTCCGGCATAATGGGAAGCACATGAAAATTGTCGTTTTGAGAAATCGAGAAAAAACGTGGGCACACATTTTTATTGAAGAAGATGCAACAAGACAACCTCAAAACGCACCAGAAGCATAGTCTGAATGCATTCTGTGCTCATGCCTCCTCTTCACTAGCTTCCGGAGTTCCAATGAGGCTGTCCTTTTCTTGTTGGAGACAATGCTGCGACGATGGTCTTTTTCTCTTGCTCTCCTGGCACCAGTACTTGTCGCATTCATGTCCATTTCACCTAAGATTGCCGTTGCAGAATTCAAATTGCCCGTGTTGAAGCGCAGCACTGCTTCTGCAACAGCTGCTTCAACAGCGAACAGGGACGCATGGTGCTCCTTGGGGGCCAAACTCCAGATTACCGAATGTAGGCTCTCGTTGAAGTTCTGCGTTTTGCCGCGTTCGCACCTCTGAAGCAGGGCTCTTTCCGAAAGCCGGGTATAAACCAGTAGTAATGCCTCTGCCACGTCTTTCGGTAGATTGTAGGCATGCCTGGGGTAGGGCTCACCCTTTGCTTTTGCGGCATTGTGCCGACACCATGAAGTTTCACCAGCTGGGCACAGACTGTGGTCCGAGCATTCATCAGTGGAGGTGACGTGGCGGTATGTGGCCATCACAGCCTTTTGCATCTCGCCCACGTCACCTTCATGCGATTTCAGAGCCCGGCCATAATATGTGCTCAGCCTGGTGATCAGCTCACCTGTGAGCCTGCCTTTCCCACCAAGGCCTCTTTTCCCATCGCACTTTTGTTTCTGCACCAGGTTTCTCAATGCGGTGCCCATCCGTTTCTGTACATGATTAATACAGTCTTCCTTCTGCACGTCAATGTAACCATACACCTTGGCGTCTTGTATGGCGCAAAATGTCCTAGAGTCTCCATCAGACAGCATAGTTGTGTAGCGCAGGCCATGGCGTTTAAGCGACCTCTGAAATAGAATTGAGGCCGCCTCCACTTCCATTTGCCCCGCTTTGCTGTTCGTATTTTTTTGGCATTTGTGGTTAGCCTTCCATTCTTGATAGCCCTCACTACTAGGCTTTGGGCCCACCTCGCAGCCTAGGCAAAAGTTGGAAAGAACGACGTAGTCCAACACGTAGCCACTAAATAATTCGATAACTGTGCCCACGCCGATGTGGGAAGCATGGCCTCGCGTCTTCCACGTGCCGTCGTAGCTAATGGCAATATTGCCCCGGTGGCCGAAGCACAAGTCATCATAAATTGTTCTAACCTTTTCCGCACATTCACTCATAGCGGACTCAGCCGCTCGCGTTGCAGCGGGTGCCAGCGTGTTCTTCAAATGCCGCTGAAACGTCTTGTGGTGCATACCGCGGTGTGAGATGCCCATTGTTGCGAAAATATCGTTCATTTTCGTTTGGCCGTTGCCGGTAGCCACCATCGCCCTCGAAGCGAGAAGATTTACTTCAAACGAATTGCACGTTTTCGTGCCGTTCGCGCGGGGCGAAGTCCATTCATTCGCGATCTCGCCGCACCTTTCACACTGCACTAGCACTTTCACGGCAAGTCCGTAGTCCCGATCCTCTCTGACGATCATAGCCGGTCCGTGGCAGGCTTTGCAACACAAGGCACCCATTATCGCGTTTAGGATATCTAGATGCATAAGCAAATAAGGAGCAGCGTGGTCCGAGTCCTGTGCGGTTGCCTCGCTACAACTCGCGGTGAAAAAGTCAATTTTCCATGCAGTTGCTGGCGCCGATGAAAGCCGGTCGAGCGTCGCTTTCTCCCGGGCATGATTTTCTTCAACTTCGGCGTTTGTCACCACCTTGGCGTCGATTCGTAGTCGTCCGGAGTTCGCTTCACCGTCATCGTCGTCGGAGGCAACGCGCTCGGTCGCACCATCGCTGAACGGCCGCGGAGCGTCGACACATCGTTCGTCGGAGTCAACCAAGGGCTCTGATGACTTCGTAGACTTTCTCCCACGACCTTTGCGTTTCCTGCGACCAAATGCGTGCACGGTCCGATACTTTTTTGCGTTTCCAGGCATGGCGATACGATCAGAAGCTTCAGAGTGCTCTGCCGATTTCGAGGCGTCACAGCGGTAACCCTTTCAAAATGGCGTCGAGTCGCGTATGCAGGCGCAAGCCGCGAGCTTCCAGCCAACCGGAAAGCGCCATTTCAGTCATGTGCGCCGTTTAGCCAATGGCAGTGAGCGCGGCTCTTCGTCTTTGAGGCCCCGTTTTTCGAGCCGGGGAAACGCTCAATGTTGCTTACTGAATAAAAAAAACAGCTGAAAACGCGTTCTTTCAAACAAGACCAAAATGGCGCCGATCGAGCGCGTAGTTCCCGCGTATCGTAGAGCCGAAACCTGCGCTATTCGCCCTCAATTTAAAGGGCAGGACGCCCGTTTTCGGTTTTTTGAAGTTGAATAACGATAAAAGTTGATGGTATTCGGCTATGAAATTTTGTAAATAGGTGCGCAATGATGTCGGGAACGCGAAAAGAAGGTCCGCGAAAACTCGATTTTTTGGCTGATTTTCGGTCCCGAAGTGCCGCGTCCCCCCTTAAACAACTATTTTTTCACCTCCGTGTGTACACTCAAAGCTAAATTGTCGGCAAGAATGTCTGTTGCTCGTTATTCCGAACTTCGGCGGTCGCTTCTTTTCCCGCAGATCGAGTCTCGTGCCGGTCCCGTGGCGTAGCATAGTGTCTTCTGTGAATGTTTAACTCTGGCAATATTTTCAAGGGACGGAATCATAGCTTTTTTTTTTTTTTTGTCTAGGTTAATGTTACAGGGGAGTGTTGCAAAGTTATGTTGCCGAGTTGTGCTATAGAGAATGAGCAAATGCGGAAGCCAAATTGGGTTCATTGATATGACTGGGAAACCCTGCAGTGGTTTTAACAACACTTTCCATTACAGCATCGAGATACTACCATAAAACTTGTTAATTTAACCCTCATTAATTCGGAGAAAACTAAAGGTTTGGACATTCTCTGTGGTCCTGGCCAGCATATTTATACAGTCGAACCTCGATAACTCGAACTCAAAGGGGCCCGAAAATTTGTTCGAAATGAAAGAAGTTTGAATTATAGAAACCTAAATAAACAGAGGGCTCTCCATGCAGTGGCGCATGTGCATTAAGCTAACACATGAGGGGGAAGTTTCAGAAGACTTACATTTATTCACAAATCACAGGATTTGAGTAATTGGTGATGCACGTCTGCACATGTTTGCCTTTCAGCGAGTCAATGATTTTCGCACGCAGCTTACAAAGCATTTCTACTTCGGCTTCAGCATTCTCCTGGCAAGAGAAGTGGCGTGCGGAAATGTCCAGCTGAGACACTTTCTAAAGTAGACAAGGGCTGCGCAGTGGAGCCTCTCCGCTACACAGCCACAGCATAGCTAGCACGTGACGAGAAAGGAGGACACGTGAAGAGAAGCAGATCGGCAGTTGAGAGAAAGCCAACAAAAGCTTTTTTTTTTGGTCTCTTGGCATGCGTTGTTGAAAGGAAAAGAGTTACATGGCAAAGATGGGAAAGGGGAAGCCTGGCACCGGCGCGTGAGGAACCCCCCCTCAAGACGCAGAGCCATGCTCCCGCAAGGGGCAAGGGCTGCAGAAGATAGTGCCTTTTCCCTTTCCTTCAACCACACATTCATTCAACCGAGCGACAGCTTTCTTTTTTTTTACTCTCTCTGTTCGTGTGCAGCGTTGAAAGGAGAAGGGTCTTTACGTAGGGCAGGGACGGAAAAGGGAGAAGGGTGACACGGAGTGCGTCGCAGATCGGCATATGAGAGAGAGCAAACACTCCACCACAGCCTTTTCTTTCCTTTGCGCGCAGCGTTGAGGTGTCGCAGGTGCCACTGCAAGATTGGGCGGGGTGCTGAGAGCATTGCCGGAGCACGATATATTCAAATTAACAATTGCAAGTGCTTGCACGTTCGAATTACTGGCTGTTTTTGCCCATTGGAACACACATAGCTTTGACGGGACCTCTTCGTGAGTTCGAATTAACCGAAAGTTCTAATTAAGCTGTTTGAATTAATGAGATTTGACTGTATTTAAACGTGTAGAACTCTCAATAATTCAATCATATCTGGCTGCACTCGGCTGATTCAGACCGTTCCTCGGCATAGGCCGAGCATGAAGCCTCGCGCATGTGCAACGTAAAAACATGAAACAGCGTTTGCGAACAGCCGAAATGGTTTTGGCCTTTCAGAAAGGTGTGGTTGCCATCTAAAATCTTATCACACTTGTTGGTTGTTGACAACCAAGGCTTCAGTGGTTAACAGACTACAAGAAACAGGACACAAGTTGTTCCTTTTGGGCACTGTATTTGTCGCACCAACTTAAGTTATCAAGGACGAACAACAACTTGCCTAACTTCTTATTTCTTTTGAGTTTCAAACATGATGGAAGCTGTCAACACAGACCACATGCTGGCATAAAAAGCTCCTGGCCATTTTTCTGATGAATGACTCATTGCCACAAGCAGGTGAATGGTGCGTTACAATGTGTGGGTTCTTAGCATGTTTCCACTTGGAAAACGAGAGTCTTGAACTGTTGTCGCGTTAAGTAGTGAATGGCTGATAATGTGGCTTTCACCCAGCCCATACAAAAACTGTATCTACATACTCATCAAGTTCATGGGAAAGACAAGGCTTTCATGTAAACCCGCAAGTTTGACAGATTGATAGGATTGCATGCACAGTCAAGTTTTCGTGCCTTCTACATTTTTCGCGCTGCTGTGTGCCTTTGCAGCTGTTAGTCAGCATGCTTATGGTGTCTCTCTTTCTCGTGACCATGTTTGAAAACCTTAAACACTAAGCAGCTAGCTCCATTCTCTATCATTCTACACTTGTTCCTTGCTTTCTTGATACATTTGATAATCCTGGTCTCGTGCAATCCAGATTCACTTCATAAATCGCAAAGCTGACAACTCTCCTGCCGATGTGCACGCTAAGCCTAATGTACCATATTTACATGATTGAGTCGAATGTAGGTCGATCTCCCTAAAATAGTAAGGCACTATGCAGTTGAGGCATCGTTCATTCACTATATATTTGGACTCGGTGCCTATTCTGTGACACACTTTGCTAACCAGTCCTCATAAAAAGTAGTGCTGGAATATTTTAAAAATATATGTCATAAATTTTTCATTTCTCCCTCCATACCTGGTGGTACTAGTTTTGGTTTCGATTGTAAATCGATTGTCCCAATTTCGAATTTAAACCTTTTACTGCGCAATGTCGGGAACTCTCGACATGCCAAAAAACTTCAAGCAAGCGAGTCAAGGAATGCATGCCGCCTTTAATGTAGGCTGTGAAGTACCGTACCTACTCGCATAATTTGTGCACCCCTGGTATTTTGCCAACTTTAGGTGAAAAAAAAACTACTCACATATTTTACGCTCCCCGATCCACCCGAGCCAGCTCACCGGCTCGCGCACGAAGAGACTTCGGATCTTTTGAAGCCTTGAACGGGCGCACTGGGCGCACGCCTCGCCAAGCTGGCGAACCCAATTAAGCGGGCTACGAGTGCGAAGCCCCTACTTCTGAGGGCTTCCCGAGAACTAGGGTTCATAGAACACCATAACTTCAGGAACTGCTGGAGCATTAGCTTCCCTTCCCCTATTTCTAGAATTTGTACCACGAGAACGTACGCTCGCGTCATGGCACGGACAACTTTGTGCATAGGAAGCATCTGTTGAGCCAACTGTTCCCCTCGTTTTCTGAGTTCGCCCTGCAACGCACACTAGTTGATTTCCGAAGTTTGGGTTTCTCCATCCAACCGTCGCCTTTTTACTTTTCTTTTGCGATGGCCTACGGTAATTATATATATATATATGTATATATATATATGTATATATATTTATTCCTAACAATTTCGCCTGGTGGACCAGCCTTCTTCGGAAGATCTAAGTGAAATGGTACAAGTTCCCGTAGCAGAGGGTCACCCTCACAGTTTGAAGACCCTAAAAAAAAAAAAGAGAGACAACCAGGCAAACGAGGTAGCAACACACAACAAGAAGCAGAAGAAGGAGAGGAACTAGAAAGGAGCGATGGAGAGCCGCCGGAAACGAGCGGGTAATTCTAGCATTCTTACTGGGTATAGGTAAGGCGCGCCGCCAGCGGAGGCGACCAAGAAAAACGGAAAAATGTGGAACATGTTGCCCCTTACTCGCATCCCAACATGGATCGAGTTTAAGTTCACGTGGTTCGGCGGCTGGCCCACGGCATCGCTCCCCCCCCCCCCTCCCATAGTACACATAGTATTCGTACACATAGTACACAAATTAAAGACGACCTTAACTGTGAGGTGTGCAAAATTCGCTGTGAGGCGTGCAAACAGGAATATATTGGACATGCGGAAACCGCGTTCCGTTTGCGTTTCAACAACCACAGGGCACACGTAAAGGGCCTCCCCGATTTGCCATTCTCCAAACATATCAATCTTCCTGGTCACTCTTTTGAACGCGTAAATGTCATACTCCTACAATCCGGCTTCCAGAACAGACGTTAGCGCGAACAACGGGAGTCATACTTCATAAATAAATTCAGATCGCTTACCCACGGAATCAACGAGAGCCCTGGGCGACTGACGTGCCTCCGCGACGTTTCGTGAAACACAGAAATTGAATTACTCAATTATTTATTTATACATACGTGAAGTCGCACACGTAAGTTGGTCAATATAGCACGTCAAACTAAACGAGTTCGATGCTACGTGAACCTAACGGCATGGGTTAGTATTATTATACACTATTTTCATTTCTGAGTACCTTTTAGTAGTATTTATTTTTATTCTTTTTGTTTACGTTTTTGTTTGTTCATCCTTTAGAAAGAATACCCATTCATTTATTTTCAGTATGACTGGTTGTACAGTTTTCTGCAAGAGAGGACAAGTGGAGGGAGGGGAAGAGGGCACATTAGCTTTCCAACGTGGCCATTATTTTCGGAAAGCTGGAGCGGGTCGTATGCTTCTTGTGTGTGTGTGTGTGTGCGTGGCCCGATGCTGCGGGCCAGCTGCCGAATCACGTGAACTTAAACTCGATCCATGTTGGGATGCGAGTAAGCGGCAACAGGTTCCACATTTTTCCGTTTGTCTTGGTCGCCTCCGCTGGCGGCGCGCCTTACCTGTACCCAGTAACAATGCCAGAATTACCCGCTCGTTTCCGGCGGCTCTCCGTCGCTCCTTTCTAGTTCCTTTCCTTCTTCTGCTTCTTGTTGTCTGTTGCTACCTCGTTCGCCCGGTTGTCTCGTTTTTTTTTTTTTTTAGGGTTTTCAAACTGTGAGGGTGACCCTCTGCTACGGGAACTTGTACCATTTCACTTATATCCTCCGAAGAAGGCTGGTCCACCAGCCGAAACTGTTAGGATGAAATAAATATTTTATTGTTTTGTTTCCTATATTGCACTATTCTCGAAGTTTATAACTTTTATTACTTTAGATGGAAGAAACTCTGATCATCAATTTCATCTATATATATATATATATATAGTCTAGTAGATCCTCCGTGAGCGGTCACAACGTGGTTTATTTCGACGTTTCGGCCTAGAGTCTGGCCTTCATCAGGAATAAAGATACAGTTTGTCTGTGCTCAGCTTTATACAATCTCAAATCAGAGGGCAAGGAAGAGGGAAAAAAGGAAAAAAAAAAGAAAAGAAAAGGAAAGAAAAAAAAAAGAAAAATATTACACGGTGGACGCCCCTCGGGTGCCCCCCTTCCACTTTTCCCTCCACTTCCCCCCATCTCTCTCCCCCCTCTCTCCTTCACCTTTCTTATGTCAGGGGTCTGTGTATGTTTCCGTTCACTAGCGCATTCCTCCCGATCAGACGGCCCCTCCTGGCACTGGCGGTTCGGTGTGGGGCAAAAAAGAGCTTTTCAGGAAGTCCTAAGCCTTTAACTACCCGGGGTCCCGTAAACAATTCGTCGTAGAAGGACGGGGGCCGCGTATTGTGGCAGAGGCTGGTCAGCGGGCATTTTAGGAAGTTCTAAGCCTTTAACTACTCCGCGCCCTGTCAACATTTCGTCGTAAAAATAGGGGTGCCCCGTATTGCGGTAGGCTGTGCAAGCGCGTGCAATGCGAATTCCTGGCCCGCTTCTAAATTACGCGTGTCGTGGGGGCCTCCCGGCTGTGCACATGGTTGCTGTTGGGCATGTCGTGCATGGCACAATTGATTGGGTAGTAAAATAAAACAGAAAACAGACGACAGCTGCACTTAGGAAGAGTAGTTACACTTGGAATTGTTTTAGGTTGTCCAGTGCCCTTCGCAGCTGCAGTGCCGTGAACTCAGTTACTATTTTCATTGTTGCCGTTATTGTTTTCTAATGCTTTAATTGCTGCAAGTGTACCGGGATTCTCATTTATTCCTCTATCGAGGGTGTTAAATCGGTGGATAAGGTATGACTCTCGTTGTTCACGTTCTCGATTTGATTTAAATCCCGTCTCTAAGAGCGTTACTGATAGTTTGTCGAATGCATGGTCGGGAAGATTGAGATGTTTTGATAGAGGTAGACTTGGGGCTGATTTCGCATGGGCTCTGTGATTATTGAAGCGAATCCTAAATGGTGTTTCTGTTTGTCCAATGTACTGCATACCACACACGTTGCATTCGAGTAGGTACACCACATTAGAGGAATCGCATGTTAGGTTTCCTCGTATGTTAATCGAAAACTTGGATTGCGTGCTGGTTGCTTTGTCTGTTTCTCGCATCGCCTTACATACAAGACATCGTGGCTTTAAGCAAGGGCGGCATGAATTATTGGGGGGTGATGTGTTAATTTGGGAGTGGACAAGGGTGTCTTTGAGGTTACGTGGTCGTCGGTAAACGACGCCTGGAGCGGATGGGAATGCGCGTTTCAGACGTTCGCTTTGTTCCAGAATGTTGTAATGTCGTTTAAGGATTTTGTTTACATTGGGGAAGTTTGTGCTGTAAGTCAAGCAGAGGTTTGTTCGTTGTGGGTCTTCTCGTGGTGGTCGCTTCATAAGTAAGTCTTCACGCTTTAGTTTTCTCGCTTTTTGAACAGCGTCATTAATTACATGTGGGGGGTATTTTTGTTGCTCGAGCATAAGTTTTAGCCTCTGTGAGCTCGTGTCAAAGTCAGCGTCTCTAGAGCATATATATATATATATATATATATATATATATATATATATATATACACACGGCGCAATTTGGGAAGTTCGCTGAAGAAAACTGAAACCGTGCCGCCGCCAAGCACTTCAGCGTGCACCTTACACGTGTGACAGTCGCCCCGATCGATACGGGAGAAAGCAAGTGCGCGCTATCTAATACAAGTTTTGTGCCGTTGGAAAAGGACTTTTCAATTATTTGCGAACACTTAGGTCCTTCGGCCATCACCATGTTGTGGAACCTAGTTTCTCCCAGCGTTGTCGAAAAGAGCTTCAAGAGGCATTTGAACACGCTCTACAGAACCGAGGGCGATGCGCTTTGGGAAGGCGGTGACAGCAGCCGGGACAATGATTCTCAATCGGAACTTTCGATCAGTGATTCAGACTACACCACGCGTGACCGGATCTGACTGGTTAAAGTACGAGATAATTCTGTTTAATTAACAAGTACTCTTCGTTTGTTCTTCAATTTAATGTTTTTAGTGTATATACTGCATGCCTTAGGACTATTGCACATTCTGTTGTAGCATTCCCAAAATCCCCGCTTAATTTTACTTCCTTCTCGAAGACCCAAAATTTCGGAGACCCAAAAACGTGAAAAAAAGTGCGCAAATTATTCGAGTAAATACAGTACTCACTGGCAACATAGCTTTCAGGATGAAAAATCTAGCGCTGTCTTGTGTAATGTATTTATGCTAGAGCCAATTGTTTTGTAGCTGATGGTGGCGAGCGCAAAGCACTTGCAAGAGCACTCACTTCTTCATTATTTCTCGCCTGGCTGACACAAATTGTAATTTCAAAATTATTTTTTTTTATTTGGTGTGTACAGTCGCCGACCGATCTTCTGGATTTGGCTGGGACCGCAAAAGAGTCCGAAAATTCGAATTGTCTCAAAAAATGGTCAAGCCATGAAAATGAATTTGATTTGAACCTCAACGAAGCCAACGAAAAATCCAACATGGTGGCTTTCCAAATCGAGCGGCATGCGGCATAACTCAAAACAAATGATTTAGTCTGAAAAAAACAATTTCGGAACATGAATTGGTCAGAAAAATTGGTCACGAAAATGCATTAACGCAATAAAAACATTGACAGTGCATTCGTGACGTCTAAAATATCCGATAAGTCCGAATATCTGGAGTCCGAAAAATCCATTGGTGACTGTAGGTGCTCAAGGCACTGCACACAACATTTTGCCTAGTTCAGAACTGCATTTTTCATTGCATGGTCCTCGCTTCTGTAGCATGGGGAGAAATCATGACATGCATAAAAGTATGCAGTAAAGGTGCATTTTAGGTAATTAAACTTTGGAATCATTTTAAGGCTGCTATTTAGAGCTGAAAAATGAAAACAATTTTTATTTTCTTTGACTGCTCCATAATTCAGAATTAAAAGGTTTAGGAGACACTAAAGAGCAAAACAATGTTTTGCATATTAGTACTAATAAAGTACAATTTCACAATCTCAATTTCACAATTTCACACAGGTAGAAAAGTTGCAGTTTTCCGGAAAATTTTCGCTGTTTCTTTTTTTCGATTGTATTGACATCCTTGGACTAAAATCTTTTACTTCTGAAGATATCAAGCTGTAATTTGCACAAGAAATGATCTAAACATGCTTCCAAGTTGGGAGCGGTGACGTGAGAAATGTGCGAAGCTGACAAAAATGGCGTAGTTCACGTTGTCTTGTTGTGAAAACGACACGTTGGCTACCATTTGCAATCGTGCACGCATGCTGTGAACGCCTTCCCCTTCACAATCCACTAGTAGGCAGTCTCGTATACTCACGAAAAATAAACAAAAAAGAAGAAAAACAACGCATACACCACGCATTTTGAATATCGCAGCAAGCAGCGCGAGGCCGCGATTGGTTGGCGGTGCGCTCGGCCTCCTCCCTTTTCCTAGCTTTCCAGCCAGCGCTTCCTATATTTTCTCGTGCCTATAAATAAAAGGCCACAATTTGCCACAAAGGCGAAGCACTGAACGCGATAGCAACAAATTGGAAGGTCACGCGCAAAATGACAAGCAGATTGAAGCGTGCCCCACGTTTCTCACGTACAAGGGACGCATGAAACGTACTCACAGGTAATGCGAATAAGCGTCTCAGTTGTTACTTCGCTGTGTCTGAAAAGCGTGCCCTTTTCGTTTCGCAAACTGAGGCTGTGCAACGATTTCAGTGAAGTTCGTGTGCTCGGTTACTACAACAGAATCGTTCTGACGAAACAAAGGCTAACCAAGACGTACGATTCTCCCCACTGCAGTATAAAGGCGCGTGATCGAGCGTACGCCCTCTTATTCTCTACGCAGTCTCAAAGTATGCGTGAGAGATGAATGAGAGCCACAGCGTGCTCACTGCGCCATCTTACTGATAATGCTGAAAACACGATAGTTCCCCCCCCCCTCCTGAGATGCCTGCTAACAGCGGTAATTGGTAGATATGAATAGGTTGCCGTTTGAGTGGTGAAGGAGGTACCTCTCGGTGGCTCAGTGATTAACACCTCGCATTCACGACGCTGAGGTTTCAAGTTCAATTACGTGTGCCCGAGCCTTTTTCCTGGGATTTTTTTTCTTCCTTGCGTTTTCATATATGTAGATACGTATAAATATATGGTGCATGACATCGACGCCGGCGGCGGCAAAATCCAGCCGAGAGTGTCCATATAATTGCATCGCAATAAAATGCAACAAAGCTACACTGGGCAGAGGCCATATGCCTGAGAAGTCAAATACCATAAGACAAACCTAAGATCACGATTTTCTGGTGTTTTAAAGAATGAAAGAGAAGTTGGAACCTAAGATGAAGTTTTTTTCAATACTCTTTTTTCGGCACTATGCTCAGCACCTGGAGCAGATATCTTGGCAATCACTTCACAGATTGTGATTCTGTTCATTTTGTAACACTCCTTGAACTGTGCTGCAGGAGGCTGTGATCTTAGTTTTTCATTTTACTCCCTAAAGAACTTTTCGTAGGGCTTCTTCTTTGTAGTGCAAATGTGCTCATTGCAGTATCTCTGGAGAAAACGTTACCTATACAAGTTTTAGTGTTGCAAAAAAATTATTTTGAAAATGCAGCCCCCTTCAGCATAGCATACATTTGGCTGTGAGTACAATAATTAACAACCTTTTTTTTTCTTTTATATATCCTCTAGCCCTTTCACGAAGTTCAATGAATAATTTATCTTCATTAGGATTTTGCGGTATCCCCACGAAATTTTTATGGTATGATTTCGAAGCCATTCTTACTCTCTGTGCAGATTTTCATCGATATCCGACCAGAAACAAGAAGGTTCATTTTTAAAGGCATGTCTCCCCTTGAGGGGCCATGTTTGAGCCCTAAGAATGACCCTGTATGTGTCTGCGAGGCTTGTGTTGGCTGGTGTTGAGCGAGGCTTCACCTCAAAAGTGAATACGACTACGTAAATAAAGCTTCTGGAAAACAAAACATTAATAAGCCGACCTCATTGACGGGTAGTATATTTAAAATAAAAGTCCACTTACCTTGATGGCACAACTAAACGGCAAAAGAAAGAAACAAATGACATAAAAGTGACGGAGGGAACCCTGGCTTTGTCGTCTGCCTGCCAAGTTTAGCGGCTGTTGGTTACTTCTTCTTACACTTAGTAAATTTCTACATCAACGCAGAAGGTTCCAGTGTTAAATAAAACACATTTCTTTGCAATGACAAAAATAAATAGCTTATTACGTGCTCTCTCAGTAAGAAATGAATCATTTTAACATGAAGCCAGATGCATCTTCGAGGTATACAAATCAGGGTCAAGTTGGAAGCTCAGATATCCAGTCATTCCCTTGCATCCACCAGCTCACTAGCAACAGATTTCCTTCTGGATAATTTTGTGAGAATCTTTACGACTCAAATGGATTAAAAATGCATCGGCTGTATACCTGATTCCCTTAAGGGAAATGGTGCAGAAATCATGGCTACAATTTGCAGCAGCACTGGCCCATCTCGTGACACCTGGGCTTGTTTCAAACTACTTTCTTTTCGCCTCATCAAACATGACCCAACATTCATTGATCAAACTTTGTAGGGCATTAGGGGGAGTGTGGCTAGGCGTGGTAGCTGAAGTGCACTTACACTGATATGGTCCAGAAGGTTGTGTGGGAGCAGGACCCGCATAACCGGCCACGTTGAATCCTGGTGCCGGTGCAGGACCGCTAGGCGGTGCCCCATTGGGGTAGCTTGGGGGCGCCCCTGCTGGGTAGCCGCCACCCGGGTAGTACTGGGGTGGGCCATTGACGCCCGGGTACGGGGGTAGCATGTCGCTCATGAAAACAGAGTTGGCTGCAAACAAATGCACCGAGCAATGCAAGGAAGCCGAGCTTTCTTTGTTTATGGCAACACGAAGCACATCCAGAGCGGATAGCTTCAGGTCGCTGCTGCTATCCAAGGTTCTTTGCTATGCACACATCGTGCACAGGCCTCCACCGAAATGCATCCAACATGGCCGAATCAGTCTCACAACTTTCGGTCAGCAGCCAACCATTAAGCCATCGTCATGAAAACTGTTTGAGATAGAATATTCATGCAATGATATCAAACATCAGCTCAGACTTTATGTACACTGTACTATTAGTTTTAAAACTTCACCTGATCAAATTTTTATTAAACTGGCACACAGACCTCGCTTTATAATATTTCATTGAATTCTGAGCATGCCAGGAAGTGCCACAAGTTTGGCAATATTGAGTGCCCCAGAGCTCAGAAAAGCCTGTATCTAGATGATAAGGTTATAAAATAATACAAAACACAGTAAACATAAAAAAAATCAAGGCTTGTCGTTATTGGCATGATAAAAAAATCAATTTTTTCTTTTTCTATTATAATGTCGGTCAAACTTGTAGACATCTTTTCGATGTTGTCACAGACTCTCTAAAAAGTTTTTGCCTTCCCTTTATAGAACACCCCACAATCCGCCCAAGTGATAGAGTATACCACTTCTAACACTCTTTCTTTAGGTGGTCTGTCTTTTACATGCAGGAAGAAGCGGCCGAGCGTAGAAGTTGGCGCCCTAGATGTAGGAAATACAGACGTGAACCTGCTTTGGAGGTGATGGGTCAATGCCCCCTTGAAGGGGTCGGGGGGGGGGGGGTGCTGGCGGCATGCAACCCTCTCAATGGAGGCTTACGAGTAGCCACTGTACAGAAGATCACATTTTAACTTCCGTTCCTCGTTTGTCCGGTTGTCCTCCAAAGAACAGACCCTTCGTGCACGAGCGAGTAGACATTTTAACTGGCGTTGAGGTAGCGGCCAGTGTGGGTGGGCTTCCAATGCACCGAGAATCGCAGCAAATCTTTGTCCCAAGAACATCAAGAAAGAGCAAACAGTTTTTTTTCTCTTCACAATAAAATGAATGGCTGATGTAGTGTCGTGCGACCCCTGATGTTGTGTATACACACCAGTGTGGTAAAGTTTGTGGTGCATGCCGCTAGATGGGACTAAGCATTCACAGTGCTCGTTTTCTTAGCCTACCCGGTGTGGCCACGTACGATAAGTGACCCAGCCATGTCACATTGGCCAACCACCTCGTCTGCACATCTGCTCTTGGAAACTTATGTAGAAAAAAATAAGGATACCTGTGTTTGTGAGCTGTCTTTGGTGTTACATTAACAAGAAATATCTTTTCTCAAGGCAAGGATTTAGTGATTCAAGCTTGTTTATCTGCTTTTTGTATTTCTCTTCTTTTTTTGATTTTTTTAAACATTTACTTGTTCGTTGTTGTGTGGTGGCGGGCGCTATATACATCGCGCGTTTAATGCTTTCCACATGCCCAGCTCTGTTCATCATTGCCTTTGCACATTTTTGCTGTACATGCAGTCAACTGCCGATTTTTCGGACATCTTTGCAGCACCGCCACGAACACCATAGAATCAACGTATAAGGAAGTCTGAAATTTCGGACGCTCGAACCCCTCGGAGCCCAATTTTCGGGACATTTTGACGCGACGGAAGGTCGGAAACCTCCACTGACCTTAACAGTACGTTATCTTGGGCTAGTTGATACATATTAGGCTGAAATACGTGGCTCATCTTTGTCAACCTTGCGCCATGTATTTCAGCCACCACTGACCTCCAGTGGAAACTACCACAACTGCGTCACACGCGATTACGATCACATAAATGAGTGCGCCGGTCTACTGTGGCGGCATCTGTTACTTGGACTCGTTGATCGTTAGCGGAGAAACACACATGGCCTCAGAGATTCCCAACACTGGCCGTGTTTATCGTGCAAGGGTGCTTCACTGACAACCGAAACTATCCACCCGGAAATTTTTCGGCGCCAATAAAGTTCCTTTCGCTTTAGCGCTTGTGCTCGTGCGTGCCGCTCTGGCTTTCCACGCAGCGCTTTCGCGAAGCGTTTCACTACTTCGAGCTAGAACTAACCGTCACACACCGATTTGGACTGGCCTCGCTTGCTATCTTGAATGTTTACCAGCGCCACCTCCGGAGTATCCGAAGCACCGTCGCCTGCCGTCGTGCCGTTTTGTTTACGCAGCCCACATGGTGCTTGGCTAGCCTAGTGCCTGGTTATGCGATCGTGTGAAGTGTGCTCTGCAACGCTAAGCCTAGGAGCTTTGACACTCGTCAGCAAACTCCTTTGTTCACATCGTGAGGATTTCGCTTGCCTGTGATGGCCCCCACTCTGCCTTCGTCGTCCTCGATGATGGCATCGAAGCGAGGAAAATAGTACTGTCGGTTAACGATGAAGAAGAAAGCTGCCATTATTAAGTTAGTGAAGAGTGGCCGATCACAGGCTGACGTGAGCAAGGAGTTCGGCATTTCCAAGCAAACAGTTTCCAATTTCCTGAGGAACAAAGACAACATCTTGGAAGCGGCCGAAAAACCGTCTGGTGCCCAAAAGATGAATGCAAGCCAAGGTATTCATCTATAGCTTGAAGACGCTCTCGTCGTGTGGCTTAATTCAATGATTGCAGAGCGGTTGCCAGTCTCGGGCTGCATCTTGAAACAAAAAGCAGAAACTCTCGCGTTTCGAATGGACATCACAGATTTTAAGTTCAGTGATGGATGGCTGAGAAACTTGAAGCACAGGAATGACCTCAAGTTCAAGAAGATGTGTGGCGAAAGTGGCGCCATTGAAAGTGCAGTTATTCCGCAGTACCGCAGTGGAAAACTCAAGTCTTTGTTGCAGCAGTTCTCTGCTGACATTTTCAACTGCAACGAAACTGGCTTGTTTTACAAGCTGCTGCCGGAAAGAACACTCGCTTTTGCTGGTGACGCGTGCCATGGTGGCAAGCATAGCAAAGAACGGCTGACCGTTCTTGTTGGCAGCAACATGTCTGGCAGCGAGAAACTTCCTTTGTTAGTAATCGGGAAGTCCAAAAGCCCGAGGTGTTTTAAAGGGGCAACGCTGCCAGTGTTATACGAAGCCGACAAAAAGACATGGGTAACGCAGCAGTTGTTCAAGAGTTCCTGTGCTGGTTGGACAGGAAGCTTGAACAACAGAACAGACGTGTTCTGCTCTTTGTTGCACAACTGCCCTGCTCACGGTCAATTCAATAAGTTGAAGGCTATTCAGCTGGAATTCATACCACCCAACATGACTGCAATCCTACAACCAATGGACCAAGGCGTTATCCGTAATTTGAAACTTTAGTACCGTTCACGTTTACTCAACCGCATGGTACTGTGCTCAGAAAATGGAAAAGGCTACAGCGTTGACCTTCGGTCTGCTTGCAGACGCAGGGAAAGCAGTAACACAAGACACGCTTCGCAACTGCTTTCGCCACCCGGGCTTCGTACTCAACAACGAGGCAGCAGACTTGCCTGAAGAAAGCGACAGCGTGACTGACTTCTGCCCTCTCATGGACAATATTATCAACGACCTCCACTCTGCTGGTGCTTCCATGCCCACAGAAATAACATTTGAGCGGCTCGTCGACGCTGACAACGAGCTCGACTTCTGCGCAGAGCTAACCGACGACGAAAGTCAGGTTCTGGCGGATTTAGACGACTTCGATGTCGGAACCAACGCCTTTGCCACCTACGACCGCCGAATTGATGCGAGCATTGATAGCGCTGACATCGTTGTACTGATGACATGACCCTTCCTCAGATCGACGCGAATGTGATCACATGCAAGCGGAACGCCGTTCAAACAAGGATCAACGAGTTTTTCAAGCCACTGCAGCTCTGACACCGGATGCCCTGACGGCACTCGCTGTTGGCTGCATGCATTTTTTTTTTTACTGCTCTTTTCACAGCCACCTCACTGAAGCTTTGGCAGAGTTACATAAGTCTGGTACTTCAATCTTGACTCTCTTGATCTGAGAAATATCAATGAAATGGTGCGTTTTTTTTTTGCTTGCATTGAAAATTATCAGTAAAATAATGCGTTTTTTTTTTCTTGCATTCATTTTTCTGGACTTTCCGAATTTTCGGACGGTTTTTCTCTTTCTAGAGGGTCTGAAAAATCGGCAGTTGACTGTATATAAGAAGGTCTTTTAGGAGCAATAAACAGTTCATAGTGAGTGCCGAGTGTCGTGAGTGTTACTCTGGTGGATGTGTGAATGTTTGGGAGAGTCAAGGTTGTGCTAAGTATCTTACAATATGACTTCTTTCCCCCTCCTCATTAAGACGATCTAGCAAAGCCTTGGGACATGAAAATGAGTTGCACTCTCAAGTGTCTTTTTGTGGGTCATCTCTGAAAAGGATGCCGCTTGTGCCGAGAGACCATGCCTAGCTGTGATTATCGCCATTAGGCTTTGTCGCTGAGTGTCGTTATTAAACACCTCGAAGAATTGGTGGAGAGTGCTGTTGATGCCTGTGGAGCTTGAATAAGGGTGGAAGCGGACTTCAGTTTTTTTAAAGCAGCTTTGGGAGCAGGAATAACACGGTTTTGGAGCAGCTTTGGAGCAGTAAAAGGGGCATTTTGGAGTAGCTTTTGAGCACCAAAAGGCGTGTTTTAGAACATCAAAATTTAGTTTTGGAGCAGATTTCTTGGATCATACAAACCTGTTAATTAGAATTTTCGTTTTCTCTTGGCTCTCTCATCAACACAAAAAAGTTCAGTGATTTTTACTAAGCATTTAGAGCTGATCAAAAAATTTTATATATATATATATATATATATATGTTAGGAACCAAATAAGGGAAAAAAGTGTATATCAAGGGCTCATTTTTCCGTGTTTTAACACAATATTAATGAGACCTAACAGACAGTAATGCCAAGGAATGTACAGGGAAAGTATTAGAACCAATGGAATGTATATAGGAAGAAAGAAAAGTGGATGAAAAAATAACCAGCCGTGAGCAGGAATCGAAGCTACGACCTTCGAATAACGCGTTCGATGCTCTAACCACTGAGCTATCACAGCGGCCTTCCCTCCATCCACTTTTTTTGGGTTTATCTGTGAATTTCGAAGTAGGAGTGACAGCCAGCGCCATCTATAAGCCAAACGACGAGTGTGAAAACACTCTTATGCGCATGTTTGGCGTCACGTAGCACGTGAACTTATTATGAGCGGGCAGCTGATTAATTGTCCCTCTTATACAACCTAAACACACCAAGTCTGCCAGTACGAGACCCTCGTTCAATGAAATAAGGGAAAGAAGTGTATATCAAGGGCTCGTTATTCCGTGCTTTAACACAATATTTATGAGATTTAATAGACAGTAATGCCAAGGAATGTACAGGGGAAGTATTAGAACCAATGGAATGTAAATAAGAAGAAAGAAAAGTGGATGAAAAAATAACCAGCCGTGAGCAGGAATCAAACCTACGACCTTTGAATAACGTGTTCGATGCTCTAACCACTGAGCTACCACAGCGGCCTTCCCTCCATCCACTTTTTTTGGGGTTTATATTAGAATTTAGAAGTAGGAGTGACAGTCAGCGCCATCTATAAGCCAAACGATGAGTTTGAAAACACTCTAATGCGCATGTTTGGCGCCACGTAGCACGTGAACTTATTATGAGCGGGCAGCTGATTAATTGTCCCTCTTATACAACCTAAACACACCAAGTCTGCCAGTACGAGACCCTCGTTCAATGAAATAAGGGAAAGAAGTGTATATCAAGGGCTCGTTTTTCTGTGTTTTAACACAATATTAATGAGATCTAACAGACAGTAATGCCAAGGAATGTACAGAGGAAGTATTAGAAAGAATGGAATGTGAATAAGAAGAAAGAAAAGTGGATGAAAAAATAACCAGCCGTGACCAGGAATCGAACCTACGACCTTCGAATAACGCGTTCGATGCTCTAACCACTGAGCTACCACAGCGGCCTTCCCTCCATCCACATTTTTTGGGGTTTATATTAGAATTTAGAAGTAGGAGTGCCAGTCAGCGCCATCTATAAGCCAAACGACGAGTGTGAAAACACTTTTATGCGCATGTTTGGCGTCACGTAACACGTGAACTTATTATGAGCGGGCAGCTGATTAATTGTCCCTCTTAGAGAACCTAAACACACAAAGTCTGCCAGTACGAGACCCTCGTTCAATGAAATAAGGGAAAGAAGTGTATATCAAGGGCTCGTTTTTCCGTGTTTTAACACAATATTATTGAGATCTAACAGACAGTAATGCCAAGGAATGTGCAGGGGAAGTATTAGAACCAATGGAATGTAAATAAGAAGAAAGAAAAGTGGATGAAAAAATAACCAGCCGTGAGCAGGAATCGAACCTACGACCTTCGAATAGTGCGTTCGATGCTCTAACCACTGAGCTACCACAGCGGCCTGTATATATATATATAAAAGGTTTTATATAAGGTTATATATACATATATATATAGGGTTACTATATATATATATATATATATTAACAACATTAAAGTTGAAAGCACGGCTACTCAGACAAATAAAAACATTTAATGTTGAAATGCTGCAATATTCAAAATGTGATTAAAACACTGCATATAACATGAACAGCAACTAAAGACTAGAGATGAACTAATATAATGAAGTTATCTTTATACTAAACCATTAGGCTATATAAAAATAAATTGAAGTGCCAAAGCTGACATGAGAACTGTGAAGAAATTTAGTAGGACTCACCACTCCACTGCTAGGTAAAGAAATGATTTTTTCTTTTATTAGGATAGGAACTACATGGGCACTTGATATATTTTCTCCATCACCGCCATGTTCCACATAAACTACAAGTTGATAACATTCCCCGCGCATAATACGTTCTACCCGTGCGTAAAATTGCGCAAGTTGGAGTGGTGAGCGCTGCGCCAGCAAAGATTAAACGAGGCAGCCAATCTCTGTTGCTTGGAAGAGACAGCGCACGCGATACTATCCCATCACATGTTAGAACTGCCGTCGAATGCTCAAGCAGAGAGAAAACATGCCACCTGTCTTAAAGAAGCATAAGAAAATATGCGGTGAAGCGGGGAAAGGAGGGGGCGACGGGTCGCTCGAGCAGCAGCTGTGAACATAGATTCCAAGGACGTAGCTGGCGCACGCGCTATTGGCGATCAGCACGCTGCTCAAACATTCTACAAACACTTCTACGCAGTGCGCTCTCTACAGAAATAAATTGTGCAATAAGAGCGTTTCTCCCTAGAGCGGCCGTACGTTCTCTCTTACACCAGCGTTTTTCAGAGTGTCGCAATGTCGAATTCAAACTTTTGACCTTTGTATTGTCACGGGGTCGTGAGGTTGTCGAAGGCACCAGCCCCTGTTTTCATGAGTGAACCTTATTTGGGTGAGCCTTTGTGCGGAAAACCATACGTCACTCTACAAGCAATACAAGCTGTAGACGACTGATAGCTGCAAAACCAGAGCGTTGGCCATCGATGATCTGCCAAGCAGAAAAGTGCGTCAGAATTTATATATGTGCTATTGAAGATTTCCCCGTTATCGCTAGCGGCTGCGTAAGTTCCAGAACAAACCCTAATGTATGCGTTGTGCGCATAATCTTATAGGAAGGTTCTAAGATTATCTAGATTTTTCCAATCATTAGGGAGCGGAATAGTGCGATAAAAAAATTAGGAAGCGCGTGCAGCATTACCATTACAAATTTTCGCTACTGCCGTCATCAGTTCACCGGTGAAAGTGATTTTAATTTTTTTATTTCAGTTTATATGGGCTGGCTAACAGCGTTGGTGTTAAAACATATATAGAGTGGCATAATGAGGTATCTACACAAACACCACCTTAACAACATTCATACATGAACCGAAATACGTCACCTAACTAATTTCATATGGACACGGTTGCACTCTTTGTCTAGCCCATGCGTGTTCTCAGTTGATGATAAAACTCGACCAAATTTTGCGTCGCATATGCAAATTACCGTTTAGGCGCCGCTTGTCGCAGCAGGTCAGATTGGCGCAGCACTTCTACCCCTGCTTTGATCTCGTTCCTTACCTACTACAGGGTACCTCGACGCTTAACACATCCCCCGTGCCGCTCGCTTGTTTTGGTGTCCTACACATTCGCGACCCACCCATCTTCATTGGTGCCGATAGCTCCGATGTGGCAGACTGGCTCCCATTTTACAAGCACGTGAGCATCCGCAATAAATGGGACGAGATCTGCAAGTTCAACTTGTTATTCTGCCTTGATGTAGTAGCCCGTTTCTTGTTACAGTAGCCACCTGTCCGATTTCGTGACTTGGTATGATTTCTAGACCGCCGTCATCATCATTTTTGGCCACCTTGCTGTTCATAAACAAACCAAACGGTGCTTACATGAACGCGCTCAGCAGGCCAGTGAGTCAGTCACCAGTTGTATCGAAGATGTCCTCTACTTGCGTAACAAAGCCAATGGAGCCATGTCCAAGCATGACAAGATCCGGCACGTGATGAAATGCATTGACGATGATGCCTTCACCATTCTGCTCGCCAAAAACTTTGGCACAGCGGCCAAGGTCATAACGTTGTGTCAGAGCTACAAAGAGCTCCGCTGGCACTATTCGATGACCTGTCACTCTCTTTTACGAGATGCAAAGCTTGCTGGGCAGCTATGACTAGGTGGCAGAACTAAAGTCATTCCCCTGTGAAGAAATGCCGCACCAATTCTATCTCCTGTCCTGGCCCATCGTCGA
Source organism: Rhipicephalus annulatus (assembly GCA_013436015.1). Lineage (NCBI taxonomy): Eukaryota > Metazoa > Arthropoda > Arachnida > Ixodida > Ixodidae > Rhipicephalus > Rhipicephalus annulatus. The sequence continues at coordinate 39,369 of WOVY01013723.1, forward strand.
CCGTTCAACTTTCAATGACCACCCTTCTTCCTCTGCCCTGCCAAGCGATTGCACAGAAAATATTAGAGGTCATGCCTGCATATCACAAAGAACCTCCGGCTCCTGCACCCCAGAGTTTTGCTGAAGTTGTCGCCAGGCCGCCTCAAGTACTTCCAGTGGCCACCCCTCTGAGTTACGCTGAAGCCGCCGCCCGACCTCCGTCAACGAAGTGGATGTGCCGGCTACGAATGTGATCCCTAAGCCTCAACTTCAGCCCACTACGCAGTCATCCCGGCTGCCGTTCCGTCCATTGGGTTTCGCGACATGAGTGGCACCTACCCCGCTAACCGATGGCACACACCAGGCAACCGGCCCATCTTTTTTGCATGCGGCTACACCGGTCAAGAAGGCATGTAATTGCCATTACGTGCAGCTGCCCCCGTCTCGTCACCTGTCGCTGGCCAGCAATGCCGTCCCTTCCACGACTCACTTTCATCTATGCCCCTGATGTCTCGTCCAGCTCTGTCTCTTCGTAGGTCATGCCCATCAGCTATGAGGCCAAGTTCCGCTGCTCAAGAGCAGGAAAACTAACTGACGCAGTCCACGAGACGTGGGCTGCGAGGCTATTGAACTGTGAGAGCGCTCAGCGAAATCCGTCGAATGTCAGTGACGTGTTTCTGTACAGTGTTTGCACATGTGCCCTTATTGACACTGGCGCTGCCATATTCATTACGGATCCAAACTGTGCCGCTTACCCCAAAAAGTGACGACTCCTGTGATGTCCCTCTGTACCGCTAGCTCTTCGACCTCTTCAAAGTCCGATTCTTTTGACGACAGCAGCAGTGAGGAGTCTGGTGATGATGTTCAATCATTGGACTTCAGTTGAGACAGTGACATTTCATCACAGCAGCCGGGAACATCAGCCATTGTGCCCACGTCAGTTTTATTTTAGCGCTCACAATGTACAAATGCAGTGTGCGTTCTTTATAACCAACGACAGTTGTTTATTTTGTTTCCTTAGTGTTTCCGCAACATATGGTGGAGATATTTTGCCTAATGCTCCAAGACGTGTGAAGTTTGAGCCCAAGCGACAGCCCGGGGTCCATAAAGACGCTACACGGCCGAGTGGCACCTGGCAGTTCGCAAGAGCGCTGGATTTTTTTTATGATGTTTTTTACGGCTGAAGAAATCAGGATGTTGTGTGACAACACAAACAAGTACGCGTGGATGAACATTCTTGACAAGCCCACCTATGCTCATCGTGACGGCTCAGGGGAAAAACTGACTCCGCTAGAGATGATGAATTTCATTGCGATCATCATTTACATAGAAATTGTTGAAGTACCACGATTGCAGTTATACTGGAGCATGGGGAGTATATACAGTGGCCTTCTCCCATCAAAGAATATGCCCCGAAACCGGTTTGTAGCTCTACTAGCCTTTTTACACGTATCAGACCCGGTCGACTTCGCAAGTGAAGCTACTGTTGGCAAGATCTGGAAGGTGTCATGGCTTTTGGAGCACATCAATAAGACATTCGCTAAGTTTTTTCAACCAAAGCAGGACCTCTCGGTTGAGGGACGTATGGTGAAGTCCAAAGGCAGATCAGCAATAAGGCAGTATATCTGGGAAAAAGTGACTAAGTGGGGCTACAAGCTATGGGTACTAGCCGACTCCAAAACAGGGTATACCCTACAGTTCTCTGTATACACAGACAAGCGCGAAAGACCAGGGCCATATGGCCTAGCTTTTGATGTGGTCAGCAGCCTTTGCTCAGAGTATCTAGACCAGGGGTACAGGATTTACATGAACTTCTACACCTCTGCAAAACTTTTTGACCATCTTCTGAAGCGCAAAACCCTTGCCTGTGGTACCACCAGGAAAGATCGCCGATGTTTCCCAACTGAGCTGAAGAATGTTGCCTGGGAACGAAGACCTCAGCGTGGAGACGTTCGTTGGCTTTGCGATGGCAACATTTTATATATGCAATCGAAAGACCGGCACGCCGTGAACTTGATGAGTACCATTGATACAGTCAACCAATTTGTCTCAGCCACACGAAGGCAGAAGACAGGTGACAGATGGACTTTGATTACCATCAAGAGGCCTCTGTTTATCCAAGACTACAATGCTGGCATGCTGGGTGTGGATAAATCGGACCAAATAATTGGAACCTACAATATCTTGAGGAAATGCGTGCGCTGGTGGAAAACCCTGTTTTTTCATTGCGTAGACATAGCGTGTGTCAACAGTTTCATCCTCTACCAAGGCCATCGAAAAGAAAACCCAGGAGTCCCAGAGCTAGCCCAAAATGCCCGATTCGACCAGCTTGCTTTTAGAGAGCAGCTAATTCAGCAGATCTTGGATTATAATGACCTCAATCGAGACCGTGCCCCATATCAAAGTCAAGAGCCGATTCGCCACCAACCCTGGAAAATAGTGAAGTCAAAAAACTGAAAGCTGTGCTATCGCAAGAAGAAAGTAGAGCAGAAAACATATAACAAGGCAGCACATGTGTAGTGCCCTATGCTTCACGTCCTCCCGCAACTGCTTCTTTGAGCGGCACAGCAGTCGTCACCCCTAGCTTCAAGGGCCATGAATAATTGAGTTTATTACACACAGAAATGAAACTTTCCAGAATATGAGCTGACATCATGTGTAACATTTTGTATATTCCAGAATTTCGAATTTATTTTGCAGCTTTGTTCAGCTGCATGTGTATGTTTAGTTTAGTTCGGTTTTGTGTGTTTTTTTTCTTTGTTAACAAATAATATAACAAACACTTTTCTACCTATCAGCATGTAGTTATTTTTGTTCGGAAGTTTGATTAAAGGTGTACAATTTGGTATATCACAATGTAAAACGCAATAAAAATTACCCAAGAAAAAAAACGTGATCAAGAATGTCGAAAATTGGGCCTTCTTCCGCGATTGCGAAAGAGTTAATGTCACCGACCATCATGCACTAATGCTGGCTGTCGTCATTGAAGAATCCTTCAGGCCGTCTGGGCTGCTGGGCTCTTTGGAGTACCACAACGGGTGCAGCATGCTGACGCAGACGCCCTCTCCCGCTTCCTCCAGCCTGACTACAATACCCCTTGCACAGTATTTTCCTTCGCTGTTTCTGTCATCGATGTTCACATTATCACTACCAAACAGTACAAGCATCATTGCATCACGTTGCGTATTGACTTGGTGTCTGATCTATCTGCAACACTATTCAGTCCCGCCTCGCGTCGTCAAGCTCACCCCGTTTAGCCTCATGTGGCAGCCTCCTACTCATGATACCCTGCAGTCTATGGTCAGAAATATGTGAATCCTTCCAGTCTGATCAGCAATGCGCGCACTCTGAAGTGTCGAAAACTTACCACCACATCCGACAACACAAATTCTGTGAGGGATGTACTACTTCGTACACAAGCTCGTTCACCCCTGCTTCGATTGCCAATGCCGCAGACCATCAACACACATGTTGCCAGCAGGTATACAACAGTCACCTTGCCCTGACCGTCAGTTTCGGAGGGTGGGTATCAACTTGTATGAACCATTTCCTCTGATGTCGGCTGGTAATTCCCAGACCGTCGTCACCGTAAACCGTCTAACAAGGTAAACTAAAACTGCTGCCTTCTCTGCGGCTACTACGTCATGTTGCCTCCTTCCTGCTCCACCGATTCATACTGTGTCAGGGTCCACCCCAGGAGCTTATAAACTTGACGATGCAGCAGGTAATGCATATCAAGTGTAGCTTCGTCGGTTTTTGCTAGTGGATGTCGACTTGGCAGTGGCGACGAACACGCTTCGATATCGCCTAATCCTTGCTGCCTTTTTGCTGCAGATCGCTGCTTCTGCACAGCTTCACTTCGCACTGGGATCGGCGCAGATCATCGCACGTGCACACGTGATCAGCTGGCCCAAGAAAACTGCGACCAGGAGGTGCTACCGTCAGCTGTTTCCGGCGGCACTGCAGCATCACGGGACAGCGGAGACATCGATAAAAGGCCACGTCGGCTGCGGACGGCTTTCACTTGGCAGTGGCGACGAACACGCTTCGATATCGCCTAATCCTTGCTGCCTTTTTGCTGCAGATCGCTGCTTCTGCACAGCTTCACTTCGCACTGGGATCGGCGCAGATCATCGCACGTGCACACGTGATCAGCTGGCCCAAGAAAACTGCGACCAGGAGGTGCTACCGTCAGCTGTTTCCGGCGGCACTGCAGCATCACGGGACAGCGGAGACATCGATAAAAGGCCACGTCGGCTGCGGACGGCTTTCACTTGGCAGTGGCGACGAACACGCTTCGATATCGCCTAATCCTTGCTGCCTTTTTGCTGCAGGTTAGTGGTTGAACATTGTAGCTTTTTTTTCTTTTTTTTTCTTTCTCGTCGTCACTGCCAAGCTTGTGAAATTGGTGACTTTTTCTTTTGTAACGAACGCGTAAGCGCATACTGTTGTTGTTGAACTATGGCAAAGGAACTGCTAAAGCTTAAGGAAGAACTACGGGCGGAATTCAAACAAGAGCTTGCAAAGTATAAAGACATGATAGAACGGGATCTTCGAACGGAAATTCGAGAATTAAGAACTGAGCAGCGGAATATGGCTAACAGCATTGAATTTGCTCACCAAACGATTCAGGAACTGAAGCAAAAGCTGAGCACTGCGGTCTCGGTAAATGTTGAACAAGAAAAACAAAATGAGCTTCTTCGGGCTAAGTGCACAGCTTTGGAGTCTAGAGGTGCTGACATGGAAAGGCGACTTCTGCTTGCCGAGCAGTACTCTCGCAATGTCAATCTAGAAATTCAGGGCGTTGCTAGAAAAGAAAATGAAAGCGTGCCGCATATCTTGTCAATGATCGGAAGTGCCATTAATGAGCAAATCACAGAAGCTGACATAGGATCTTGTCACAGGGTGCCTACGCGAAACCCTGAGCGATCCAACATCGTTGTACAATTCAAATCAAGAGCGAAGCGTGATGCAACTCTGAGAAAAGCAAAGAAGGCTCGACTAACAAACAAAGACGTCGGACTAGATATCTCGACACCGATATACATCAATGAGCACCTTTGCCCGACATTGAAACGGCTACTTGGAATGGCAATAAGAAAAAAACATGAATGCAACTGGAAATCTGTGTGGACAGCGAATGGCAAGATTTTCGCGAGGCAGAGCGAGCTTTCAGCTGTAATTCAGATTCATGATGAAAGTTCTTTATCTAAGATAACTACTAGTTCGTAAGGGCTCACTGTTTGGTCCAAGAAAGATGGAATACCACGAGTTCGTATTGCCTCATTTGCTTAGTGCTCAAAACAAATTCCATTCGACTGTGTTACATTTCAATGCTCGATCTGCAGAGTCTAAGAGTGACGTCATACACTACCTTCTCAATGATTTCCACTTCAAGTTTCAAGTCATCATGATGACTGAAACATGGTATGACGGCGCAAGCTGCCGGCAGAAGTTTAATGGATATGAAGCATTTTTCCTTGACCGTCGTAACAGGCGTGGTGGAGGCGTTGCTATTCACGTAGACGGTCGCTGGAAGTATAATTTAGTATCAGATTTTTGTGTCACGTGTGAGGACTACGAAGTATTGGCACTCAGACACAATTCAGACATGATAGCTGCTGTGTATCGTCCTCCAGGGGGCAATATTTTGAGCTTTCAAAGCTTTTTTGATAAATTTCTGCATTACGTATCATCCAATAATTTTACACTAGTATGTGGTGGTGATTTCAATATCAATATCTTGAATGATAACCCTATTACTATGAATTTTTTGAACATGCTTCAATGTGCCCGTTTTAGGAATGTGATTTCCACAGTTACACGTGTTACACCATTATCTGTCTCGTGCCTTGACTTATTAATAACAAATATCGAAGCCAGTGTATTTCAGTGCGGAACAGTTTCATCAGATATAAGTGATCATTGCCCGGTATTTATGTGTTATTCCCACAAGCCGAATATTAAGGAGATGTATCGTGAACCATATACAATACAAACTGTAACAAACCACAGTTTGGAATCTTTTAAGAAGGATATTAGTGAATATGATTGGTCTTTTCTTTTCAACTTAACTTCTGCAGACGAAGCCTATCGAAAATTTCTTGCTGCCTTTATACGTATATACGTAAAACACTTCCCATTCAAGCAAGTTAAACTATCGAAAAAAATACGTAAACCCTGGGTGACCCCCTCTCTTGCTAGTATGATATGACTTAAGAATAAACTTTACAACTTATTCTTGAAATCAAGAGTACTGACAGATCTGGCAGAGTTTAAAAAAACACGTAACAAGCTGAATCGGGAGCTCAAGCGAGCTAAGGTAACTTACTACGAGAAAATGTTTGCTGAAAGCGCCCAGCAATCACCTGATGTTGTTTGGCGCTTAATTAATGATGTGCTTGGTCGCGGTAAACGGGACTCCGCACCAGCTAAGATTACCGTTGACAATGTCGAGCTCGCTGGTAAAGAACTTGCGGATCACTTGAATAATCATTTTGTCAATGTGGGTGTATCAGCAAACGTGCCTTTGCAGGCAAACTCTTTCAGGGCTACACCAGGAAATAAACGCCCCGACAGTATTTTTCTAGCACCAACAGATGAACGAGAAATTTACACGACATTCATGAACCTAAAGAACAGTAAGGCACTAGACATTGACAACATTCAAATAAAACCTATAAAATATGTCTTAGATTGCATTACTCCAGCGCTCAGCCACATTTTCAATTTGATACTTGAGTCGGGTGTTTTTCCAGAAGATATGAAAAGAAGCAGAGTGACTGTGTTGTTCAAGGGTGGTGACAGTAACCTGGTGACCAATTATAGACCTATATCTATTATTCCTGTGTTTTCTAAAGGATTGGAAAAGTTAATCTATACGCGTATATCTGCCTTCTTCTGCTCCAGAAATATAATCACTGACTTTCAGTTTGGTTTTAGGAAAGGAAGGTCAACGGAGACGGCCCTATTAACACTTAAGGAAATGATACTGCAAAATTTTGAACGAAATCTTTTCACGTTAGCTGTTTTTCTTGATTTCAGCAAGGCCTTCGATTGCATTAATCATACCATTTTACTGCTTAAGCTTGAATCATACGGAATCCGTGGCACGTCACTTTAGTTGATAAAGTCATACTTGCAAAATAGACAGCAATGCGTACAGTTAAGCACTCATACGTCATCATATTTACCTGTTCTAAATGGTGTGCCCCAGGGAAGCGTACTGGGGCCGCTATTATTCAATGCTTACATAAATGACATCGTGGATATTGATCCCAGTGTGAGCTTTGTTATATATGCTGATGACACGAACTTACTTTTTTCAGGCCCTGACGCAAATGAGCTAATTATCCGGTGTAATAAGCTATTGAACAAGCTTTTCTTGTGGTCTAGCAAAAATTTATTGAAAATTAATCCACTGAAAACAAAAGCCATCGTATTCCGAGCTAAAAACAAAATATTTTCATCAACACAAGCGTTAGTTTACGCAGGTGAACACATTCGTTTTGTGGATGAACATAAAATTCTTGGCGTCACGTTTTCATCAAACCTCAGCTAGAACCAACACGTCGTTGACATCTGCAAAAAAGCCTCTAGTGTAGTTGGTGTGCTAGCTCGTTGTAGATATATCTTACCCGCAAAGGTGAAACTGCAAATATACCACGCTCTTTTTCTTTCGCACATAAATTACTGCAGTTTGGTGTGGGCAACCACGACTAAAACGAACATAATGAAACTTCAGACCATGCAGAAAAAATTTATTAGACATGTCGCTAATTTAGATTATTTGTCTTCAACACAACTTGCGTGTCGGGACTATGGTATTATTAAAGTGGAATATATGTATATCTTTCGCATTCTGCGATCCTACTATTTCTCTTCCATTTCGTTTAAACAATTCATTAAAAATACCGCATGTCTAACTGCAAAAAATGTTTTGTTAGGAACAAGAAGCAGTGCTGTTTGGTTTGTTCCGAGGTTTCGCAATAATTATAAATCTCAAACATTGCAATACAATTTACCAATGATTCTCAATAAATACAGTCATGTAAACAGTTTCTCATTAAAAGAACTACGATCCTTTTTTGTAAATATAGGCCAACTTTTTTCACGTTGTAAAATGTGCTGTCTGTACGATAGTACAAATTCATTTTTCTTTCAGTGTGTGCATCCATGCTGTACCGAATAGGTTATATGTTATAATTCAGTCTGTATAATTTTGTTTGTCTGATATATGTACATTGTATGATGCAGCACATACACAAGGATCAAATCTTGTATGCATCTTCCCTGATATTTTCATCATTTATTTATTTTTATTATTTTATTTTTTGGCAATATTGGTGTTATGGTTGCTGGATTTTTCTTTTGTTTTCTTTCTTTGTTTTTTTTCTTCTTTTTGCTCGCGTCCATGTAATCTTCTGTGCTATGCTGGTATCAGGATGTTTCGTAGGAATGTATATACATGTTTTTATTACACCGTATTTGGTATTTTTATGTTAGCTTATGGTCTTTATTGTTACACACATCTTTTGTCATTGTCCCACTTGCCTTGTATAGGGTTCACTGGCCTCGTCAAGCTGTCCATAAACAGCTTTTAGCCAGTGAACCTCTCCAGAAGCTGTTTCTTTCTGGGAAAATAAAATGATTTGATTTGATTTTTGATTTGGATCGTCACAAATACTTAGGCGCACACGTTGACGAAAGCCTGACAAGTCTTCAGTCAGCTGTGCTGCTTCGTCAGCATGTATTCCCTGTCACAGCTTTTGAATGATCTCACCGTCAGTTTCGGAGGGTGGGTATCAATTTGTATGAACCATTTCCTCTGATGTCGGCTGGTAATTCCCAGACCGTCGTCACCGTAGACCGTCTAACAAGGTAAACTAAAACTGCTGCCTTCTCTACGGCTACTACGTCATGTTGCCTCCTTCCTGCTCCACCGATTCATACTGTGTCAGGGTCCACCCCAGGAGCTTATAAACTTGACGATGCAGCAGGTAATGCATATCAAGTGTAGCTTCGTCTGTTTTTGCTAGTGGATCGTCACAAATACTTAGGCGCACACGTTGACGAAAGCCTGACAAGTCTTCAGTAAGCTGTGCTGCTTCGTCAGCATGTATTCCCTGTCACAGCTTTGGAATGATTTGATTGGTAGCGCACGATCATGCGATTCAGCTCAAGTGTTTTTCCAGCAATGGCAAACAAAAAAAAAAGGCCATGGAATTTCAGTAGCGTAACAATGGCGTCATCACATATATTTCAATGTTGCTGACAGCGGCACACGTAAGGTAAACAAAATATGAGGCAGTTACTGCATAGTTACGCTGCCTGTTCCCAAAAGTAGCCTTTGGGAATTTATCGAATACGCACATCACACTCGCGTTGCAGCGTCTTCTGCAATCAACCCTCTGTAACTCGATAGCTGTGTTCTCGCTGCTTTGCAAATGTCAGTTTACTGCCATCAACAGCCAGTGTGCCGAAGGCGGTCACAAAGTGGCAAAATAGTGCCTTTGCCATCGGGAGATGTGACTCCATTAAAAAAGCACATTTGGGCCTACTTATGTCACAGAAAAGTCATCATCTATCAAACATGCTTTCCTAGCGTTATCACCGCGGGCCCCGTACTCCTGGGTCAGCTATCAGCATGACAGAGCACTTTGTGTAGGTGAATGATGAGATTGTAGTTTCCAAGAAAGGAAACAAAAGGAAGCATTAAAATGAGTATTGCTGTGTAGCTGAAAGATGCCTGAGTACTCCTGTTCGCCTTTGTGTGTTGACTGATAAGAACAAGGGGCAATAAAACCTGGGGTCGTATGTGCCAAAACTTATACTGTGGGAACACGAATAAATTGGCCCCCTAAGGTGCTTTTATAAACTTAGATTCGAGAGCAGAGGCATTAACTGCTACATTTCACATCATTGGAATGCAGCTGCCACGGCATGAATGAAACTAGCGGCTTTGTACTCACTAGTTATCATGGCAGGTCAAAACACTGTCTTTTTGTAATAAAGTGCAACCACATAAAAAAATGATATGTTGAACCTGCGAATTGAACCCAAGACATCACAGTCACAAGCTTAACTATTTGGTACAGCCATATGCTTCCTAGCAAGTACATGTGGCATTTTTTTTGCGCAATAACAGATGTTAGGGATGACAAAAAAGAAAAGCAAGACAGGAGCAAGACAAGATGACTAATGGGCGAGAGGCCAAAAAGAAATCTGGGAGGAGAAGGAAGAACTGCGTGCACAGACGCCATATTGGAGGAGCGCGCGCACAGGGGAAGCTTGGCATAGACGACGGAGAAGACGACAGATGTTCGATGCAGCCTGGGTCCTGCCCCAAGACTGCAAAGCGTCAGAAACCGCCCGAGTTTGTACAGCGGCGAGCTACCGTCTTCGTGGCTCCGGTCGTCCAGCTGGCGGACGGTGCAGAGCACGACCGGGACCAGTCAGCGTCATGCCGCGGACCATCGCTGCGGACCATCAACGAGCCCGGGCTCGCAGACAACCATCTTCCACGTCAACAGTGCACTGGCCACAGGGACCTGGGACGTGCGCGGTGTACCTGCCGGCGCCAGTACAACCATTGCATCAAACGACATCCACACACTTCGGAGCGTTTGCAGCGTGTCTTTTTACATCAGCAGGACCAACAAGCCCGGACGCACGCGGTGAGCTACGTTCGGGTGTTTGTGCGACTGATATTCGTCATAAGCGGCCGACACCTCACATCCCGTTCGTCCGAGACACGTAAATCGCTGTGCGTGAATACAAGGACACGTGTAGAACATGACTGCAGTAGGATTTGTTCACTGTTGTGTTTTGGGGAACTGATTATCGGTACATTTATTCTTCTCTGTGTAAATATTTATGTCTGTGTGTGTGTGTGCAATGAAGGTCGTGCTGTTGTGCCACACACCCTGTGCCCCGCTTCATGTGTCAATTCCGCTGGCTCAGATGAAACGAACCGGGCGACATTATATCGAGACACCGACTAGCATAACTACCAAAGGTGCTGTTTTCAACAAAATGTATGATAAAGTAACATACTACTGGTGAAAAAAATCTCATCTCTGGTTTATTCGGTATTCTATTCACATATGAAGCTATGTACTTATTTTCGTCTCGTTCTAAAAAAATTGCTATTTGCACACCCCTAGTTATAAACACTGCTGCTCCCTGTTGCCCTTCATACACCCCTGAAGAAGGGTCTGAGCTGGACTCTAAATAATTGGGATTTTTCATTTTACAGTAAAAATTAGCTATTATTTTATTTGACTGCATTGATTGGTTCAACTTTCCAAATATTGAAATAAGCTCTGAATATTTATTAAAAATAACTGGCTGTGACTTGAGAGAATTTTCCTGATGAGAATAGTGATCATGCCTAAGTTTGAGCCCTCTGCTAGTACAGTTATTTCATGGTACAATGCTTTCAGACTTTTTTTATCAGTTCTACGAGGTTGTTCTAGATTGCCTTTGACAGTCGACATCCAATTTCTCGGACGCCCGAAATTCCGAACATGCCCGATCTTCCGAACCCATCTGTAGCATCGTCAAGTTGCCCATAGAGTCAATGTACAGACGAGCCCGACTATATCGAACTCGTATATATCAAGTTATCCCGTATATCGAACAACTCCTAAACACGGTAAGTTTACATTGAGAATATATAGCAAAAGTTACTGTTTCATCAAACGAAAATAGCAACGACAACTGATCTATCAAACTCCGTGTGCCTCAAAAGTGCCCCAGCAAGTTGGCTTTCCCTAGCGGTGACGGGGAAAACTGCCGGCGCCACCCTAGAAAAAGTTGGTTAGACCTGGTTGTGCGCGGGCAAACACCCCCCTCCACGAAATGATCGTGGCCCGCTCGCAGCGCTTACAGCCAATCAGAGGCCGTCGTGCTTTCTCCGAGGCGCGGAGGCGGTAGAAGTGAGCGTCATTTTTTCTTTCTTTATGCTTGTGTACCTGCTGCTGCCGATTCAGCGTGGTCTGTGGTGTTGTCTGTTGGTGCTCTGTGAACTGTATTAGGGCACTATCATCATGGCTTGCGCAAAGAGGCAAAATTTGCCGTTCGCCGCCAAACTCGAAATCATCAATCGGATTGAGCGTAGTGAAGAGAAGTCCGACGTCGCCGCCGCGTACAAAATTCCAAGGAGCACCTTGAGTACTATCCTGAAGAACAAGGCAGACATCAGGGCCATGTCGGACAAAACGCCAGGTATCCGTGTCGCCCGACGTGTGCACGCTGCTGTGTACAAAGATGTTGAATCGGCCATTTACAAGTGGTTTGTGGACCTTCGGTCGCGAAACATCCGGTGTCTGGCTCTATGATCGAGCAGAAAGTCAAGGACCTTGCTTTTCAGCTTGGCAGGAATGATTTCCAAGGCGGTTCAGGCTGGCTTCAGCGGTTCACAGAATGGCACGACATCGTTGGAAAAGCTGTTACAGGTGAAAGCAGAGCGGCGGACCTGGACAGCGCAGAAAAATGGCTCGAGGAAAACTGGCGAGATATGGCAGCAAGATATAGAATAGAGCCCAAGATATTTTCAATGCAGATGAAACCGTTCCATTTTGGCAAATGTTGCCAAACAAGACATTTGCGTGTCGTGGCGAAAAGACAAGCGGCGGCAAGGCAAACAAAGCTCGTGTGTCCGTGCTGTTGGCAGCTAATTTAGACGGATTGAAAAAGCTTCGACCTCTGGTTATCGGGAAAAGCACGGCACCGCAGTGTTTTCGAAATGCGCTGTCGCTTCCCGTTACCTACCTAGCAAACTCAAAAGCGTGGATGACCGGGGAGCTTTTCAGCAGATGGCTATCATCGTGGAATGACGATTTGGTAGGCGAAAATCGCAAGGTGTGCCTGCTCGTGGACAATTGTTCATCCCACCACTGCAGTACGACCTTCAGTAACATCGAGCTGCATTTTTTGCCTCCAAACACTACGTCTGTACTGTAACCACTGGATAAAGGCGTTATACGCGATATGAAAGCCGGCTATCGGAAGCGCCTGGTGGAGAGGCTGCTGCAGAACCTTCGTGTCGGCAGGGAGCTTAAAATCGACTTCCTCGAAGCTATTTCTATGTTGAGTAGATCGTGGGCAGATGTCAGGACGAAGACAATCCAGAACTGCTTTAGGCATGCCGGCTTCCGCATGCCTGGTGATGACACCCCAAATTCTGACAGCACAGAAGACACGACAGGTGTTTCCGCCGAAGTTTGGAACGAGCTGGCAGAGTTCCCGGGTGCTAACGACGGATCGACATTCGACGAGTTCGTCAGTGCGGACGTTGATGTCCCCATCATTGGCCAATTACACGATGAGGATTACATTACAGACGTCGTGCCTACCACGAGCCAAAGCGACAGCAATATGGAAATCGACAACAGCCCATTGCCTACATCCTCCAAAGTGATTAGTGCACTTGCGTTGGTCCGGCACTATTGCTTGAATGTGGAAGGTTGCAGCCTCTGCTGCTCCAACTCATTGGACAACGTGCAGGCGTGCGTGCTGTCGCAGGCAGCGAAGTCGTTGACACAGAAAACAATCCGGGACTATTTTGTTCCACAGTAGGGCACGCAAGTAAGCCACCATATTAATAAAGTACTTTTCTTCTAGTTTGTTATGTGCCTTTGTGTCAAAACCTATACCGGGCCTATATCGAATTATGCCATACATCCAACTAATAAACGTTTTTTGGCGAGTTCGATATACCCGGGTTTGACTGTATAAAAAAGTCTGAAAATCCAGACGTCCGAAGCTTTTGCCATCAGATTTTGCGTACTTTTTACCGCTAACCGCAGACTCTATAAGTCACTATCGACACTGCCGTTTCGGTTTTTTCGGGCCTTCAAACCTCTGGCGCCGCGACTGCAGTACTCCCGAAATCAAAAATGCCACGATCCAGCTCACGCCAATCCGTTGCCAGCGGTAGCTTAGGCCATATGGTGGTGTGTTCTGTGGTGGTGTGTTCTGTGGTGCTGTGCAGCCTGTGCACTGAAAGCGGGAAAAACTGCGCTGATGACCTATTGTCTGCCATCGGCATGCTTGCAGACTGGTGGAAGGCGGTTACGCAACAGACCCTCCGGAATTGTTTTCACCATGTGAGCTTTGTACCGGTCGCCGAAACCGCTACGTCGCCCATAGTGGACAGCATGTGCAGCGAACTTCCACCCGCGAACATTGCCTTCGACGATCTGCTCGTTGCCGGTGTTTCGATTCCAGCTGGGTTAATTTTTAAGGGCTTCGCGAGGCTGACAAAGACGTCAAGCTGTGTGCGGAATTGACCGATGACGAAATGACTCGTCAAGTTACGGATGACTCTGACTACTCTGACACCGAGATCAAAGAGGCAAAGCCTGCACAGCCAGCGAGTTCGAATATGACGTGAGCACTGCCACTGTCATCATAGTACAGCGACAGCATAACATTGTGAAGATAGGTTTTTGCAAAAGGCTTACCTTAAAAAGCAACCACGATGGGACTCTACAATCTCCACTGTCATCGCCCACAGACGCGATGGCCAGGTTCGTCGACTCGAAGACACGGCGCAGAGATGACACTCGAGGCAGGTGGACAACAAACAAGGGCTTATTTACCCAAGATACAGCCCAATGCGAAATTAAAGGGCTTGCAGGCCGGCAGAAAACTTCACAAGACAGACCGAGTGTATACTCGCCGACAGGCGCTAGGGCTCACACAAAGGGCAGCAGCCGTGCGCGCATATGAGAAGCTGCTTGCTAGAGCAGCGCATGTTACTCTTGTGCAGGCCTGTGCGGATCTGTCCGGCGACTGCCAAGTGAAAGCATGCTGCTGGGTGAGGGACTGTCACGGGCAGCCAATAAAGATTGGCGAAGCACCATGACATGTGCTAGCATGACGTAAGTGAGAGACGCATTATCTGGGCAAGTTCGGACACGCATCGCATGCAGAAAAAACCAACGCAGGGCTCGCAGCAGACAAAAGAGCCTGGCAGTGAAACCACAATGGCCATGTTCCTGGCGCTCGAGCAAGCTGGGGAACGAGGTGCAAAAGGAGAGGGTGCGCTCGATTTCCACAATGTTAGCTGAAATTAAGGCAGACATCACGGGCAAGTGTAACTCTGTGCAAACGAAAATAAGCAACTTTTTTTTTTGCGCCTAGGTGTTTACAAATGCTGTAGTAATGGGCACGTCAGATTTCTTTTTTTTTTCTTTGCTTCTGCTCTTCTGAGAGCCACCTAAATGATGCCTTTGCTGAATTGCAATGAGAACGCTGTACTCTTACCGCGACTCTCTCTGTCAGCAAAAAATACCAATTAAAAATGTGTTTTTGCTTGCATGGAACACTCATATTGATAATGTATGCTCCAGGGCTACCAAGGCATTGTATAGCCTTAGACGTAACCTTTATACCGCCCCATCTGATATAAAGTGTCTTGCTTACAAAACTCTTGTCAGACCTATTATCGAATATTCTAAAATTGTCTGGGACCCTTACACAAAGACAAACTGCAATAAAATAACAAAAATAGAGCGACTTGGTGCGAGATTTATTTTTAATAAATATCGCCGACATCATTCTCCTACTGAACTCTGTAAAAAAGCTAGACTCTGGAAGAGGAATTAACTGGAAGAGGAAAAAACCAGAGGCGCATGCAGTGTTCAATAACAGGAGCGGCCTACTTGGAAACGGAGGGCTTAATGCCAAAGTAGTAAAAATTTGCCTTCTTCGTGCAACACTGTGGGGTCTGTAAAGGATGCACGCACTGTAGTGGTTACAAAATTGTCAATGTGCATGTTGATATTGCTACGTACCAGTGCCATCATTGAAGACGAAGAAAAGAATGACAACAGACTGGTGCGAGCCCCACGTACTGGCAGCGCTGCTCGACTAATCAGTTGTAAATACATGTATGTGTATTCTCTAAAGTAAGCACCTTCCGAGTCTATCCTCCCCGTAACAATATAAGCTTCAGGAAGATCATATTCCACCATCTCAGCAATGAAAAAGAGCAGGCGTAGCCCTCCTTCAACGATTACGTCATCAGCACACAGCCAATTGCCCAAAAGGCTCCCACCACGTGTTGCTCAAGCCAGCAAGACGCTAGGGTTAGCTCTGCAGCGTGATGAAGAAGCACGATGAATGCGCGGCCAAAACCACATTGCCGCATAACCAAGACACAGTTTCGTAGAGCAGAAGACCAATCAATAAAGTTGGTGGCTACATAAAGCCTATGGGCAAGATTACATCACCGTGCGTACGAGGAGCATGGGACAGCCACTGGAGAGGCGCAGGAATCGCTTTTCATAATAGAGCGTCTGCGCAGCGCACAGCATTGCGATATTAATGAAATGCGATTACTGTGTGTTTCTCAGTGAATTAGCAAGCCTGCTTGGTGGGTGTAAAAAAAAAGTGGAAGCCTATTTATTGGCCCTTAAAAAACTTTCATTGTGATATACCGTATATACTCGTGTAAGGGCCGCCCTCGTGTAAGGGCCGCACCCCAACTTTGAAAGCGGATATTTCGAAAAAAAAAAAACAAAAGTTCAAAATGTCCCGCCAGAAAAGTGTAGTTAGTTCATTTACAGCCAGATGGCGCAGCACGCTTTTCCGCTTTTATTCTACTTCCGCCGACGCGCCGACCACGCTGTTGACAGCGCGCCGCCATATTTGCCTTGTGCGGCCTCTTTGTTGGCATCGTTCCTAGCATCGTGTCGATACGTTGGCAGCGCGACTTCAGATCGGTGTCGTCGGTGTCACTTTGTTGGTTGTAGTGAACCCTGCAGAAGCCAGCGCACGTGACGGACGATGGGCCGGCATCTGAGATCATTCACTGCAGCATTTAAGCTGCAAGTGATTGACTATGCCGAGGAGCACGGGAAGCGGGAAGCTGGACGAAAGTACGACGTCGATGAGAAGCGCGTGCGTTACTGGATGAATCAGAAAGATGCCCTCGCCGCTACTAACAGGAGCCGAAAGGCGTTTCGCGGGAAAAAGTGCAAGTACCCGCAACTCGAAAGCGAGCTCGTCAACTACGTCGTCGACACACGAAGGGACGGCTACGCCGTATCGACTGACATGATACGCGTCAAAGCCCTCAGCATCGCTCGCCACATGGAAATACCCCCGGCACAATTCAAGGCAAGTCGGGGCTGGGCTACGCGGTTTATGAACCGTAACCAGCTTTCTATTCGGCGCCGAACGACGATTTGCCAAAAACTGCCGCGCGAGTACGAAGACCACGTCATTAAGTTTCATCGCTTCGTGAATGCTCTCAGGAGGGAGCATGAATACGACCTGTCCCAAATTGGGAATGCGGACCAGACACCTGTGTGGTTCGATGCACCGGAAAGCACCACAGTGGATTTAAAAGGTGCGAAAAGTGTGTCTGTGCGCACGACTGGTGCAGAACGCCAAAGGTGCACTGTGATGTTGTGCATCACGGCAGACGGCAGGAGGCTTCCGCCGTACGTCGTATTTAAAAGGAAGACTCTCCCAAAAGAGAAGTTCCCTCAGGGAATCGTCGTACGTGCGCAAGAGAAGGGCTGGATGTCCGAGGAACTGGTCGTTGACTGGATTAAGACCGTCTGGGCAAACAGACCTGGAGGGCTGTTACAACGGAAAGCCCTCCTTGTTTTGGACAGCTTTAGGGGCCACTTGACCGACCGCGTCAAGAACCGAGTTGCCGCAACTCGTACGGACTTGGCCGTCATTCCCGGTGGCCTGACGAGTGTGCTGCAGCCGCTCGACGTATGCGTCAACAGACCATTCAAAGTGGAATTTCGCCGATGTTACTCTGAATGGATGGCTGGAGGCGTCCACGAGAAGACCCCTACAGGACGGCTGAAGCGGGCGTCGCTCCAACAGGTGTGTGAATGGATTTTGAATGCGTGGCGTGCCATGTCAGTAGAAGTAGTTGCTAAAAGCTTCAAGGTAACGGGAATTTCGAACTCCATGAACGGCACCGAAGATGACCGTCTCTGGGAAGACGCGGACGCCGAGGCGAGCTCCTCCGAGAACGAGGACAGCGAAATGGAATCCGAATAAAAACATTTCTGGCATGTCATTTGTGACTCTTGCACTCTGCTACTGTTGCATAAACAGTACAGACCTTTGGCCTGTACTGCCTGTACTAAATCGGCCTGATTCGTGTAAGGGCCGCACCTAGCAAAATTTTCGAAAAAAAAGTGCGGCCCTTACACGAGTATATACGGTAGGACGAGGATTGAGCGTCTGAAATTCCTCTTCCAGTTAATTCATAATCATTTTAAACTAAACTATTCAGATTACTTCCAGGTCAACACACTAGAACACTCCAGACATCGCCATAATATGTACATACCACCCCTAGTCCCACGTAACGATTGCTTTAAGTTCAGTTACTTTCCACGTGCTATTGAAGATTGGAATATGCTGCCAGAGTCTATAATTGGTTGTTCCTCGCTTACATCATTTGAACAGAATCTAAAACGTTTATTTTCTGAATAACAGTGACATATGTTTTTTTTTTCGCGTGTGTGTGTACTTTTTGTTGGTTGCATGATTCTGCAGTAGTTGTCTTTCAAATCTTCAGCGCGGTGCAAAAGTGCCGCCTCAAATGCGTCATGTGCTGTTCTGCGTGTATGTATTGCATCGCATGTGTGTTCCATTTCTTGTTATGTATAACTTCGAGTTGCTGGTCACAATAATACCGAGAAATTATCTCGAGACCTGTACGGTACTTCTTTTTCGCAAATAATTGTTTGTACTTCCACCCTGTAACGGCCCACTTCTGGGCTAACAGTATAAATAAATGAAATGAATGAATGAATGAATTTGTTTTTCAAGACTGTTCGATTTCCCGGACCT
This sequence comes from Rhipicephalus annulatus, assembly GCA_013436015.1. Lineage (NCBI taxonomy): Eukaryota > Metazoa > Arthropoda > Arachnida > Ixodida > Ixodidae > Rhipicephalus > Rhipicephalus annulatus. The sequence goes on from WOVY01013723.1 coordinate 58,185, forward strand.
TTTTGCAGTCCCTTGAGGGTCAAAGAAATCCGACGTCAATTGTATTTATTGTTATTTTTCTCAAGAGTTATACAATCGGTCCCAGATATATCGAATTATTCATTATATCTATACCGTACAGTTGATGAATCTCCTTCAATTTCCCATGTAAATGTACGGAACTATTGCACACAAAAATCAAACACCCGCGGAGCGTAACATCCAATATATCAAGCGCTGTGCTGGAACAAAGTTCAGAAAGTGCATTTATTCTGATGAAGATTGCTCATTTTCTGGCTGCGTTTTAACAAGTTTCGTTTCCTCCTTGTGCGCAGGTGACAAAAAGGAGGTGTAATTCGTTGGTAGCACAGTGCTTTTTGTGAGTGCAACGGTGCACAATGTGTTGTAAGTTGTAACACTGGAATACAGTGTTTTCAAAGGAACCAACTTCCAAGGACACCAAAATCACATAAATGCAAAGTACTGACTTGGCGGCCCTGTCCCAATGTGTGCATTCTATTCCTCGTTTGCTCACGCATTATAGCATGCGGGCCCGAACAGCATAGCCTTCCAGATCTGCAACCTCGTGACGCATTTCTGGTGTTTCTGGTTATGAAATACAGATCTCAGAGGCTACGCCTTTGCTTGCTTTTTTGCTTAGTACTACAAGTACCCTAGTGTCATTACCATCGCCAAGCTATCAATGGTGGGGTACATAATCGTTTTGTTTGTTGTGTGTGGACCGCGTTATCACTTTCACCTTGCGCACTACAATAGTTCTCACTTCATTACAACTCAATATTCTATTGGGATTGGAACTAAGCATTACATCTCTCTCATAGCGATGAAAATGATGACTGGTGTTTGTAACGACGTCAAGCAAGGCGTCGTCGTGCACAGTTTCCTCGTAGGCTTTGGTGACAATTTAGAGTGTGTTCTCTTAGCTGACAATGCCGTACGGTGCCTCAGTGAATTTGGCTACTTATTAGCATTTATAGGCCCCACCTTGGATAGCAGTACAGAAAGCAACTTTATCAGCACAGATGACAACATCACTGTTTATGACTGCATCGATGCTAATATCATGGCTGACATTGCGGGTGCCGCGGAAGTGGACCCGTGAGGTTGTGAAGCTGCTAGCTCCCCTGCTAAACAAGATTTTACCGCATTACAGAGCTTGCATCGACGCTCACCGCCAATCACCACTGTTGAGGCTGAAGAGGCAGAGACTGCTTATTTTGAAAGCTCCAATGCTTGATTATTGAAGATGACTTTATGAACATGATAGCGTACAAAAGGCAAGACAAGTCTACAGACTTATTTTCACATGAAATAAAGTGCAGTAACTTGCAAAAAGAATCCATTTTTTAAGCATACTGTAAGCCAATTGCCATTATAACACTTATGATTCCCAAAAAGCAGCTTCGATAGCTCCAATGCAATAATATAAGCCTTTATTGTGTTGAATTGTTGATACACTGAGTTATTTCGCAATTCGCTTAGACTTTGTATGTATCCGCGATCGACTGTACATTCATTTTTTTGCCCTCCTACTTTTGTTAATGCTCGGTAAGTACCTATCCAACTGTACAATGCTGGGTTCTTGCTCTTTAGCTTGAATAATTGTACAACTCATCTATGTAAAACAAGTGCAGTGATTAATTTCCATGTCTGGTTGCAAATGTCGCCTTTCTGCTGCTGCTGTATGGGTGGCACAGCCCTAGCTCAGGCAATGTTTGCCTTTAGCTGTGTTTCTCGAGAGAATTGCAATACTGTTCAGAATAAATCAATAAAGAAAGGAATAAAGCGTTGCTTCTCACCTGGAGGGGCATCGGGAAACACATCGTAGGGAATGTTGAAGCCATAGTCCACCCCTTGGCTGGGCGTGTACGCAGGCGGAGGGGGGCAGTAGTAAGGGCCCGGGGGCGGGAAGTAGGGCGGAGGAGCCATTCCAGCTGCGTGCTGGGACGCTGCAGCGAGTAGGAGTACACACATGAAGCAAGCTCAGTCCCAGCCCTTTTTCCCCCAAAGAAACAAACAGTCCTCAGGAGAGTTTTTCTGTCCCTTAACAAGACTTGTCAGTAATGTTGACAAGTACAGACAGAGAAAAGTAGCGCAGTATTTATACAAACATGCAAAAAGAGCACACAAACAATGATAGACCCAGACTAACCACACAGCATTTCCTGCATGTGATCACATATATAAACACACAACATTGTGCAAAGAAAAAATGGGGCAATAAACCCAACAAATCAAGCAGGCAGCTGAAATGACAAAAATACTGCTTCCAGGTGATGCACTACAGCCTGTGCAATACAATGTTTGAAAAAAGAAAAAATTGTGCACACACACACAAAAAAATGGGAGGTCATCAAAGCTCACACCACCATGTGTGCCAGCGCTCTTTTAATGGCACTACGGCGAAGCTGATCAGCGGTGCTATACTATGTCGCGGAAGTTCTCTTTAGCAGTGTGGAAACAACAGGACCCATTAGCCAATAGAAAAGGTGCTTAGCCCCTCCACATGTATACACCCGCACCGAGTCGTCTGTTAAGGGTCCCTCTAGCATCTGCAGGCACACGTTCGGCGAGCCAACTGCAGCGCTGAAAGAAATAGAACACGGTTGCACCCATTGATGCTGGTGCCCTCCATCTCGAGTTTATCAGGTTGTCGTTCTGTGCTTTGCGGCCCGTAACCGAAGCTTGTACTTGCTTTAGATTTATGTCTTGGCGCTTCGGCAGTAATGTGTTCATGACTACAATGTCATATTTTGATTACCTGCAATTGAACTCTTGGTACATTAGGCTTTGCAGGTGTGGTTAACTCCTTCGTTACCATGCCTATTCAAATCAAACACCGGTTATCAATGCATTTTATCTTCAATTTTTGCATGCTGAATCTGTTTCTCGTGCACCCAGTTCTTCCTAGCAGTTAATCCAGCCACTCAGCTTTCAGAATGAATTTGAATTAGTTAGTCTCTTTAAACAACACAGTGATTTTTGTAGCATTAGCTACACTGGCCTCGCTGAGCCAATTTCGCGTGGCACTGGTCTGCGCATGCGCAATGATACTCCGCCGCCGCCGCGCGCGGCTCTCCGCTGGTGTGCGCGCAATTCGATTCGCTGCGCAGACGATCGGTGGTGTCACGCACCATAGCCGGCACCTCCCTCACACGCGGCCGCGGCCGCGCGCGACTCGTCGCCACCAGTGTGCGCTTTCCAGAGGAGTGCCGGCATAGCCTTGGTAGACATATGGATGCCGATGCGCGCGCCTTCCCTGTGCAGTTGCCATCTGACACTGCGCTGGAGCCACTTGATAGCGCCTCTGACTGGCGTTTGCCACTGTGGTATAACCATGGAGAAAGAGAGTGCAAATGCTGCTCAACGGTGCAGTAGCGCGGAGAAGCTTAACTCATCGGATCCCGAAGTAGTTGCCCAGCAAAATAAATATGCATGTGCCACATAATACGTATACCGTGTGTGTGTCATTGGAAGAGCTGTAAGCATAATAATCAGCTAATTCTAGAAAATCAGGAAAGCTTTCCAGAGGAGTGATGTCATGACCTTGAAAGACATATTGGCGCCAGCACGGGCACTGCTATGCTATCACAAAAAGACAATTCCAAATACCGTGTTGGGGCCATAGAGACGGCAGCGTGTTACTTCACTGACCTCTGAGCCGTCTTTGTGGCAATAGAGAAGCTACCTGGACGTTGAGCAGAAAATGTACATGTGCCACATGATACGTATGCCGTGTGCATGTCATTGCAGCAGCAGTAAACATGATAATCAAGCTAATCCTAGACACTCTGGAAAGCTAAAAATAATCAGCTGAACCTTTGGTGACGCTACATATATCCTGGCATAGCTGAGCTAAGCCGCTGCCATTTTTTCGACAAACCTTCGCGCAAACTAATCTGCACGTGTTGTTGTAGAATGCACTTAGCTGGTGAACTTGACAGAAGTACATGCCCCTTGTGGTTATGCTAGAGTAATATCCAAGTTCTGTAATCAAAAGAACCTTTGCAAGTGAAATATCAAACTAAGGTGTCAGCTTCACAATCTCATATCATTGAGCAGTAATATTTGTCAGAAATTTATACCAGCTGTTGAATAGAGAGCTGTTGCTGGGAGTCATGGAAAATTTATTCCATAAGAAAAATATTTCCAAAGGTCTGCTGCATGTATAAAGTGTGAAGGTGGCTCTTTTCAGTCAGTTTCCTGTCATTTAGGCTTTGCTTGTATTGTTATATCTGACACAGGACCACATCTATTGCCACTACTATAGTGTCATATTGCATGCGTGCACACCTGCGCTGCAATAAAAGGCATGGCGCTTGAAACTGTCTTGCAACTCCACCTGAAGGCATAAGGACGAGCTTTGATCATCTCTTCTTCAGTCTCCATTTTTTCGCTGTTTTTACATCCTAAGCACGAGACCGTGGATGACAGCACGTCAGCTTCAAGTTTCGTGGAGACGATGTCAGCCTGAGACATCCAGAGCTGTTCGTTTTCTTTACGGCCTCAAGTTGTATCCTCCCTCGCAAGTGCTGACCTTCATGCACAATCTTCTAGGTACTCTGGTCGACAAATCGCTGAGGCGCCATCTACAGAGGTTCTCCTCACCAAAAGAAGGCCACCATTACACATCTTGGCTCTAAATGCAGAGCAGCGTGAAACATTGTGAAACTATGCATGATATTGTCTTTTCTTTAATACGATTTGCAAATATCCATTTGCAAATATCCGATTTGCAAATATGATTTGATGAATATATCAGAACACCAACCTATGCATAGTGAGGTAGCTCATGGAAAAAGGTGATGCTAGACGAAATAGCCAAGTTCATTGAACATCTGATTCACAGAGTGATTATTAGCATGATGGGCATCCATACTGAAACACGTGCAGGCTCCTATTGAAACAAAGAATAAATAAAATATTATTTACTGAGAAAAGTGTACAATTCACTTGTGTCTCACCACCAACCAAGCAATGCTTCACCGCATAGCATGAGCAACAAAGTAGTACCTTAGTTCCTACTTTTCTTCGTCTATGTGAATAGAAACATTCTGTACAACATTTATTTGTTTATTAGTACTTCAAGGATCCAGAGAGACATTACACGAGGGGTGGGCAAATGAAAACATAATAGATAAAATTAAAAGAAAGCAAAACAGTACTAACAATAACAGCAAAAATAAAAAACCAGCAGTAGAGCATAATTACAAAGATAAAATAGGTTCACTGCACTGACAAGAGCACAAAAGATCTTAACAAGGGCATTGTTACGATTTGTAGCCCGCATAGAAAAAGCGGGCTACCCAAGGCATAAGGTGAGGACATACTGAAATGTAACAAGCCTCACTGTGGCCTCATTGAGGAGGCATGGCCTACTTCTGAATTCAATAAAATGAAGACGGCCATTGTGCCTTATGGACCAATTTCACAAGGAGGCTGCTCCTCCGCAGCGCTATCTAGCGCCTGCAGTTCTGTGCCGCAGTGTTGGTGTGTGGGGTGGTGTATACAGCATACACGCATTGCTGTTATTCACAGTACACGGTCAAACAGCAATGTTTCATGAGTGTAAAACCACAACATATTCCCACAATGGTGCCAACGATAGACCTGAGGCGAGTACAATTTCAATGCATTCCTTAACCAGCACACATGTAAATGCATGGGTAATTGGATAGTATGCTTAGTTATAGAAGCTTGTGGGGTTTCAGGAGTATGCACTAGCGTTAAAATTTTCTGATAAATCTCGAAGTAATGGGTAAAATGTAAAGGGAGACGAGCGAATACATAAGCTACTGTCCAGCTGCATTTTCGGCGCATACTAGCATTCAAAATGACTCTTGTATTTCTCTGCCATGACTCTTTGTGTTTATTGTAACTCTACAATTCCTAGCAGATCATCTGGTTCAGCTCAGAACCTCACAATACAAAATTTATGGAATAAAGGAAGAAAAATTAAACAATGATGCCTCTGTTGATTTGTGTCATTGTCATAGTCGAAAACTTGTGTCTCATCACTGCGCAGTCTAATAAAACGAATGTACGATGAATGAGCTCAAATTTCCACATAGCAGCACGGTGCAAGTTGACTCCGGCCCATAAACCCTAAAAGTGCACTAGTTTTTTTGTGTTTTCTTTAATAATCACCACAACGAGGCGACGTGTTCAGTTATTGACCTGGCTTCACTGATTGAGGGTCGATTACTCACGATACTGAAGCAGCAGCAGCAAAAAAAAAAAGTGTGGTTGTCATAAAACTGCCCCAGTTATAGTCGAAAAATTGACAAGTTGAGAAGTGATGTGCCATTGAAAAAAATACTAGAAACGCTAGAAGCCCGTTCCCAGGCCAAAGAACACTCATGTCATGTGGGCCCTCACTGCCATGCAATTTTGAAAGTACTCATTCGATAATCTTGAAGTTGCACGCGCTTAGATTTAACTTGTCGCAGTCAATGTAACTCGGGCGCTGTTGTATAGAAATAGGGGATGCTGATGCTACAAGAGAAGAATTCTGGGCGAAACATTCTCAGTATGTACTGGCAGCTTTGACATTGCTTCTCTTTGCTATAGGTGATAAAGTGCACCAGCACCCCATCAGAATCACAAACTGGTGTAATGAAAAAAACCGCCACAAGGACAGACACCACATATGTACCTATAATAAAATATTTGTCGGAGAAGAAGGCCTGTAAATTAAATAAAGTCATTTGGAAAGAACGCGCACCTCGCATGTCTCGGCTGCCAGCCTTTTATGCTTCCGATAGTTGTCATAGCTAAACACAGAGCTGCGGCAGATCTGTTCTCGTCCAATATGTCAATTTTTCGGAAACACAACTGTTTTAGCGCACTAAAAAAAAAAAAAGAAGAGGACCAGATTGACCTCTTTTGTATGAAGAACATGGCAATCGCCACGTTCCAGCGGTCAAACGGCCAGTGGAGAGAGAGAGACGAAAATGCACTGGTTCGAGGCTACAGTCCTCTAGTGAATATGGTCTATACCCATGGTGTCTATACCCATACAGTCTACACCCATCTAATATAGTCTATACCCATGGTCTATACCCATGAACTGGAGAAAGTGGCATTCTAAGAAGTTGTTCCAGCTTGCTGCGAAAACCACACCACTAAAACAACAGGAGCCGGGTTGCCAGGTGGAGCATCAAAACGCCTACACAGAATGTGTAGAGGGTGTGATCTACAGCATAGCATCCCGCTGACATGCGGAATGTCAGTCAGATCGGCCAATGCGTCAAAGACTGATTACGCAAACACAATACCAACATTCGCTAATTAAACAACGGGCACTTGGCTTTTGATTGCAGCATGCGTGACACTCCTGAATGTGAACCCTATTCAGATGGTGCCAAGCACTGTGGCAATGTCGTTCTCAATTAACACGTGAGATAATTGAGGCACTGGAAATTGGGACACTTGACAATAACTGTATGAGACTCCTGTCCATTGCCTTGATGGAAAAAGAAGTTCACTATTTGTTCTGCACACATGACCACCAAAAGTGATGTAGACAGATTTTTTTTTTTTTTTTCAAATATTGGTTTGCTATCTTTTGTTCACATGTTTTTTTTTTTATATATTGCCACATTCCATTTCCCAAGTTTTTGTTATCGTCCCAAAACACCACACGATTCTCAGCGCAAACCGCCCCTGCAGTTTTCGAGAAGGTTCCGGACTGTAGTAGATCATTTCGATAAGATCACGCCCACTGTGCGAACGGTACAGATTGTTCTGGAACCTACGCCACCGCCAGCGATATTGCTAGAACATTCGACAGCAAGAGTATAAATGCCGACGCGCTTCGCCGCTTGTCAGTTGTTGATCAAAGGCCGACGCTCCGTTCGCCGCTATCAGTCCGAGACTGCTATCTGTGCAAGACTACTGCTGTAATTGGACTTTCCGTTTACCGGGCACAGGTTCGCCCAAATGAACAGTTAAATCCCAACACGAAGTCTCCTGTCTTCGGCCACGTCACGACCCCATGACATCTGGTGGAGGTGCTGCTTCGTTCATGTACCGGACGCCCCCGTCAAGCCGTGAACCCAGCCCACGTCGCGGAGAAGACACCGACGCCAACCAAGAGCAGCGAACAAGCCGCCGACAGCAAGGTCTCCCACCGGAGTTCGGGCTTCTACAAGACAAGGCGCGGAAGGCCAAGGCCATGAACTCTACTGCAGCGACAATGACTACCGGAGCGTCCCAGCCCGCGATCGTCATTCATCAACCCAGGGAACCACGAACGTTTCATGGGTCATCGTTTGAAGACCCGGAAACCTGGCTAGAAACATACGACCGTGTGGCCGCCCTCAACCACTGGGACAACGAAGAAAAGCTCCGTGGTGTGTACTTCTACCTGGAAGACACAGCAAAGACCTGGCTAGAGAATCGTGAGTCCACGCTCCGAACGTGGGATGTCTTCTGCGGCGCATTTCTGCAAACGTTCGCGAGCGTCGCTCGCAAAGAGAGGGCCGCTGCTCTACTAGAGACCCGGGTTCAGCTACCAAATGAGAAGGTTGGAATTTTCACAGAGGAGATGACCCGCCTATTTCGTCACGCTGACCCAGACATGCCTGAAGAGAAGAAAGTTCGTTTCCTCATGCGAGGGGTCAAACAGGAGCTCTTCGCGGGACTAATGAGGAATCCACCGAACACTGTCCAAGAATTTGTATCCGAGGGGACCATCATCGAAAAAACCCTTGACATGCGCACCAGACAGTATAATCGTCGCCTGACTCCAGAATGCGCTGCTGCTCAAACCAGTGACTCCAAAAAACCGGCGTGAAACGATCCGAGCGATCGTGCGGGAAGAGCTGCGCAAACTGTTGCCTTCGGCGCACCCTCAAGTGGATTTGATCGCCGACATTGTTGGAGAAGACGTTCGGCAATCACTTCGAATTCCCCAAACACCGCTGCCCGAGCCAGAAACTATGAGCTACGCCGCTGCAGTGCGCCACAACGCTCCTCCCCGTCCACGCCAAAACGCCGCCCCGTCGCACTTCCGTCGCCAGACACCACCGCCGCCACCGACGACCTACCGCTCACCAGCGGGCCAGCGCAGTGCGCCAAGGAAAACCGACGTTTGACGCACCCCTGACCACCGCCCACTGTGCTACCACTGCGGCGAGGCCGGGCACACTTACCGCCGTTGCCAGTACCGACAGATGGGACTGCGTGGCTTTGCGGTCAATGCACCACGCCCGCAGCCAGGGGAACGGCCACGTGACATCGCCGACTACCTGACAGGAACTCAATGGACACCCCGAAGTCCTTCCCGTTCGCCGTCGCCCAGCCGCCGCATGTCACCGCACCCCCCGGCAGTACTCCGGCCCAACGCGGGGCCGGTCTCCTAGCCCGTATCCGGGAAACTAAGGGGAGCAACCGGTGGAGGTGCGGTTGCTGTGCGACGAACTACGGAAGATCCTCCGACGACGACGCCGTGACGGAGCTTTCCGAACACAATGCCAACCAGGCAAAGCCCTGACGACGAAAGCTCACTTAACGGAGGTGGCCTGACGACGCAACATGGAAGCAGCGGAACAAGCCGACGCAGCCGTGACCCGACGCCACGCCCTAACTGTAATGCGAGACGGCGAACTAGCGACATCGACGTCCTTATCGACGGCCACAGTGTGACCGCTCTCGTCGATACTGGAGCCGACTATTCTGTCATCAGTGGGTCGTTCGCCGCGAAGTTAAAGAAAGTTAGGACAGCTTAGAAAGGCCCTGAAATCCGCACAGCCGGAGGTCATCTCGTAACGCCTGCAGGAATCTGCACAGCGAGAGTCACCATTAACGGTCGTATTTATCCTACAGACTTCGTAGTCCTACAGCGTTGCTCGAGAGATGTCATCCTTGGCATGGACTTCTTATGCCTCCATGGTGCTGTCATCAACCTAAAAACAAAGTCAATAACGTCATCCACAGAAGAAGCACTACCACCGCGCACGCCATCAGGACACCATGCCTTGAATGTGCTGGAAGAACAAGTCACCATTTCGCCTCGCTCATGCGTCATTATTTCAGTCGGCGCTCCTAAATCACCTGACTTGGAAGGCGTCGTTGAAGGCAGTCAGCATCTGTTGGTCACCCAAAATATTTGCGTGGCAAGAGGAATTGCAGAGCTGCGGCGAGGCAAAGCAATGGTTATGCTCACGAATTTCAGCAATGAGTACAAACATGTGAACAAAGGAACAACGGTCGCATACATCGAAGAAATTGTCGAAGCCACCAGTGCTTTCGCCCTCGCCGATTCTGCGGAACCTGCTCAGAGGAACCAAGCCCCTCCCATAGCTTTCGACTTCGATCCCAGACTTCCGAACGATAAGCAAGAACAGCTCAAGGCCCTGCTCCTGCAATACAAAGATTGCTTTTCGTCGTCATCGAAAATTCGGCAGACCCCAATCACAAAACATCGCATCATAACCGAAGAAAATGCCAGACCACTCCGTCAAAGTTCGTACAGGGTTTCGGCGCGAGAACGTGAGGCCATGAAGAGACAAGATGATTAAATGCTGCGGGATGACATTCATCCAGCCGTCCAAGAGTCCATGGGCATCCCCCGTAATGTTAGTGAAGAAAAAGGATGGGACCCTACGTTTCTGCGTCGATTATCGCCGCCTGAACAAAATCACAAGAAAGGACGTGTATCCTCTCCCACGAACAGACGACGCACTTGATCGGCTCCATAACGCCAAGTACTTTTCGTCAATGAACCTCAAGACTGGCTATTGGCAAATCGAAGTCGACGAAAGAGACCGAGAGAAGACGGCGTTTATAACACCGGACGGCCTCTTCGAGTTTAAGGTGATGCCCTTCGACCTTTGCTCAGCGCCTGCAACTTTTCAACGCGTTATGGATACAGTACTGGCAGGATTGAAGTGGCAGACTTGCCTTGTGTACTTGGACGACGTCGTCGTGTTTTCCTCGAGTTTTGACGAGCATCTTCGGCGCCTTGAAGCTGTGCTTCAAGCCATCAAGACGTCCGGACTCACACTGAAGCCAGAAAAGTGCAGATTTGCGTATGAGGAGCTCTTGTTTCTGGGATACGTTATCAGCAAGTCTGGAGTTCGTCCCGATCTACGGAAAACAGCCGCCATCGCCGACTTCCCGCCGCCCACTGACAAGAAGGCCATGCGCCGATTTCTGGGCCTGTGCGCCTATTATAGGCGGTTTGTGAAAAACTTCGCCCGCATCGCCGATCCTCTCACTAACCTTACCAAGGCCGACGTGGAGCTCAAGTGGGAAACGCCACAGGAACACGCTTTCCAGGAGCTTAAACATCGCCTCCAGACGCCTCCGTTACTTGCCCATTTCGACGAATTCGCCGAGACAGAAATACATACTGATGCAAGCAGCGTAGGTCTTGGCGCCGTTCTTGTGCAGAGGGCTGACGGACTTGAAAGGGTTATTAGTTACTCCAGCCGATCGCTATCCAAAGCAGAAGGAAATTATTCCACAACAGAAAAGGAGTGCCTCGCCATCATCTGGGCTACGTCGAAATTTCGCCCCTACCTCTACGGCAGGCCCTTCAAAGTTGTGAGCGACCACCACGCCTTGTGTTGGCTAGCCACCTTGAAGGACCCTTCAGGTCGCCTCGCACGATGGAGCCTGAGACTTCAAGAGTATGACATTACTGTCATTTACAAGTCCGGCAAAAAACACTCCGACGCCGACTGTCTCTCTCGTGCGCCTGCCGACCAACTGCTACCCGACGACCCGGATGACGAGTACTTCTTGGGAACAATAACTACCGACGACTTCGCTGAACGACAGCGGGTCAACCCGGAACTTAAGGCCCTAATAGAATACCTCGAAGGCAGGATCGCCGAAGTCCCGAAAATATTCAAGCGCGCACTTGCGTCGTTCTTTCTACGAAACGGTCTTCTACAAAAGAAAAACTTTTCACCGCTTCGAGCTAAGCACCTCCTTGTGGTGCCTTCAGCTCTGCGACCAGAACTCCTGCAGGCCCTGCACGACGATCCGACGGCAAGGCACCTCGGTGTTTCTCGCACACTCGCGAGGATACAAGAAAGGTACTACTGGCCACGTCTTACCACCGACGTCACTCGTTATGTGAGGACATGCCGGGACTGTCAGCGACGCAAGACACCACCGACAGGGCCAGCGGGACTTCTGCAGCCAATTGATCCACCTTGCCGACCTTTCCAGCAGATTGGTATGGACCTACTGGGGCCGTTCCCGACGTCGGCTTTCGGAAACAAGTAGGATCGTGGTAGCTACCGACTACCTCACCCAATACGCCGAGACAAAAGCCCTGCCAAAAGGCAGTGCATCCGAGGTAGCTAAGTTCTTCGTCGAAAATATCGTCCTACGTCAAGGCGTCTCGGAGGTCCTTATCACCGACAGAGGAACGGCATTCACTGCCGACTTAACTCAAGCGATCTTGGCATACAGCCAAACAAACCACCGCCGGACGACAGCGTACCACCCACAGACCAACGGCCTCACCGAGCAGCTTAACAAGACGATCGCCGACATGCTGTCAATGTTCGTCGATGTCGAACACAAGACGTGGGACGCCATTCTTCCGTATGTGACCTTCGCATACAACACGGCGGTGCAGGAGACGACGCAGATATCTCCATACAAATTGGTCTACGGAAGGAGCCCGGCAACGACGCTCGATGCCATGTTACCCAACGTCACCGACGAAGAAAACCTTGATGTGAGCGAGTACCTTCAACGCGCCGGAGAGGGCCGACAACTTGCGCGTCTCCGTATCAAGAATCAATAGACGACCGACAGCCACTGTTACAACCTTCGACGACGCTACGTGGAATACCAGCCCGGTGAACGTGTTTGGGTGTGGACGCCGATACGCCGACGTGGACTAAGTGAAAAGCTTCTGCGACGGTACTTCGGACCGTACAGGGTGGTTCGACGTCTCGGCCCACTTGATTACGAGGTTGTCCCTTCATCTTTAGTTAAAGCATCGGGACGATGCCTTTTTTCACAGGGGGGCAATGCCACGTTCCATTTCCCAAGTTTTTGTTATCGTCCCAAAACACCACACGATTCTCAGCGCAAACCGCGCCTGCAGTTTTCGAGAACGTTCCGGACTGTAGGAGATCATTTCGATAAGATCACGCCCACTGTGCGAACGGTACAGATTGTTCTGGAACCTACGCCACCGCCAGCGATAACGCTAGAACATTCGACAGCAAGAGTATAAATGCCGACGCGCTTCGCCGCTTGTCAGTTGTTGATCGAAGACCGACGCTCCGTTCGCCGCTATCAGTCCGAGACTGCTATCTGTGCAAGACTACTGCTGTAATTGGACTTTCCGTTTACTGGGCACAGGTTCGCCCAAATAAACAGTTAAATCCCTACACGAAGTCTCCTGTCTTCGGCCACATCACGACCCCGTGACATCTGGTACCAGATGTCACGGGGTCGTGACGTGGCTGAAGACAGGAGACTTCGTGTTGGGATCACTCGCTTCCTCGTTTCCCATCTCTAACTTTCATTCCTCGTCATACCATTCCTGCCTCAGCCATCATCTCATCGACTCTCATCGCTATTTCTTCACATCATTATCTTCTTTTTCCATTCCGTCTCTCTACCATCTCGAGCTCATCGCATTGTATCTCCAACCTCCCTTCGCTTCTTCTCGTAGTCCCTTTCCGTAGGACCCGACTCCGCCCTACCGGGGCACCAAACCAATTGCCACTATCGACGCGGCATATTTTCTTGTCAGTCAGAGTGTGTCATCTTCGACGGCTGCCCCCGCGGCCCACATCAGCGGAGAACCCTCTCCCAAGCAAAGCCGAGCAAGTAACAATGTTCAAACTCAAGCCTCAGGGAGAGAGATGGGCGAGCCGTCCGAAGACACTTTATTTACGGTTGAACAATGGTCCCGATGCTTCCGACAAAGTGCGTCGTCTGTAATCGCCAACGTCCAGAGTTTGCATTGTTCTGCAAAATTTTTGCGGCCGAACCAATTGTCCAGGTTTCTGGCACTTGATGAGCCGATGTCCAGAGCGAGTCTCGACGTCTCTATGCAGCTCGGTGTCTCCCCCGAAATTCTCCGTAGCCGCCGCTTCTTTGTCATTCAACGCAGCGGGTGGCCATCCGCGCAGAACGCAGTAATGAGCCCTGGAGCCATGGAGGCTGACGGAAAGTCAGGCCGGACCCGGCACAGTTGTGCAGCCGGGTCGCTATCCCCGAACCAACAAAAGGTGCTCTGCTGCTCCCCCATGCCACAAATCTGAAGGATGTGCGCGGATTAGTGCTACCGTACACTGTCGGACAGTCTGTAGACAACAAGTTGCCGCCCGGTCCTCGTGTCTGCGCGGTGGGGCCCGCGAGAACGGTAGAAATAATCCTTCCAGGTACTCCACTCCGCAATGCCTATTCCTTACCCTGAAGGTTTTCCTTTTCTCTTTTTTAATGCGTGGGTTTAAGAAACGAGCATAAACATTTTGAAAGGACCGGGGTTCAGTCCGTGATTGCGGGGACGTCACAATCCCTTCATCTTGCAGAAGAATTTTCCCAGCGGGAAAATTCAAACACGAGAAATGCGGGCGCATAGCGCCTTCGGGTTGCGCAGCGAAATTGAGACATTGCGGCAGTCTTAGGAATACGGTATTTGAACACAGCACACTTGTGATTCAGCCCTGGCGGCAGCGCGTCGCTGAGAGAAACCAATCTGTGATTGTCGCTGAATCATCACCCACCACGAAGCAATTTGATCCCGTGTTTCTACCGCGCACAACACACTTGAAACCTTCAGAATCACCGCAGAAACTGGTGGATGACGCGTGGACAAAACGCACACTGGTCACAGCTGCTCGTCGGATGATTTGGCACGGCAATGTTCAGTCATGTGTGCGGAAGGTTCACTATCATGCGAGCACATCATACACTTCGCCTGCACTGTCCACTCTCGGCACAACCTAAGAGAGAATACACACACTTCAATACGCTTTCATTCCACAAATGCACAAAATTTTAGGATCTTATCGAATATCTCAAACCAAACGAAAAGCGGGATGGCGGGAGAACATAGGTCATACAGGCGGCGACACTGAATTACCCTCGCGTACCATCTCCTGCCCGGCCTCTGCTGCACCTGTCGGTGAAGGAAAGGGACTTTCAACATGAATTGCGTGTTCGGATGGGCTGAGAAAGTAGCGTATATGCTGTCCTATACAACTGTGACATTGGGCGTTGTACATCAATACCGATCGCGACGCTCCCTGCTTCCTAAAGAGGTGCGGCACTTCTGTGCGGGGAGACGCCATGAACCCATTTCAATTTGAACTTTCTAAACTTTCTTGTTTCTTAAAACAGTCCCTTTCTCAGCTTCCTTTCCGACAAGTGGCGAGATCTCGATAACCTCACATTCATTGACTGTATGCTCTTCCCCCCCATCATTAGGTGTTAATCGATCCCAGGTGGTACCACTCACTCGGTGATCAACATCAGATGCCGCAAACAACACAAAATCATAATAACCGAGCGAACTACCTGCCTCATTTCAAAACACAATCAACAAAATAAAACAAGTCTACAAGCCAAAGCACAAAATAAAACAAGTCTACAAGCCAAAGCAAAACAAAATAAAAAACTTAATCTTCGATACAAGGTCTCCACTAAAGTAACAAGCACAATGACCGAGCAGAAATCATACAACATTGCGGACTCTTATGACTCTAGCTGATCCCCGAGCACTCAGCATCTACCTGTATGCAAACCTCTTCCCCGAATCCGAGTCCCGGACCCTCGTTAGATGGTCCGAACTTCAACCTACTTGACTGAGTCGCGGAGTGGGGCATATGCGAAGCTATCTTATAAGACCACCGCTGAGCACGCCCGGGTTTGGTGAGATGTACATCGAGTGTGCTGCAGTTCCCTTCTGGCCTCAGAAAAACTACCCCGTTGCGATCTAGGCATCCCTCAATCTCATCTACTCTCTCTAACGTTCGGTCTACCACCGTGTCGACCAAGACTCCGACAACTGCATCCTCAGAAAACCCATTCCCGTCCAACTCCATATCTGCTACTCCTACTGGTAATGCCTCATCGTCTCGTGGGACCTTCGAGGTAGAAACCGCAGCTAAACCGTCTGTATCCGTTCAAACCTCGACAACTTTTGTTTCACCCAGTGGCACCGGCGTGCGAGTGTTCCCCCCAAACACACACTCGCTCAATGACGGAACATCCTCCTCGATCACAGAAATTACATTAACCCCATCCCCACACGGTGAGCTGCGACTCGTTTTTACGGAGCTTGTTTCCTCGCGAATATTTACGATCGCGATTGACCTCTGCGCGTCATTGTCGTGAGGAGGAGCTGCGTCTAAAATTCCAGATTCGAATTTTGTCACCATCTCTTTGTCTTTGTGAATGCGGCTGCCACCCGTCGAATTCCACTTTCGTCGCCGGTACCGATAGCATTCTCGCCAAAAGTGACCAAACCTGCCACAGTTATAGCACCCGCCGGGATAAGGTAGCTGCTTCGGGAATTCCTGCCAATTCTATTTCACCTTATTGCGTACTGCCAAGCTCTCCAAAAAAGTTTTTCGAGGCGGTCAAGGCGGCTATGCATCTCATGAACATCTGTGTCCTCTTCTATGTATTGAACGGGTAACGAATGGCTCCACGACACTTTCTCATTCTGTTCCTCCTTCGCCGCTATGGCAACGGCCTCGTCAAACGTTTTCGGGTCCCGAGGGAGAACAAATCTGCGGACCGGATCCCTCAGGCCTAATAAAAATTGCGAGCAAGTGTTCGGCTAGAATTTCGCGGCACAGTGAAGCTTTCACCGGATCCTGACTATCGGAGCTCGCCAGAGTAGCGGTCCCGAGGATGCGCAAATGACTTGCAAATGACCGCATCTCCTCATCTACCTTCTGCCTTGCATTTAAAAACCTTTCCATTTTGAAGATAAGTGGCTCCGTATCGAACCTCTTGAGGGCCAAATATTTGAACTCAGAAAAAGTTGAAGCCGCAGCGACGCCATCATCCCGCCACGCAAAATCGTGCGCCGCGCCTACCATCTTGCATCGTGCTATGCAGAGCAGCTCACTATCCCGCCATCCACCCAAGCGACCAACCTGCTCCAAAATTTTCAAGAAGACCCCAACATCCGGACCTGTATCACCACCCGTAAACGACGGAACCATGTCCGCTAACATTAACGCACTCATTTCTAGTGGGTCGTCTCTGTCGGTCATCTTGGTAACCTGCTCGTTCATTTTGCCGCCTCTCCTTCCCTAGTACGAGGGTGAAATCTGGCACTGTTGCCCCAGCAGTAATCCCACCGCTGCCACCACCTGAGACGTCCCCCGCTACGCCACCGATTTCCAAAGAGAGAGAAGACCACTCAACCCCTTGTCTATCCGGTTCCCTCTTTGGCTATATGTCTCAATCACTTCTCACATACAGGGATTCGTGCTGGGGCCGGGAAGTAAGAGACGCTACATTCTGTTTTCTGTTTACTGATTCATTACTGATTCATTTAATTTATTACTAACTGCAAACATTGTATAACCGCGTACATCAACCACTACACAGAATTATAACACATGATTTAGACACTTGCGACGTTCGACACAGGGCAGGCACATAAAGAAAGTAGCTGTAACAATACAAGGGTATGCATATATAAAGAAAACACACTAGGACACAAATGATGAAGTTATCAATGAATAAAACCATGCAATGTCTCAACGCGCCGCTTCCCTTGCTGCAAAGCTCGTCTAAATAGGGAGCATAAAGTTCGTCTCACGAATGGTCAGTGTTGTCAGTCTTCATAGTCTTCGTCGTCTTCGTTATCTCTCTCAGCGATTTCCATCTTTCATAACGTCCCGCGATCACTCGCTTCCTCGTTTCCCATCTCTAACTTTCATTCCTCGTCATACCATTCCTGCCTCAGCCATCATCTCATCGACTCTCCTCGCTATCTCTTCACACTGTGATCTTCCTTTTCCATTCCGTCTCTCTACCATCTCGAGCTCATTGCATCGTATCTCCGTCTTCCCTTCGCTTTTTCTCGTAGTCCTTTTTCATAGGACCCGACTCCGTCCTACCGGGGCACCAGACCAATCGCCACTATCGACGCGGCATATTTTCTTGTCAGTCGGAGTGTGTCATCTTCGACCGCGGCCCTCGCGGCCCACATCAGCGGAGAACCCTGTCCCAAGCAAAGCCGAGCAAGTAACAAAGTTCAAACTCAAGCCTCAGGGAGAGAGATGGGCGAGCAGTCCGAAGACACTTTAATTGCGGGCGAACAATGGTCCCAATGCTTCCGACAAAGTGCATCGTCTGTAATGGCCAACGTCATGAGTTTGCATTGTGCCAAAATGTTTTCGGCCGAACAAATTGTCCCAGTTTCTGGTACTTGATGAGCCGATGTCCAGAACGAGTCTCGACGTCTCCATGCAGCTCGGTGTCTCCCTCGACATTCTCCGTAGCCGCCGCTTCTTCGTCATTCAACGCCGCGGGTGGCCATCCGCGCAGAACGCAGTAATGAGCCCTGGAGCCACGGAGGCTGACGGAAAGTAAGGCCGGACCTGGCACAGGCACTGCAGCTGAGTCGCATTCCCCGAACGAACAAAAGGTGCTCTGCTGCTCCCCCATGCCACAAATCTGAAGGGTGCGCGCGGATTATTGCCACCGTACACTGTTGGACTGTCTGTAGACAACAAGGCGCCGCCCGGTCCTCGTGTCTGCGCGGTGGGGCTCGCGAGAACGGTAGAAATAATCCTTCCGGGTACTCCACTCCGCAATGCCTATTCCTTACCCCGAAGGTTTTCTTTTTCTCTTTTTTAATGCGTGTGTTTAAGAAACGAGCGTAAACATCTTGAAAGGACCCGGGGTCAGTCCGTGTTTGCGGGGACGTCACACCAACGTGATCGCCCATCATCGTCATCGCCTGATATTGGTGAAGTCGCGGATGCTACAGTGGTTAGGCCTAGTGGCCACATGCGGTACCCAGTGCTGCACGCTGACGTGGCCACCCGAGGATTGCCTTCAGCAACTTGCTTCAAAGGGGGTTTGTGCCAGGATCGTCGACGCTAGCTGTGCGCTGCGGCTGCGTCCCGAGCAGCCTCCCTTGAAACATGCCGATGTCTCCTTCTACTTCTCAGGACGCCTGCGTCACAGGTTGCCGAGTTGCTGTCTTGCAACTTCCGTCGTAAGAGCGCTTAATAGTGATGCGACCTTCTTCTTGCAAGTCTATGCCGACAAAGCCAGCTCATCGCTGCTCACCCGCTGATCGCAGCTGAGTTAATGCGCTTCCGGTCACGTAGTACGGTGTGCGCACTCCTGCCATTTCCTATTTTGTTCCCTCATCCCCATCTTCTTTCCTCCTACGGGCTCTTGCTCGTGACAGCCAGAGTGCCGTTTTGTCATGCAAGAAAACAGTCCACAAGCTCAGGGGTGCTCAAATGTTGCCCGTGGGCAATACTTCGTCACTGTGCGTATGTGGAGTCAGCCATAAGAAAGAAGCAGGAGAATTGTTTCTCAAAATCCAGGGTCTGTGCCACACAGAGTGCTGCAAAATTGGCAAAATATGATAGCTGCAGTCTGCTATCCAAATTAATGAACTTATTTCGGGAGTCAGTTTATATTGGTCTTGAGATCTTGGAGTGACGCCCTCTTGCGTGTGACATCAGTTTGTGGACTGGGCAATCAACTGGGCTGCAGCAGTTGCTGCTCCTGTGCGTGTATCATCTACTTCTGGCAGGAACTTTGTCGAACAAACAGCCTCGCAAGGGTTAACGCCAAAAACGAATGTTTTTGAGTGCAAGTATGAATTTATTTTATTTGCAGCCCAATGCACAGGGCCAAGAAACTTTCCAAACGGCCGATTAGTACGGCAATGACGCCAACCGCATTGCTAGTAAGAAGTGAAACTGTGTGAGTGTTCTCGCTCGTCATCTGCAGTTTCTGCCATGGGATACTAATTAGTTCGGGTGTTTCAAAATTTCAATAAGAGTGCCTTTTTCCGGCATCAACAAGCATGTAGATACAACTAGCGACACATCGCAATGTCTCATCGACAGTCGCGTAGTGTACGACGCAGGCCACGTTCTTGAATGTGCGCAGCCGATGCCGTCAATTGAGATCGCATTACCATCGCGGCTCCAGTCCTGCAAACACATGGACTTGCGAACCCGCCACACAATGCCCCCCGTGGAGATCGAGTGCAGCGCAATGGTAATGCACTGCTTTGTGCCTTGGTGTGCTTCGTGGTCTCGTGAAAACGACGTTGGCCTTCACAACAGTCCTAAAGAGAAGGGCACGCCTGCCCTTTTCCTTAGAATATTTTTCTTTTTTGCAGTGCAACGACAGTGACAGTGTACACGGGGATAAGTATGAGAATTGCTGATTTCTGCCACTTTGGCATTCGCAAGCAACTCGTAAGATAATTACTGCAGAGCAGCTGTTAATATTGCTGCTTCGGCAGTCAATCGACCGTTCATTGCATCTACTAGAAATGCAAAGCATCATCAAATCACCAAATTTGAGATAATCATACTTGGATTGCAGATATTGGCAACAGCAGGGCGCAAGCCCATGTTGTATCGCAGTAAGAGAACTCTTGAGGGGTAGCTGTTGGTGTTACTCAGAAAGAGAGCAGTGCTGTCTTAATGCACCCCCTGGCTGATGCAAACGACTGCAGTTTGTCTTAGTAATGTTTGTTCAATGAGAGCGAGGTCATGAAGTAGTTCATATTAATAGCGCACAGGACCATCGCTCTGGTATTAAAATATAACAAATAGTTATCATTGTACCGCTGATTGTATATAGCGTGCACAGGGCCACAAACATTATGGGACAACCTTTAGTGAATGTGCAATACATAGCAACAGCAGGTTTCGCTTATGAATTTATGGTAAGCAGTGCGCACGCTTGTCTGGATCAGCAAACTATGTGCATACACCAACCAAATAAAGCTGTAGTATCAGATGTCGTGCGCCACCCAGATGCGCTCTCGAGGCGCGCTTACCAGAGGCGATTCGGAAACAGCCTCGCTGGCTCCCTGCCTAGGGGCCCTCACAGTAGGTTTTGGGGCAGTTCCTCACCTGGTGTGAGGCGCCTACGCCTGTAGCCTGTGCCAATGAATGGCTGAAGTGCTGGCAAGGCACTGAAACATGTTTGAAAGCTTACCGAAAAGTGAAGCGTAGGACACGGGTGTAGCAAAAGTCACTGTGAGTGAAGTGAAGTGTTTGCTGCACACGATCGACGAAGGCATGGGGCCTTTTCCCTCTTGATTTGACTATCCACTTCTCCCTCAGCTTCGGGTCTTCAGCAGTACTCCACCATTGCACAGCACTCACCGCGGAAACAAGTGGCCGCAGTTTTAAGAAACAAATCGCTGTGCTTTTAAAATGAGAGTTAAAAGCAGACACCAACAGTTGTTATAACAGCATTGCTAGCCACTACACACAAGATAACCAATTGAACTACTTCTCTGCCGAGTTTCGCCACGACGGTGGTTTTTGTACAGCGCCGCCCTTCGAAAGCGCAGGAATCCTTGAACTGACGTCATACGAGCGCAGTTCACAGCACCGCCATTGGTCACACACCAGGCCGATAACCAGCTTATTCTTGCATATCTAAACAACTGTATTTCACAGTGCGGAGGTTTTCTTCTTTGGCTCATTGGTTAACAATTTAACGGCAAATTTGTCTCGCTCCATCGCAAGAATCCCGGCACTCACCTGTCTTCCCTGCTTCCATCATGGCCTGGCCAAACTCAATTGCACCTCCTTTCATGAACTTCAGCTTGAAGGTGCACTTTCCCGTCCAGTTGCCTGCAATACAACATGATACGTGGGCCGTTCACTTCCACACAACTTACTAAACGCAGCCAGTTCTAGTAATTGACCAGTGATTGTCAAAACATTGTTCAGATGAATCACAATTGAGGTACTTCCCCAGTTTGCTCAAGAAAAAGTATTCAGCACACATATGTAATCTCGCTTTGGGTACTGGCACATTTTCTGGCCGCATGAAAACCACTAAAATAACAGTAATATGTAAAGGTGGGAGAAAATCTCAATATTGCAACCTCAACAAAGCGTCTAGAAAAGATTATTCTTGTTAAGCTGTCGAGGTTTTCTGATGAACATCAAATTATAGCACTATCAGAATTTGGTTTCAAGCCTGGCCTCTCCATCCAAAGTGCACTGCATCATCAAAAGGAATTAACATAAAAAAATAGAGAAGGGGAAAGATTAATTTAAGGTGTTTTCATACATTTCTTCAAGGCAGAGATGCAACAACGAAAATAGAATTTGGAGCAACTTTTGGAGCAGCAAAATGTCACTTTTGTCGCACTAAAATCTATATTTGGAGCAAGCTGTAAAAAAAATTTTTTTAGCATGAAAGACCTAATTTAGAGCAGTATAATGACGATGGCTTACATTTAGAAAAATAAAATTGTGTAGAAAACATTCAACCCACCTAAATTGTACAGAGTGAACATCAGCACTGCTTTTCAATAAAAGTAGTGTTCTGAATTAGCCCAATGTGCAAACTATAAAGTCCACATTAGCTTGAAATAAGAGTGCGATACAAACATGCAAACATGATAACCCTTCCTATACTATCCCTGTCTATTCCATCCGCATCTACGTATCACACTCTTATTTCAAACAATCATGAATCACTAACTCACCCAATCAACCATTTCCACATTAGCGTTTGCCACGTCTGCTGAATTATTTGACAGCCTCTGCAAATTCAAACGAGGCTCAGCCAAGCTGGCCGTCTTGAAATTCGGGAGATCGTACACCTGAGAAAAACTGGGGACGAAAAAAAAAAACTGGCACAGGGGTGTTTTTTTCTCTTTTTTAGGGCAACAGAAGTGCCATATAGAGCTCCAAATAATTGCCAGTTACTTTTTTAGACGTCAAAGATCATACCAGTACTCTAAGTTATGCGGCACATACATGCATGAGTAATTGAACACAATGCGCTGTGTCCTGCGACTAGCGCTAACCACCCCTTCCAAATCATGATACACTTTTCCGCGAGACAGTAGTGACTGCAGCGAAGATCTCCCTCTTTACGGTCTCCCCGACGTCTCCCCCTTTAATAAAGACAGAGCGATGGGAGTTGAGCGGACGCATAACGGCCCTATTTCAAATGAACGATACCCTCCTGACTATGAAAATATACATTGTTTCAGTGGCACGAAATCACATTTACAATGAATGTCTCCGAGCGCCGCCGGTCGGTTACAAATTCAGCGCTCTGCCGACATTCCGAAAAAACCCCTTTCAACGACCGATAAGCCAAGATGCGCATAGATTCTTATTGTCAAACGCCTACCCTGCCTCCGCACCTCTCTAGTCTTCACTCACCCCGACCATTTTTTGTTACGCACCCCTCCGTCCTTTGACCCCACTAGTTTGAGCACCCCGCTTCCCCAGATGAGGCCCGTGTTTTCTTACTGCCGGTCAACCAATCGGTCAACAAGTCTCCTCTTACTTTTTGATTGCTGGTTTTTTTATTGGCCTAAGTAACCTGCAGTAAGCAGACCATTTTTCAGCATCGTCGGCCACCGACTGCAATCCGATCGTCTGCGTCTTGTCTAGATCCCTATCGGTATCGTTCTAGTGCAGGCGGGTACCCTACCCCACACACTTTAATAATTTCCGATTTGTTCCGTGTTCGGGACTTGTTTTCACTGACTTCGCACTCAGCTCAACATGCCCCCCGCACCCGTGCGAAAGCGTAAAAAGTTGGCAGGTTCCACATTACAGTGGGAATCAATGATATGCGAAGCACGAATCAAGAAGGTTGATATGTCATTTTAAAATCAGCGCAATGTTACAAAGCACATGTAAATTATGACATACATGACTTCCATATCATGATTATCATGTTTGAGCCTAGCACTTGTGTTGTCATCCATTAACGTCATGTAATACCAAATTTGGTATATGTAGAGTTAGCGAAGTGGCCGCGAGAGCGTTATGAGCGTAGCATGTAGTCATGTTCTACATGGCATGCATATCATGATTATCATCTTCGGACGTGTCATTTACCTTCATCATCCATTCACATCACGTAATAGCAAATTTGGTATACATAGCGCTGCCAAAAACGTCGAGAGCACTCTATGAGCATAGCATGTAGTTATCTCTTACATGACACGCAATCACGATCATAATGTTCAGACAAATCATTTACCTTCGTCGTCTATTCCCGTTACGTGATACCAAACTTGGTATATGTGGAGCTGGCGAAGCGGCCGCACGCACACTAATAGCGTAGCATGTAGTCATGTTTTACATGACACGCATACTATGATCACCATCTTTGGACGTGTCATTTACCTTTGTCGTCCATTCACGTCACGTAATAGTGAATTGGGTATATGTGGAGCTGCCAAAAAGGCCGCGAGTGCACTATGAGCGTAGCATGTTGTTATGTTTTACATGACACGCAATCATCATCATATTGTTCAGACAAGTCATTTCTCTTCGTTGTCTATTCAAGTCACGAGATACCAAATTTGATATATGCGAAGCTGGCGAAACGGCCGCAAGCACGCCATAGGGTAGCATGTAGTTATGTTTTACACGACACGCATATCATGATTATCATGTTTGCACCAGTTATATGTCTTGGTCATCCACTCACATCCGGTAATACCAAACTTGGTATATTTGAAGCTAGCGAAAGGACAGTGAGTGCACCATTAGCGTGGCGTGTAGTCATGACTTGCATGACATGCATGTCACGATTTCCATGTTAGGGTCTGTCACTTATGTTCACCATGCAGTCATGTCATGCCATACCATATCTGCAATATACTATGTGTAATGTTGCCAATTTAGACATTTCGTAGCTAGATCTAGTTTCTTTTCGACTCTGCTAGCTACTGAAATTTTGATTCAGCTTTGAGTAGCTAGTCTAGCAATTTGTTTTACAAAATTTAGCTCCCAATCTAGCTATCTTTGCTAACTTTAGCTGCAATGTATTGACAATTCCTGAATTATTAGTGCTTAGCAATAAATACTTGTACATATATATATATATAAGCAAGAATCGTTTCATCCAAGGAATGCATAGTGAAATTGTATGCGTTTTTGAACTGTAGATTTTGTCAAAATTGAAGAGAAAGTGGAAGAGAAATCAATCAACTACCACCGATAAAACTCGTGATTTTTCATCAACTTTAATTCCTCTTAATTAGCAACAGCCCCGCCGCGGTGGTCTAGTGGCTAAGGTACTCGGCTGCTGACCCGCAGGTCGCGGGTTCTAATTCCGGCTGCGGCGGCTGCATTTCCGATGGAGGCGGAAATGTTGTAGGCCCGTGTGCTCAGATTTGGGTGCACGTTAAAGAACTTCAGGTGGTCGAAATTTCCGGAGCCCTCTACTACGGCGTCTCTCATAATCATATGGTGGTTTTGGGACGTTAAACCCCACATATCAATCAATCAATTAGCAACAAAAAGTCATGAAACGTGCACACAGACACAGGAAAGGATAAATGCCATGAATACAGCTTCCCCAGTGATGTGGTTCGGAAATTGGCACAATAGCATCATATTCAGCGGCAGAGGATGACGCTCTTCCAATGGTCGCAATCGACCAATAATTATATGTATGGCAGAAGTTACGGCCGATTAACGCCCCAGCTTCATACCTCTGCCATCTTACGATTTTCGAGGAAGAGTCCTTGGTACACTTGTTTGAGGTTATGGTAGTGCAGGTTTCAAGTTCTTTAGGAGCAAAGCTCCTAATGGCGTCACCCATTTGTCTTCTGTTATTGTTTGTAATGCCAGGTAGCACATTGGTATGAGCCACAAGGGATGGACTTTTAGGGGTCAAGCTCCTTAAGCCGTGGGTTGTGCATCCTCGATGTATGTAGTAGAGAGCCACCTCTTCTTTTGTTCTTGAAATGTCCGCTAGGATGGCTATACTTGTATTTTTTTTATTTACATATACTGCAGGCCTTACTTGGGCCAAAGCAGGAACGGGAATATCAAAAACAATACTAACAATAAAGGTTAGGTTATCGACAACTTAAGTACTAAATCACAATTAACAAGCAAAAGCAAATTAATAAATATATATGCTTCACAATAACAAATACACAACATTATAAATGATAAAATATGCACATACAGTATTTCAACACGAGATGAACACTATACATAAGAAAGTGAGCGCGAAAATCAACTGCAACAAAGCTGTTCAGCAAAAACAGAACTTTACATATCAAACGAAAGGTTATTTAAAATTGAACAAATGATTCAGCTGTGTTAGCGTTTACTACTTCTTCGGGTAATTTATTCCATTGTGATATAGCATGTGAAAAAAGAGAATACTGATGTATATTAGGATTACTAAACGGCTGCTTGATTGTTTTGTTGTGGTTTGACCAGACTGCATGGGGGACTCAGTAATGTAGTTTTCACGTGGTATTTTGTAGTGACGATGGTACAGCTGGTATAAAAATTTCAAGCGAGATACAGTTCTGTGATGAGTTGGTTTTTTCCATTTTGCCCTGTCGCGAAGAACTGACACACTGGAAAAACGCGAATATGTAGTGTATATAAACCTCAAGGCCAAGTTCTGCACTCTTTCTAATTTCCTGATCAAGTACTTTTGGTGTTGGCTCCAGATCAGATCCGCATATTCCAATTCTGGTCTGACAAAAGCTTTGTATGCAGTTAACTTTACCATCAATGACGTACGACGTAATTTTCCTTCAAAAATGTAAGCTTTTTTAGCGCCTTACTGCAAACCTTTTCTTAATGTGTTTCCCAAGTTTATCTATTTGTAATTGTAAGACCTAAATACTTTATTTGATTGTTTTTTTTAATGTAAGCATTATTATTAATATAAGAAAATCATAGGAGTTCTTTTTTGTTGCTAAATTTAATACATGCCGTCTTCGAAGTATTAAGCTTCAATCCCCATGTTCGGCACCACAATCCCGGCTGCGGCGGCTGCATTTCCCATGGAGGCAGAAATGTTGTAGGCTGGTGTGCTCAGATTTGGGTGCACGTTAAAGAACCCCAGGTGGTCGAAATTTCCAGAGCCCTCCACAACAGCATCTCTCATAATCATATGGTGATTTTGGGACGTTAAACACCACATATCAATCAAATCAATGTTTGACACCATACGCCGATTGAGTGCAACATATCATTGAGTCAAACTTAGTCAGAATGGTCAGTCACATTAGAATACACAACACAGTCATCGGCAAAGAGTCTGATCTTCACAGGCGAATGAACAGACAAATAAATATCATTTATATAAACTAAGAACAATAAAAGGCCAAGTACCGAACCTTGCGGTACTCCCGAGTGAACATCCAATGTATCGGAAATACAATCATTAACGACAACATACTGTTTCCTTGAGGACAAATAACATTCTATCCTACGAATGATATTGTGTTCAATGCCTATAGAATGTAGTTTGGTTACCAAATCAGCATGCGGAGAAACATCAAATGCTTTGAGAAAGCTCAAAAGTACTGCATTTATTTGACCCCTCATATTTAGTACACTTAAAATGTCATTCGTTATCTCAGCTGTGTTATTGTAAATAAACCGGACCTAAAACCATGTTGATTTGCATGCATTAACCCATTATCCTTGAGATGTGTCATAATTGCTTTAAATAAAATATGTTCAAGCGGTTTACAAGCTTAATCAATATATGATGAAATGATGCGAGATGATGGTACTTGGAATGCTCACTAAACGAATGGACATACAGACAGACAGACGCACAGAGAGACACATTGACCTACGATAGGATGGACAAATGCACAAATGGACGCACAGACACTTTGCCCCACTCATCATCATTCAGACCGTGAATATGCTGGTATTTTTGTTTTTGTTGTTAATAGTGTGCTTTATGTAAGGCCACTTTAGGATCTCTAGACAGGCATCTGGCCAGCTAAAATGTAAAAGGCAAACGATGATATGTGGGGTTTAACGTCCCAAAACCAGCATATGATTATGAGAGACGCCGTAGTGGAGGGCTCCGGAAATTTCGACCAACTGGGGTTCTTTAACATGCGCCCAAATCTGAGCACACAGGCCTACAACATTAATGCCTCCATCGGAAATGCAGCCGCCGCAGCCGGCATTCGATCCCGCGACCTGCTGGTTAGCAGCAGAGCACCTTAGCCACTAGACCACCACGACGGGGCGATGTGAAAGGCAAACATTAATTCACGAATGAATGGTAGGAACCTAATGCAATTTTTTTTTTTTTCACGCTTCCTGGTCAATGCACGTAGTGCACTTTGTGTGTTTTGCATTGGACTAGCAATGCCGGTTTTATTGCATATTCAGGTAGCTATTTGTAACTGCTGCTTTGCCGATCCCGGGCCGTGTTACTGATTGTGCACACTTGTGTGTCGTGATACTGTAAGCTTATCGCATTATTGCTTCCCTGTGTACTGCGAACTGTGTTACTGGTCACGTGTAAATATTGTGTTCAAACTCTGCACTGTACCACTCCTGCCTTGACTGCCAAAGGGTGGCTGGCAGTATTAAATAAATAAATAAAATAAATAAATAGAGGATTGAAGACACATTCGCTTCAGTGATACAGGAGTTTAAAGCAAGAAATCTTTCACCCGGTGATGAGCAGCGCTTATTTTCACAACAGCTTGACCTTGTTGTTGCCTGATCTGCATGCATCTTGCCTGCACTTTGAATTACAGGCACCTTGACAATTCCTTAATTAATGATGATGATGTTTGATGTTTTGCGGCGCAAGGGCTATTTCATGGCCAAAGAGCGCCAGTTCATGGTACTAGAGATATGGACAATGATTGTTATAAGCAGCTGCATAAGGGCCTTAAAATTCCTCTCGCTATGGCGGGTAAAAACATATAAGTAATAAAATCATGACCGTGCCGTGAAAAGTGTGTGGTGTTAATGGATGACAATAGTTTGTGATAATAAAAACCACGGTTGACATGTACGGCATTAGCACAAGTGCCTCGATCGTTTACACTCTTGCGTCCAAGGGTAGTGAGGCAAGTGCTTTGTTCAGAGTAGCCACCGCAGCGTAGACCTCTCTGGAGAGGTCGTGCTACGAATGCCCAGGTATATGCCATGAAAAGTACAGACGTCTCTCAAAAAAGTCACCAAAGATATATGTGTGAAAAGTGGTTTCCTACCGAGGAACCACCAGCTGGTCCGCCAGAACGTTGCCTTGTATTTCGTGGTGCCCTGGCACCCAGCAGACTACAACATGCTGCTTGGATGAATAGTGTGTGCATAAGAGCGAATAAAGCGAGGCAAGGAGGGTTTTTGTGCTTTTTGAAAGTTTTCAGAGCTTTTACTATGCTTAGGGAATTTGTATATATTATTGCCTTCTGTAGTTTTATTTGTTTAATGTGTTTCACGGCTGCAAGTATCGCATAAGCTTCGCCGGTGAAAATGCTTGTATCAGAGTGCAGAACGCTGGCTTCCAAAAAGGATGGGCCGACGGCTGCGTACGAGACAGAAGTCTTGGACTTTGAAGCATCCATAAAGAACTCAGGACGTGTGTTTCCGTTGTAGTCCTAGGAAGTATGTCTGAATATGTGCAGTTGGTGCATGCTTCGTAACCTCCAAGAAAAACACGTTGCGATCTATCGCCTGCCACTGCCATGGTGACAGCCATACTGGGCGAGCCATCAAACAGTGTTCAAGTGGTACACCGGCTTCCTTCGCTAGGCCCCTCACACGTAATGTTGAGAAGCGTCGCTCGGCAGAGCTGCGCAAGTGAACAACTCGCGTTCCAAACAACAACTGACTTTTATTATCACCCTTCCTCTCAAAGATAACTTTCTCGTGTGGGCGCATGCGCTCTCTGCACCGCACCCAGAAGCACCGCTTTGCGTCGCCACAATACTCCCCCCCTAGTGAGTGCGCGCACAACGGCCGCACTCGGACGACCCACTGCGGTTCATAAGTTCATGCGCACCGGGGGTCCCGTACACTGTCCACTCCGCGTAAACCGTTTGAGGACTTGTTGGGGCTGCGCTACGTGGTCTTCCGGGGGTGCCTGCGAAGATGGAGCTCGAGGTGGTGCAGGTGCTTCGCTGTCGGAGTAAACGTGTGCTGATTTTACGCGGTCTAGAGACACTACGTCGTGAAGACCACCTTTGTCGATTGTAATGTGCTTGTCTGCCCGTCGCAGCACCTTGAAAGGCCCGTCGTACGGGGGCCGGAGTGGAGGCTCTACGGCGTCGTGCCTCACAAACACGTGAGAGCAGGAGGAGAGTTCCCGGTCCACGTAGACTGGCCGGGCTGCGGGCGGACGCGGAAGAACAGCACGTAGCTTGCTGATGATGTCTCGCAGTCGCACGGCGTATTCCGCGTTCGCGTACACGTTTTCGTCCTTACTGGTAGTGATAAACTCCCCTGGGAGGCGAAGCGTTGTTCCGTACACCAGTTCAGCGGAGCAGCATCCAATATCTGCTTTCAGAGCCGTCCTAACGCCCAACAGAACAAACGGCAGTGCCTCTACCCAACTGTGACTCGCAGTAGCCGTCAGGCTCGTCTTCAGATGGCAATGAAACCTTTCCACTATACCGTTGCTTATCGAATGGTAGGCAGTTGTTCTGATGCGGTGAGTACCCAAGAGCCGGGTGACGCTTGCGAACAGGGCGGACTCAAACTGTGTTCCGCGATCCGTAGTCATGGTTGCCGGCACTCCGAAGCGGGCCACCCAGTGGAAGATAAATGCGCGGGCGATGGTATCAGCAGTCATGTCTGGAATGGGCACGGCCTCCGGCCATCGCGTGAAGCGATCGATGCAGGTTAGCAAGTAGCTTTGCCCCTGGCACAACGGCAGTGGTCCCACAATGTCAACATGCACATGGACAAATCGACAGTCCGGCAGAGGGAAGGATCCCAAGGGGGTCACAGTATGTCGCTGAACTTTGGAGCGCTGGCATGCGATGCACTCTCGTGTCCAGTATTGGACATCCCGGTTTATTCCTGGCCACACGAACCTCGCTGTACATAGCCGTTGCGTGGCTCGAATCCCGGGATGCACCAGGCTGTGCAGCAAGTCAAAAATGCTGAACGGAGGTTCGAGGGGACGAACGGTCGGGCCTTGCCTGTAGACATGTCGCAGCATATGGATCCTGTGGGTTCTGCCAATCATTGCAGCTTCGAGGCGCTGGTTGAAGACATCAGTAGACACTTCAATTCTCCATCACTGCGTTGAGCCGTCGTAAGTGTGGTGAAGTCCACGCCGCTCGGCAGGCTGATGGCATTCACTGGACCGCGCGAAAGAGCGTCGGTAGCAGAATTATCCATGCCACTAACATTGCATATATCTGTCGTGAATTCTGCGATGTACGACATTTGGCGGAGCTCCCGTGCCACGTGCACACCAGAATCGGAGTTCGCGCGCAATGCATAGGTGAGTGGCTTGTGATCCGTGAGCACAAAAAATTCTTGTCCTTCCCCATAATGTCGGAAATGCCGGATAACCGCATATATGGCCAAAAGTTCCCTACCGAAGGTGCTGTACCTTCGTTCGGACAGGCTCAGTTTTCTGGAGAAGAAGCAAATTGGTCGCCACACTAAGCTCACTCTCTGCTGCAACACGGCTCCAATCGCTGCATCGGAGGCGTCCACCATGACACACTGAGGAACACCCAGCTGCGGGTACGTGAGCATGGTAGCATTTGCAAGAGCTTCCTTTATCATCCGGAATGCTTGTGTGGATTGGTCGTTCCACTGAATGGCAGTTGCCTTAGATCCAGATGCCGCAAGTAGGCTGTGGAGAGGGTGAAGGATGGTGGCGCATTTCGGGATAAACCTACGGTACAAATTCACGAGTCCCAGGAACTCTCGAAGCTGGCGGAGGTTTTTCGGCTGTGGAAACTGCCGTACTGCTTCCACCTTGTCCTTCTGGGGCTGTACTCCGGCACTTGAAATGCTGTGGCCCAAAAATGATAGTATCGGTACCCCAAACACGCACTTTGCCGTGTTGATAACGATGCCGTTCTCTGTCAGTCGCTGAAGTACGTAGCGCAGATGCCGCTCGTGCTCTTCAGGAGTGCTGCTAGCAATCAGAAGATCATCGAGGTATACCTTGCAAAAGTCGAGGCCACGGACAACGCCATCCATAAACCGTTGAAAAGTTTGGCCGGCGTTGCGTAAGCCGAAAGGCATACGTATGAACTCGAACATTCCGAACGGCGTTGTTATTGCGGTCTTGGAGATATCCTCCGGTGCTATGAGTATCTGATGATATGCTCGCACTAGATCCATTTTAGAGAAAATTGTAACACCATGCATGAAGGAGGTCATGTCATGAATGTGCGGGACTGGGTAACGGTCTGGCACGGTTACCCGGTTCAGCGCTCGATAGTCCCCGCAAGGGCGCCAATCCCCGTCTGTTGATTTTGGGACGATGTGAAGAGGTGACACATATGGGCTGGATGAAGAACGTACTATCCTGAGTTCCATCATGTGGGCAAACGCCTGTCGAGCCAACCGCAGCTTCTCGGGTGACAGGCGCCGTGGTCGCGCATAGACCGGTGGGCCTGTGGTTTCGATGTGATGCAGGACGCCATGCTTTACTTCTGGAAATGCCTGTGGCTGTCGTGTCAGCTCTGGGAATTCTTGTAGTATTGCAGTGAAGTATGCTTCTCCAGCCGGACTAAGCAAGGTCGGGCTGATAGGGGGGTGCCAACACGGCGTGCCTTGTACCGCTCCCCGAGAAACGGGATCTTGAAGCCGTTTGTTGCGGACGTCGACCAACAGACCGAAGAACTGGGGAAAGTCTGCGCCTAGTATGGCGAATTTGACATCGGCAGCTATGAACACCCAGCTAAACGTTCTACCGAAACCGAAGTTCAGCGACAGTGAACGATGGCCATATGTTGTTATCACCGTGTTATTGACAGCTTGCAAGGGCGATGTACTAGATTTCTTTCTTTCAGCTTGTGACGCCGGTATAACGCTCACTTCGGCGCCTGTGTCCACTAAGAAACGTACTCCGTTGTTGCGGTCGGTAATAAAAATACTGAGGAACAACTTGGAGGCAACGTAGTAGCACTGGTCGCCCTCAGTGCCTCCCGCGGCTGTTTCCCGAGTGCGCGCACAGTGGGACACATTTACGCGCACTACTTCCGAACCTCCGATGATACCAGCAGATATGCTCATGCTGCTCTTGCGATAGCGGCGTGTTAGGCTCGGTTATCGTTTGCGCCCTCCTACTAGCGTGCAAAGCTGATACTGTTTCGGCAAGTCGCGCAATCTCCTCACGCATCTCTTGAAGTTCGTTTAGAGGCTGTTGCGCTTGCACGGCAGCCATGGGTGTGGGCGGTGTCATTGCTACCAGTTTGTCAGCAAGTTCGGCGGCTGCGGTTAAATCCTTGTGCTCTGAGGCCGCGATGACCATGCGGACGCCTGAAGGCAACTTTTGCAAAAAAAGTTCTCGGAGCAATACTCCATCTATCGTGTTTGATGTTCCGCCAAGCAACTGTTGCATGTGCCGCAAAAGCTGACTAAGAGTACGGTCGCCGAGTTCCGTGCCGCGAAGCAATTGCTGCAGTCGTTGTGGTTCAAAAGGCGTAACTCGGCGAATAAGGGTTTCTTTTAGCGTTGCATATGCGTTTTCGACAGGTGGTGCGAGCAACAGATCCCTGATTTCACTGGCTATGGTGGGCGGCAGACTGCTGACTACGTAGTGGTATTTCGTAAGGTCTGCGGTGATTCGTCTGGCTGCGAACTGAGATTCCACTTGTATGAACCAAAGTGCGGGGTCCGCAGTCCAAAAAGGGGGCAGCTTGCCGTCGACTGAGGAGACTGTCGGAGGGGCGTCGGTCGTGGATGTTGAATTTATATTGCGGCTGGTTTGACACTCCGGTCGCTGTGTCTGTATTCCGAGTCCGGGTCACCAATGTTGAGACGCGTCGCTCGGTAGAGCTGCGCAAGTGAACAACTCGCGTCCCAAACAACAACTGACTTTTATTATCACCCTTCCTCTCGAAGATAACTTTCTCGGGCTGGCGCATGCGCTCTCTGCACCGCACCCAGAAGCACCTCTTTGCGTCGCCACAATATTATTGCCTTCTGTAGTTTTATTTCTTTCATGTGTTTCACGGCTGCAAGTATCGCATAAGCTTCGCCGGTGAAAATGCTTGTATCAGAGTGCAGAACGCTGGCTTCCAAAAAGGATGGGCCGACGGCTGCGTACGAGACAGAAGTCTTGGACTTTGAAGCATCCATAAAGAACTCAGGACATGTGTGTTTCCGTTGTAGTCCTAGGAAGTATGTCTGAATATGTGCAGTTGGTGCATGCTTCGTAACCTTCAAGAAAAACACGTTGCGATCTATCGCCTGCCACTGCCATGGTGACAGCCATACTGGGCGAGCCATCAAACAGTGTTCAAGTGGTACACCGGCTTCCTTCGCTAGGCCCCTCACACGTAGTGAGTAGGGCTGTCTCATAGAAGGCAGTTTCTCAAACACAGCAAGGCTAGACATGTCATTAATTGTGGAATGTGATGGGCGATCCTTGTCTGCGTTCACTTTAAGATAACATTTAAAAGACATGTAACATCTCTGTAGGTGGAGCGACCATTCGTTCGATTCCACGTACAGGCTTTCCTGTATGTAAAAGCACCCGTAGAGAGGCGGACGCCTAGATGATGAACAGGGTCAAGCATTTTTAGGGCAGTAGGTGTCACAGACTGATATGCTATTGCCCCATAGTCTAGGCGGGTACATATGAGGCTTTTATACAAATTCATTAAACACTTTTTGTCACTTCCCCTTGTAGTGCGCGACAACACTTTTAGAACGTTCATGGCTTTTATGCACTTGTTTTTTATATACTTCATGTGTGGTATGAAGGTTAGCTTGGTGTCCAAGATTAGGCCTAAGAATTTGTGTTCAGTATTAACAGAAGGACGTTGCACATGCAGTTGAACATAGGGTTCGGAATGAATGCCTTTCTTCCTGGAGAACAAGACCATTATGCTTTTCTGTGCATTTAGTCGAAAACCGTTTTCTTCTGCCCATTTGGGGACTTAGTTCCAACCAAGCTGAACCTGCTGCTCACACATGGCCACATTGGAAGATCTAAAGCCAAGCTCGACATCGTCGACATATGTACAATAAAATAAAACATATTGCGAGGAATGGACAAGCGAAGAGAATTCATTTTGATAATAAAAAGTGTGCAACGAAGTACACAACCTTGCGGCTCACCTGTTTCTTGGACAAGTAATTGGGAAAGAACGCTGCCTACTTAAATGCGGAATGTCTGGTTTGACAAGTAACTTTTGATTATAGTGAACATTCTGCCACTCACGCCAAGGTGGGACAGGTCTCTTAATATTCCAAAGCGCCATGTTGTATCGTATGCCTTTTCGATATCGAGAAACACAGAGAGGAAATATTGCTCATGAACGAAAGCGTTTCTAATCTGTGCTTCGATATGGATCTAGCCTATCAAATTCCACATTGAAATGGGTCAAGCAAATTGTTCGTTTGAAGGAAATTTACAAGTCGGCAGTTTATTACTTTTTAGAAAAGTCTGCACAAGCAGCTTGAAAGTACAATAGGCCTATAACTCAAAACTGAAGAAAGGTCCCTGCCCTGTTTCAAAATGGGAATAATGATAGCCTCTTTGCAGAAAATAGCAATAGTGCCAAAGAACCAGATAGCATCGTAGAAAGTAAGGCTTTTTGCGTTTAGATTGATAGGTTTTTTAACACTGGATTCCCGCACGTACAAGCTGGTAGTTCAAATCCTTGGCCTCGCCTGGTGAGGCAAGGCCTTGAGACCTCAGGATCGTGGAGTCTCCGGCCTCTGTTCGCGAGTAGGCGAAGTAGTCTGGACTATAGCCGCCTTGGGGGCAGGTGCCACAACCGCCGACTCGCTACGCGTGGGCCGAAGGAGTGACGAGGGCTGGTGCGGCGGTGCCCCCTGACGCGCCGCATCAGCATATGTAGGTCAATAGAATGACGAGACTCTTCGCCAAGCTTCCTTAAATGAAATGTTCTCCTTCACCTTCAATAAAATTGCCTCTTTTTCTTTCTTCCAGTATGCGCAGGAGCGCGAATATGCGACATGGTTTCCTTCACAGTTTACACAGTGTGGTGGTTGTTTGCAGTTCTTGGACAAGTCGCCTAGGACTTCGCATTGTGCCCAAGTCTGGTGACCATGACAGCTTTTAGAGCCATGGCCATACCTCTGGCATTGGAAGCAATGACGAGGGTTTGGTAGTATGGCCTGAGAGAGGTCTTCGTGTACCCTGTCTGAATGGATTCCGGCAGTTTACTGGAAGCAAACATGAGTATTAAGTGTTTCAATGGTGTTTCTTTGTCATCTTTTTCAATGATAATTATATGTACATTAGTCACATTTTGGCTTTTCCACCCCTCCAAAAGTTCAGTTTCGGTCAGGTCAAGTAAGTCTGCGTCAGATACCACTCCGCGAGTTATGTTCATTAATCTATGTGGTGTTACGGTGATCGGTACGTCGCCAAAAGTTGAGAGGCCGTCTAGTTTTTCAAATTGTTCTTTGTCCCAAATTTTGAGGAGGAGGTCTCCGCTAGCCATTTTGGTTACCTTGTATCCAGCCTCGAGAGTTTCGGTAAGACACCTAACAACTACGAAAAGCGATACGTTTTTGGCTTGCTTTCCAGTTTTCTCACAGTGAATGACGTAAAAGTGAGAAAACGTTGCTATGGGCTGGTTGAAAAAATTTGTCATCGGTGCGTACCCGCTTCAAGCCGGTACGATCAGTATGTTGGGGGAATGCTTTATGCATGCCGGCCTTATATTCATTCAGCAGCGTTGGCGGACACCCACCATAGAGCCCAACAAGGGGAGGCTGCAAGTTTGCGGATGCTGAAAGCTTGCAGACATCAGCCGAACAACACTGCCATAACCCAATGCGCCTAGAGCAAGGTAGGCTATTTGCATAGGGTTAACCCAATGCGCCTAGAGTAAGGTAGGCTATTTGCACAGGGTTAACCCTTGCCGCCAGGAAAATTGGAAGTAGACAGGATAGACTAAAAGTGCGAGATAAAGACGAAGTTGTAGAGGAAAGATATAGGAAAAGGCGACTGCCGATTTCCCCTGGGTAGGTCAGCCCAGGGGTGCCGTCTACGTGAAGCCGGGGCCAAAGAAGTGTGTTGCCTCTGCCGGGGGGCCTTAAAGGTCCGATCACCTGGCGTCAACTCAACCCCCAGGATCCCCTTTTCCCCGGACACGGCTCAGCCACGCATGGCTACGTGCGGGAGAGCTCAAAGCCCCTCGTTAGCTTGGGTTCGTGGTGTGGCTACACACAAAATGCCTGCTTGCGCAGACGCCCCAGGGGGATTCCCTAATTAAAACAACGAAAGTGATCGTCATTGTTCCAATGCATTGTTCCCCTAGGGTCTCCTCTTCTGTGCTGGGTATTCAAGAAACATTCGAAAAAATTATTCGGTTGTTCTATCATGCGCTGTTCGGTTCCTTATTTAAAATTTTTGAATATTTACACCCCGTGATGTTTACAGAGCTCCGATGCATTCGCAGCTCCTCTTTAAGAAGCACCTCAGCCTTAACGCTCTGATAAAACCACGCCTGCCCTACATAATTGGCATCAAAGCAGGAACACTTCTCTCTTCATTCATGCATGTTCTGCATAGTTATATCTAAAATGTTTCAAAAAATAGTTTATCTACTTTTTTAGCTCTTTGGTGGATGTTTTTAGCTATTTCTAGCTACTTTTTTTGCTCCAATCAAGCTATTCTAGCTATTTTTGCTCTCCCACATTTGGCAATACTGCCATACGAACGAAATCATCGCAAGCATAGGAAGACCATGAAATGTAAGTCATGACACTCAGGACATACATGTCATGATTTTCATGTTATGACTAGTCACTCATGCTCGTCATACAGACATTTTAGGCTATACCAATTTGAGTATAGATACCATTATCGAAACCGCCATGAGAGCTAAAGGTCATGGGTGGGTGGGTAGGAAGGTGGGTGGGCGGGCAAGCGGGTTAGCGGGCAGGCAGGCAGGCAGGCGGGTGGGCGGGCAGGAAGCAGGCAGGTAGGTAGGTAGGTAAATAGGTACGTAGGTAGGTAGATAGAGAAATACGGCCAAAGTTTCCGAAGTTCCCTAACAAATGCTTCACATTTAAAACAGCTGTTGCATAGAATTAATCACGAATAATCAAAGTCGGTGACGCCGTGCAAACCCGCCAGCGCCACAAAGTGATTCTTTGATTGCTCACGAGTGCCTCCCATGCACTCGTGAGCTGCACATTTCGCGGACCTTTCAGGTAAACTACGCAACGTGCCTTCTTGCTACATGTTTCAAGGTCGCCGTATGCCCCCTGCTTCTCTTTGCCCTTCTCTCTGCTCTCCCGTTTTTTATTTTGCGCCCGTCTCTGCTACGCCAGCCGGCTTGTGTGTACCGTCTGCGCGACTTGCTCGCTGTTGGCGAGCGTGTGTGGTCAGGATGGCGGACGAGAGGCCTTCCGAGCTTTTTT
Source organism: Rhipicephalus annulatus (assembly GCA_013436015.1). Taxonomy (NCBI): domain Eukaryota; kingdom Metazoa; phylum Arthropoda; class Arachnida; order Ixodida; family Ixodidae; genus Rhipicephalus; species Rhipicephalus annulatus. Next base: position 96,677 of record WOVY01013723.1, read on the forward strand.
CTGCCACTCAACAAAATGTAGCAACAGAATCGAAACCATTGCGCTGTAAAATATTTTGAGAAAAATGTCCAAAGTGTGACCTCTTGGCTTGAGCATAATCCCCACGTTAGGTGCCGCATTGCGGAGCGCTTGCTCATAGCTGTTGACCACCTGGCAGCAAACTTGCCGCTGCCAGCGTCCCAGTATTCAGCTGTGGAGATGGTGAAGACAGTGGGCGGTGGTGACGGCTACATGCGTGCAAAATTGTTTTCCTGAGGCTGACTTTGTTGATGTCAGGCCTGATGTTGAGCCTGAAGCTTCCGAACAGAACCACGCTGGTGGCGATTTGTGGCGGCGTGCCATCGACTGCAAATGCAGAACAGCTGTTGCGATGGTTTCATCACAGCCGATAATGATGCGGACATCGCAGAACCGTGCACCCATTAGGGCATTTAGAATAAATACGCGGTAAGAGCGACTTGAAGGAATCGGACGGCGAGGACGACGAAACTATGAAGCAAGTGCCCACAAGCCTGCTTGTAGCAATTGGCTACATTAATAGCCTCAGGCAGCTTCGGCGAAGAGCACGCTGCTACTTTAAATAAACTAAAGGCCATCTTTATCGCTTCTGTTTTTCAAAACACGTCTATCACGAACTTTTTTTATGGAAAAAAGTTTGTTTTCACTGACAACTTTTTTTAAAATTAAAGTGTACTTCAAGTACTATGGACTTCGGGAAATCGCAAACAGACGACGCGACATGTACAGGTTCGTTATAAGTGGGCTCGACTTAGTGGTTTTAAAACTGTTTTTGCTATCCACCACGTATTAAAACTACATAATCATTACAAACATAAAGTAAGTAATTATTATGAGCGGGACAGTTTATTTAGGACTTCTCATATTTAATTTTTTTTTGTTCATCAGGATGTCTTGTACACCTTTTACACCTACTGAATTTTCAGCATTCTGCTGAGATTGTGAAGTAAATGAGCCATTCATGGCTCATGAAAATAAAACTTTTGTGCCACGAAAAGTGTCTAAAAAGAGCTACATTTTACACACAGTCAAGGCCAATCCTTCTCTCACCAGAGAAGGACTGGCCACCCTGGTGCAGTATCTAGCCACCCCCTCCTGTAGGCATTCGTCAATTAACTCACGGCCCTCAGTCCCCACCAGCTGCGGAGCAACTGACCACGGCGGCGGTCAGATCTGCAAAGCAGCAGAGGGTGCTAGAAATCTCTGGATACGGACAGGCCACCATTGGAACTTGAACTTAGCAACGTTTAACGTTAGAACGTTATCTAGTGAGGGAAGTCTAGCTGTATTATTCGAGGAGCTAGAAGGCATTAAATGGGATATAATAGGGCTGAGTGAGGTTAGGAGGACAGATGAGGCCTATACTGTGCTACAGAATGGGCACGTCATTTGCTATCGGGGCTTGGCAGACAGAAGAGAACTGGGAGTAGGGTTCCTAATTCACAGAAACATAGCTGGCAACATAGAGGATTACTATAGCATTAATGAAAGGGTGGTAGGCATTGTAATTAAACTGAATAAAAGATACAAAATGAAGGTAGTACAGGCTTACGCGCCTACATCCAGCCATGATGACGCTTCTGTTGAAAGCTTCTATGAAGACAAGGAATCGGCAATGAGTAAGGTGAAAACACAGTATACTATAGTAATGGGCGACTTTAATGCAAAGGTAGGGAAGAAGCAGGCTGGAGACCACGCAGTAGGAGATTATGGCATCGGCACTAGAAACGCCAGAGGAGAGCTACTAGTAGAATTCGCAGAACGCAATAATCTGCGTATTTTGAATACCTTCTACCGAAAACGAGAAAACCGCAAGTAGACATGGAGGAGCCCTAATGGCGTAAATAAGAACGAAATAGACTTTATAATGACTGCACACCCAGGAGTCGTGCAGGATGTGGAAGTGGTTGGCAAGGTAAGATGCAGTGACCATAGAATGGTACGGGCTCGAATCCGCCTAGACTTGAAGAAGGAACGACAGAAACTGATACGCAAGAAGCAAATCAATGAGCTAGCACTGAGAGGGAAAGTACAGGAATTCAGAGTGTCACTGCAGAACAGGTACTCTGCTCTTAGCGAGGAAACCAACCTTAGCGTAGATACAATGAATGATAATCTAACGAGTATCATCACGGAGTGTGCAGAGGAAGTTGGAGGCAGGGTAGCTAGACAGGACACCGGCAAGCTTTCCCAGGAAACGAAGAACCTAATTAAGAAGCGTCAAATCATGAAAGTGTCAAGTACAACAGACAAAATAGAACTGGCAGAGCTTTCGAAGCTGATTAATAGACGTAAAGTATGCGATGTAAGAAGGTATAACATGGAGAGAATTGAGCACGCTCTGAAAAACGGAGGAAGGGTCAAAGCAGTGAAGAGGAAACTTGGGATAGGCAAAAGGCGGATGTATGCACTAAGGGACAAAGAAGGCAAATTAACTACCAATATGGATAGGATAGTTAAAATAGCGGAGGAGTTTTACAGAGATCTGTACAGTAGCCGAGACAACCATGACCTGAATACTATAAGAACTAACAGTAACCCAGACGACACCCCACCGGTAATGATAGAAGAAGTCAGAAAAGCTTTGGACAGCATGCACAGAGGCAAAGCTGCTGGTGAGGATCAGGTAACATCAGATCTGCTGAAAGATGGAGGACAGATTGTGTTAGAAAAACTAGCCACTCTATTTACGAGGTGTCTCCTGACGGGAAAAGTACCAGAGTCTTGGAAGAACGCTAACATCATCTTAATACATAAGAAAGGAGATGACAAGGACTTGAAGAATTACAGGCCGATCAGCTTGCTCTCTGTAGTATACAAGCTATTTACAAAGGTAATTGCTAGCAGAGTAAAGAAAACATTAGAATTCAATCAACCAAAGGAACAAGCAGGATTTAGAACAGGCTACTCAACAATTGACCACATTCATACTATCAATCAGGTAATAGAGAAATGCTCAGAGTATAACCAACCACTATACATAGCCTTCATAGATTACGAGAAGGCGTTTGATTCAGTAGAAATATCAGCCGTCATGCAGACACTGCGGAATCAGGGCGTAGATGAAATATATATAAACATTCTGGAAGAAATCTACAGGGGATCAACTGCTACCATAGTGCTTCATAAAAAAAGCAACAGAATACCAATAAAGAAGGGTGTAAGGCAGGGGGACACAATCTCCCCAATGCTATTCACTGCGTGCTTACAGGACGTTTTCAGAAGCCTAGAATGGGAACAGTTAGGGATAAGAGTTAATGGAGATTACCTCAGTAACCTGCGCTTCGCCGATGACATTGCATTGCTGAGTAACTCAGGGGACGAATTGCAACTCATGATTACGGAGTTAGACAAGGAGAGCAGAAAGGTGGGTCTTAAAATTAATCTGCAGAAAACGAAAGTAATGTACAACAACCTCGGAAAGGAGCAGCGCTTTGCGATAGGTAATAGTGCACTTGAAGTTGTAAAAGACTATGTCTACTTGGGGCAGGTAATAACCGCAGAGCCTAACCACGAGATTGAAGTAACTAGAAGAATAAGAATGGGGTGGAGCACATTCGGCAGGCACTCTCAAATTATGACAAGTAGATTGCCACTGTCCCTCAAGAGGAAGGTATATAACAGCTGTATCTTGCCGGTACTTAGCTACGGAGCAGAAACCTGGAGACTCACAAAGAGGGTTAAACTTAAATTGAGGACGACGCAGCGAGCAATGGAAAGAAAAATGGTAGGTGTAACCTTAAGAGACAAGAAGAGAGCAGAGTGGATTAGGGGACAAACGGGAGTTAAGGATATCATAGCTGCAATAAAGAAGAGAAAATGGACATGGGCCGGGCATGTAGCAAGTAGACAGGATAACCGCTGGTCATTAAGGGTCACCAACTGGATTCCCAGAGAAGGGAAGCGGGGTAGGGGGAGACAGAAGGTTAGGTGGGCAGATGAGATTAAGAAGTTTGCGGGTATAAATTGGCAACAGCAAGCACAGGACCGGGTTAACTGGCGGAACATGGGAGAGGCCTCTGTCCTGCAGTGGACGTAGACAGGCTGATGATGATGATGATGATGATGATGGTACAAAAAAAAAACTATGCAGCTTGCCAGAAAACTAATTACATATTTGAAATCAGCATAAAAGCCCATGTAAGCAGCAATAACTTCGTTGCCCTTGACTGCAGATTAAAGAAGCTTTTTTGTGGGGTAGTCTCTCCCAGTAAGTTCAGGACCGTCCCTATGTGTGATCAACTAATTATTGCCAACACATTGACAGTGCACTTTATTTTCATGGTGTACAATTTTAACAAATTTTTCATGTATCATAGTTAATTGCTGATCCTACAAGTTCATTAGATTGCGACGTGTATTAATTTAATGCATTAGAATTTCGCTCACAGAGACTGTTGAAAATGTTTGGCGCAGGCTGCACCAAAATCTTTCAGAAGATTCATGGTTGGTTCAGATTATTGTGTTAAAACTGTGCACAGAACACGAATAGTCTAATGTACCTGACAGCTTATGCTCACACCAGCAATAATGCTGAAACTTCCAATATGTCGTGCTTTACCACTCGCTGGTTTTGATTGACAGTCAACACTCTGTTTGGCGCTATCAGTAGCTTGAGTTTCATTTCCTGAGCACAAGTTCCCCCAGATAATAAAGAGTTTCATCTGAAATGCCACGACTGTTGTCTTTGTCAACGTCATTACAATAATGTAGTCTCGCTCTACTTGTTTACCTCTTGCTAGTTATGACAACCGCAATCGTCACTAATAGAGCCGTGAGACATAAAACGAGGGGACCAACCCGTAACACATTGGTTCCTGCAGTTGAGTGTAAAGGGCAGGCCTTCTGTGCTCAATAAAGAGCAACTGAGCGCAGCCTAGGCATACTGATCCATCAGCTGAATAACCTCTCAACACAGTGCTGCTAAAGAGACAGGGCAGTACCATTCTGCTCAGCCTTGACAGTGCCCTTGATGTAGTTTGCACCGAAGATGGGCTGCTCCAGGCCAAGGTTGCTCATGGTGAAGAAAGGAAAGCTGAACGACTGCAGAAAATCCTTGCTGTTGCTGTTGGTGAACACCATCTGCAACAGAAGCGTACGTTAGCTGAGCTAGCCTAGCGGGTCACAAAAGCAGCCATTGCTCAAGAGCACATAGTTTAACAGAAGCAGCATTATTTTTGACAAATAAACAAAAGAAATTGCTCAGACCTGCAACCTCTCAATTAAAGACAAAGCTTGCACTGGTGAACCATCAATTCATGAGAACAAATTCGTTCTCATGAACCTGTGCCAATCCTGCTTATTTCTAACTGCCCCTAGTCCACCAAATGCAATCGCTACAGCAGGGTGGATCAATATTTTTCATATCGAAATATCTCATTTAATATGCGTATTAGTGAAACAGAATTGTGCAGCACATCAAGAGCCCTAGCAACTAGCAGATGCAACATACTCTCAGAGATATCTTAGTATGTGGCAGTGGCGATTCATTTAGAATTCAATGTTAAGAAGCTTCATGCATCGCTTTCCGTAATGGCAACATTTGTGTCGGCAAGAGAACACTCACCCGGTGCGTGGTGAGGTAGATGCGTCCTTTCTTGGTGCCATGGAACTGATGCGCATCAGAGCCCTCAAACGTCAGCTCCACTCCGTCACAGTAGAGCAGAATGCTGACAAGAGAAATAGAGAGGAATGAGAGCAGCCTCAAAAAGCTATTTTTATTTTTTCAAAACACTCATCAATCATCAGGTCATTTGTTTATCCTACTGCTGCTGCTGGCATCGCACACTGTGCTCTCCATTACATACTGCATAATGTCCCTTCAGTGATAGCTTTGCCTGGACAACATGACCCTAGCCCTAACTTAGAAACAAGAGCACTCTATACTGGCTTCGTAGCTTGTACAAGGTTTGGCTGCAATCAGTCTGTGCTGTGTGGCATGTTATCTTGTCGTCCACTTTCCTTTCTTCACATAAACACTACCTCATTATAACAAATTTGTGTCTTACATGAAAATAGTTCCTTACATCCGAAAATTCCTTATAAAGCTTGATTTTATATCTATTGCAAGACTATTTGTCATTTACATCGTTATAGCTGGTATTTCGCTATATTTGGGTTTGTTACATCGAGGTGCGAGTGCACTAACATTCCCCATTACTTTCCCAGGCTTTATTGTCTGTTAGTTCTCATTATTATCGTGCCTAACAACAAAAAACGAGCCCCTAAAATTACGCTTTCCTTCACTCTATAATCACGCAGTTTCTCACTGCAGAGTGCTATTGATGTAAGCAAGGAGATTTTTTCCTTTGTGGGCTTAAGTGCGCATAACAATTTTCGCAAGAAAAAGGCCAGCCTAACAAGCTCCTGATTACATATGAAGCAGAGCACGACGACAGGCACAAAAGGAACAATAGGGATACTGCTGCGCTCTCGACTAGTTTATTTCGCAAAAAAACATGATTATTATACAACAAGATGGTGTACCACGTGCTACAATGAGGTTCAGGCTACAGCATATTTTCTAAAAAGCACACTTTGCAATCCCTCAAAGTTATCAATGCTTGGCTAATGCAATACTTTTTTCTTTTTGCGATGTGGAAGGCCCCGATCACTTCCCTGATCACCTCATCTCTGTGACTGGAAAGTATTTCAGTCTCAGAAAGCAGCGGGGAGCAGCCACACTGTGAACAATGCCGTCTAATGGGTGAGTAAGCATTATTAGCTCATGCTCTCTTGTGCTCCGTCAACCTTGTATCTATGCACCGGCCAGTTTGGCCGATGTACATCTTCCCGCATGACAAGAGAAAACAGTATACTACCGCAGTTCTGAACTCAACAAACGAAAAAACGTGCTTGACAGCTGATCGCTTCCTATCCAGCCTGGCGCAGATTTTCTCTAGTTTGTTAGGTGCAGAGAAAACAACATGTATTCCATATCGGCTGCCTACATTTTACTGATTATGTGATATGCTATGCAGAGGGTATTGAGATGCAAAAAGAAAAGATTACTGCATTAGCCAAGCAATGATAACTTTGAGCGATTGCGAAGTGTGCATTTTAGAAAATATGCTGTAGCCTGAACGTCATTGTAGCACATTTTACACCATCTTGTTGTATAGTAACCACGTTTTTCTGCGAATAAACTAGTTGAGAGTGCAACGGTGTCGCTATCGTTCCTTTTGTGCCTGTCGGCGTGCGCTCCTTCATACGTAATCATGAACTATTACCAACTCGCCCAACTTTTGACATTACTTAACAAGCTCTTTTTCGTGCTAACATAAAAACGAAGCTGTGCAGTTCCTCGTGTATGCCTGGCACTTAACAAGTTGCACTTTGTAAAATGCAGAGAAATCCATAATTCTGCCTACGTGAATATTAAGAACCTCAGCACTTCCCATCACTATTACCAGGTTCATGACTGACGATGTTTTCCATGTGTCAGGATGTTGAGCGCTTTTCTTTTTCTTCGCACACACGGTTAACTTTCAGCGGGATTGTGAGCAAGGCGCATCGCACTATCATGTGGTGGCCGCCGTAACTGTGCAGCTCAAATGAGCCAATGGCCATGAATTTCGGGTTAGGGGTGCGGTAATTTAGGTTTATGGCATCATTTGCAAAGAAAAAAGCGAGATTTTTTCTAGCCAATTTTGAGAAGTCATTGAATATTCCCAGCCACCTACTGTGACCTAATATTAAACTTATAATCTCTCGGAAGCATCGACTATCTATTGGCAGTGTTTTTAGACCACACGCAATAATGAACATCAAGGAGTATTGGTTCAAGAAAGAGCTTCCCTAAAGAAACTGCAACTGTAGAAAGCCTACAAAGTGACAACAGCACTTGTGCTAATTTCATTTTTCTTTTGAAAACCAAGAGAAAAGGGAACACACTCGCTATAGACAGTGTTCAGAGCACACCAGACACGATTCCTGGTGGGCTATTCTCTATGAATCTACTTGGTGGAAATGTCCTCTTCGGTGGAGCTCAGTCAGAAAAAAAAGCAGCTAGTCATGACATCGTGGTGTTTTTCAGAACGTTGAAGCATCAAACCCACAAGCAGATTAGATAGATAGATATGTAGGGTTTAACGTCCTAAAACCACTATATGATTATGAGAGACGCCGTAGTGGAGGGCTCCGAAAATTTCGACCACCTGGGGTTCTTTAACGTGCACCTAAATCTGAGCACACGGGTCTACAACATTTCCGCCTCCATCGGAAATGCAGCCGCCGCAGCCTGGATTTCATCCCGCGACCTGCGAGTCAGCAGCCGAGTACCTTAGCCACTAGACCACCGCGGCGGGGCCACAAGCAGATTGTCAGTGTATTGAGGAAGGAATCAAACGAGATGTAACACTTGAACAAACCTGACAAGTATGAACTTGCATATGAACATGTCAAGGTTTTGAGAACCATGCCAAAAACGCGTACATGGCTACATCAAACCTAATTATTCAAGGGTCTACACGGTCACAGTTCGTGCACAGCCTCCAAGATGCACATCCAAAAGCAGATTTCTGGGCTCAGCATTCATTGCGGTGAAATGCATTCCAGCCCTCTTATTTAGGTCAACAGTTGTCACAGCTAAGGGACGATAAATATACTGAGCTTTAGCCTATCGGGGGCAGCCGAAGTGAACTCTCCAAAAGGTGAATAAGTCGAGAGAGAGAGAATTAACTTTTATGGACAAATGTATAGAGCCTTCGTTGGGTGGGGCACTTCAGTCCAAGGCTTCATTGCCTTGCGCAACCCTGTGAGCCCATTGAACCAGCTGCTGCTCTTCCTGCCGGCGTTAGCTGTGCAGAGCTGACGCTCAAGAGGAAGGGGTAGGGATAAAAGGAACACCCTGGGGAGCAGTGCATTACCATGTAGAGTGGTAATAATCTCTACCACTCTACCACTCACATTACCATGTGAGTGGTAGAGTGGTAGGAGGGTACAGAGTAGGGCAGTAGGAGGGTACAGAGTTGAATGAAAGCGATTTAGCATGTATAGGCAAGGAAATAAATTTGTCTGCAGTTGTCGCCAAGTGGCGGCACCTGCTCTGTTAACTGAAGGATGAGAATGTGCAAAACGGCTGCTCTGTCGGTAGTACTCTAGCGTCGCGTTGTAGTTTAGGGTCCGACAGCTCCTACAGTGGTGCCCGGCAAGTCAGACCTCGAGCAACCGCATGAGTGCTTTCATTGCCATGGAGAAAGGCGTGTCCAGGAGTCCTGACGATATGCACCGGGCGTAATGCGGATGGCGAGACAGTAGAAAGGATTCTGTGTGTATTGGCAGCCACAAGTCCTTGAGTGAAGGCACGTCAAGCAGCTTGTGAGTCTGTCACTATGGTGACAGGGGAATTATGTGACAGTAGATATAATTATAGGTTGGCAAAAAAAGTAAGACTCACTTGGACTCAAGAAATATATTTAATTATTCACTGTTTGTTCAGACAAAAAATAAATGATTGCCTAGGTTGAAGGGACTAAAGGCCGATTATCTCTGCCTGACTAAGGTAGCTCCACCCATACATTTGCTTAGATGAAGCGCAGCAAAAAGATAGATATTACCTTTTTTTTTGGAGGGGGGCACAGACATGTCAAACTTAAAAAGTATAATAGATGTCAAAACACGCACATAAAAGTAATACTTCACAGTCAACACTAATTTGCCCTTAGCAAAATAAATCTGTAAAAACTGAAAGCATAAGAATATTTTGGACAGAAAACTAGGTACTATACAGAAATACACTAAAAAAAATGAAAATGAGCGACTTCTATACAAAAATACAAAAGTACAAAAAACACTCGGATAAATATTTATAATGGATAGTATAATTAGGGCACAGTAGAAGTAAGGAAATACTTCTCAAGCTTTTTCTTCACACTGTTTTTAGCAATACTTCATTCTAAAAGTTCATAAACATAGCTATCGTAGTAGAGTATATAAGGTATTTGATATGATATGGTTTGCTTCCGTAAGTTGTCCTGATTAAAGGTAGTCGAAAACTGTCAAAACGTAGGTTAAAGTAAGGCTTGGGTAGCAATGCTCCATATATAGTATTTACTCGCATATTAGGGGCACCTTTTTCCAGAAAATCAGGCTGCAAGTTTGGGGTGCATCTACTGTGCGGAGTAAAATTTCCGAAGATTTCGTTTGTGACTAATATACAGGGTATGCACATGATGTCATCCGCGATTATCGCTAGCGTCGGGGTTGTCATTTTAAAGGTGCGCGCGCTCGGCACAAGCTTATAAAATTCACTGCACGTGCTGTGTATGAAATCTGCACAGCAACTTGGATGCTTACAGTATCTGCATGCCAGAACATGAACAGCACAACGGCGCGAACGGACGGACCTTCAAGAAGGCGTGGCGATGGTGTTGGCTTCTTGTGAATGAAGTCTCAGTGCATACTCCCTATCATGGCCACGCTGCACTGCACTTGTGTGCGCTTCTCACGGCCTTCCCACCCATCGTGAAAGCAACGGGAGAGATTCTGGGTATGTTTAACACCCGTCGGCGGTAAAGACGCTGCGACCCTGACTTTGGATCTCCCATGCCGATTACACAGCACAAAAAATGGGAGTTCTCGATGGAGAAGGAGAAAGGCATCATTTAAGAAGTGGGGAGGACAGAGAGACGATAGTTTCCTTTAAAACAAAAAACTAACATTATCAGACTGCTCACCGCATAATGTAGGTACAGTCGAACCCGGGTATATCGAACTCGCCAAAAAACGTTTATTAGTTCGATATATGGCATAATTTGATATAGGTCCGGTATAGGTTTTGGCACAAAGGCACATAACAAACTAGAAGAAAAGTACTTTATTAATATAGTGGCTTACTTGCGTGCCCTACTGTGGAACGAAATAGTCACAGATTTTTTTCTGTGTCAACAACTTCGCTGCCTGCGACAGCACGCATGCCTCTTACGTTGTCCAGCGAGTCGGAGCAGCTGAAGCCGCAACCTTCCACATTCAAGCAATAGAGCCGGACCAACGCAAGTGCACTAATCACTTCGGAGAATGTAGGCAATGGGCCGTCGTCGATTTCCATATTGCTGTCGCTTTAGCTCGTGGCCGGCACGACGTCTGCAATGTAATCCTCATGCTATAATTGGCCCATGATGGGGACATCATCGTTCGCACTGACGAACTCGTCGAATGTCGATCCGTCGATAGCACCCGGGAACTCTGCCAGCTTGTTCCAAACTTCGGCGGAAACACCTGTGGTGCTTCAGTGCTGTTAGAATTTGGGGTGTCATCACCAGGCATGCGAAAGCCGGCATGCCTAAAGCAGTTCTGGATCGTCTCCTTCTTGACATCTTGCCACGATCTACTCAACATAGAAATAGCTCCCAGCCAGTCGATCTTAAGCTCCCTGAAGACGTGAAGGTTCTACAGCAGCCTCTCCACCAGGCGCTTCCAATAGCCGGCTTTCATTGCGCGTATAACGCCTTGATTCAGTGGTTGCAGCACAGACGTAGTGTTCGGGGGCAAAAAACACAGAGCAGGCACACCTTGTGGTTTTTGCCTACCAAATCATCACTCCACGACGATAGCCATGTGCTGAAAAGCTCCCCGGTCATCCACGCTTTTGAGTTTGCTTGGTAGGTAACTGGAAGCGACAGCTCATTTCGAAAACACCGCGGTGCCGTGCTTTTCCCTGTAACCAGAAGTCGAAGCTTTTTTGATCTGTCTAAATTAGCTGCCAACAGCACGGACACACGAGCTTTGTTTGCGTTGCCGCCGCTTGTCTTGTCGCCACAACACGCAAGTGTCTTGTTTGGCAACATTTGCCAAAATAGAGCAGTTGCATCCGCATTGAAGATATCTTGGGCTATATATCTTGCTGCGATATCTCGCCAGTTTTCCTCGAGCCATTTTTCTACGCTGTCCAGGTCCGCCGCTCTGCTTTCACCTGTAACAGCTTTGCCAACGATGTCGTGCCGTTCTTTGAACCGCTGAAGCCAGCCTGAACCGCCTTAGAAATCATTCCTGCCAAGCAGAAAAGCAAAGTTTTTGGCTTTCTGCTCGATTATAGGGCCGGAAACCGGGATGTTTCACGACCGAACATCCACAAACCACTTGTAAACGGCCGCTTCAACATCTTTATACAAAGCAGCGATCACACGTCAGGCGCCACGGGCACCTGGCCTTTTGTCCGACTTGGCCCTGATGTCTGCCTTGTTTTTGAGGATAGTACTCAAGGTGCTCCTTGGAATTTTGTACGCGGCAGCGACGTCGGACTTCTTTTCACCGCGCTCAACCCGATTGATGATTTTGAGTTTCGCGGCGAACGGCAAATTTTGCCTCTTTGAGCAAGCCATGATGACAGCGCGCCAATACATTTCACAGAGCACCAACAGGCAACACCACAGACCAAGCTGAATCGGCAGCAGCACGCACACAAGCATAAAGAAAGAAAAAATAACGCTCACTTCAACCGCCTCCGCGCCTCGGAGAAAGCACGACGGCCTCCGATTGGCCTGTAAGCGCTGCGAGCAGGGCCAGGATCATTTCTTGGAGGGGGGCTATTCGCCCGCGCACAACCGGGTCCAACCAACTTTTTCTAGAGTGGCGCCGCCAGTTTTCCTCTTCACTGCGAGGGAAAGCCAACTTGCTGGGGCACTTTTGAGGCACATGGAGTTTGATATATCAGTTGTCGTTGCTATTTTCGTGCGATAAAACAGTAACTTTTGCTATATATTATCAAACACCACAGACCACGCTGAATCGGCAGCAGCACGCACACAAGCATAAAGAAAGAAAAAATAACGCTCACTTCAACCGCCTCCGCGCCTCGGAGAAAGCACGACAGCCTCCGATTGGCTGTAAGCGCTGCGAGCGGGCCAGGATCATTTCTTGGAGGGGGGTGTTCGCCCGCGCACAACCGGGTCCAACCAACTTTTTCTAGGGTGGCGCCGCCAGTTTTCCTCTTCACTGCGAGGGAAAGCCAACTTGCTGGGGCACTTTTGAGGCACATGGAGTTTGATATATCAGTTGTCGTTGCTATTTTCGTGCGATAAAACAGTAACTTTTGCTATATATTATCAATGTAAACTTACCGTGTTTAGGAATTGTTCGATATACGGGATAATTTGATATAAACAAATTTGTTTCTTTATTTTGACGAATACATTCGGAGTTTTTTTTAGGGTTAAAAGCTGCGGTCTGCCTCTTGAGAGCTCTTTAAAACATGTATGAAAGTTTCAACTTTAATGGTTAAAACCAAATGTGTATAAGAAGAAAATAAGTAAAGAAGAAAAAAGAGAGTACTCTTCCTGCTGAATAACACCATAGGATGGCCCACCCTAAGAGTAGTCGTGTGCAATTGACAAGGTGTTAACATCACATGGAAACAATAATTCAGATGACCCCAAGCTCTTCTGCATCTTTTGTATTGCAGCCACATCCATGAAGAATGCCAAAAACGCCGCTAGTTACGTTAGCCAGCAACTTGGTCTGGAACTTTCTCTAGTGCAAAGCAGTTCAGCGCTATCCTTCAAGTTTGTGGAAGTAAATGTTTAGAAAGAGAACCTTACAATGTTTCAACTTTCCGGCAAGTAAACAACTCTTTTTCTCAGAAATCCGTATGAATTGTAGCTTAGTGCTTAGTGCTACAAGTAGTGCTTGTAGCTTAGTGCTACAAGCAGGTTGTCAATTTCCTTTTCTATTTAGCGTGGCTTGCTTTATTCTGGGATTCGCCCACCACGACTTCCAATTTATTTAGTGTTTTACCAGTGTATGCAGCAATCTCTCGACTGAAGAAGACAGTCATACAATCTTAAGTACGCGCAGTACGGACATGCATGTATATTAGCTAGTGCGATGCTGTATTGGTGTGTTCCGTAATGCAAGTCCCGTTTGGAGGAAACACCCAGTGTTTCTTTTCAGCAATTTCAAAGCAATGCTGAGATGTGCGCTAAACCGGAAATTAATATTGCAAGATACAACATTATTATCAACGACAAATCAGCATCGACTGCCGTATGCAGCAGACATTTCAGCGATGAAGACTATGTGCATGCGTGTCATATCAGAAAACTTCTTCCCTACCCCACGCCTACTCTCTCCGAGGACTATTCTTCCTACTAATTCCAAGTGCAAAGAAGCCTCCCCAAGATCCTGTTTTACGAGCTTCACCTCTATATGAAGCATAAATAAAGCGAAGAACGGAGCCCAATGAACCAGATCTGCATGTTGCGACCTTACTAGGCAAGAAGCTGTATGTTTTTTTACACGCAAACAAAGCGACACTCATAGCACAGGTCGATACCTGGCTATGTTAGGAAGATTTCGCTCCCAACTATCGTATCATCATTCAAAATGTGATAAGGTGCAGAAATTGCTGAAAGAAGGCGAAACAACGTCCGAATAATATTTGTGCATCTTCAATGATTAGGCAACTTGCTCTACAATGTACGGTGAGTGAAGAAGCACGACCGAATTCATGTGCCAGCGTTGCGCGTGTTGGGCAGAGTGGTGGAGGGGGGCCAGGGTCGCAGCGCCCCCCTCAAAACAGCGACGAAAGGCACGTCCTACATTCGATCCGAAGGGCATATGAAGCGAGCGCACAGGTGCAGTCTAGCCCGGCCGTGTCCCTATAGACCGTGGATAACACATACATTGCCGAACTCCCGAATAGCCGCGCTACAGCTGAGACAACCTCCTTCATTGGCTACACTAGCACGAAATGCGATGAGCTTGCTATCTTGAGTGTCCGAGAATCAAGGCATGCGATGCGGTGTGCATATCAAATTTCCAACAATTAACATTGGGAGTTGCTCATAGGATTTCAAGCTGACTGGTTGTGCCGCCCGCAATCTCCGACACCAGCGTAGCTCCCACCAACTGGTTTGCCCTCCGCGGTTTCCTTACGCCCTCAAGTTCTCGCCGAGTGGTGCCCTGTCCTAGGACTTCTTCAACCGCTCTCAACTTTCCCGCCTCCTTCTTTTTCTGTAACTTGCCTGTCTTATCTCTCCTCCTTTTTCTGTGGCTTGGCTGTCTTATTTCTTATGTGGCCTCCTTATGCTGTGAAGCTCTCCCCGAGTGGTGCCCCATCCTAGGACTTCTTCCACGGGCTCCCAACTTTCCTATCTCCTCCTTTTTCTGTCACTTGCCTGTCTTATTTCTTCATCTATTCTCTACTATTCTTTTTATCCCTCCTCCCGCCTCCCCCCTACAAGGCACTCTGCTCAGATGTCAACAGGCAGACAGAAATAAGTGTCTTGTTCCGTTCTTCCAACAATCACTATATAAGTTAACATCGAGAGACTCTGGCTACCAATGAAATGAATCCAGAAGAAAAAAACTACAAAAAGAAAGCGCCATCGTGAGAATTCTTCAACTGATTTCAGGCCACCTAGATTATGCACATTATCATGACTGAAATTTTGTGCGTTGAAGGGTGCCGCTTGCACCCCGTACCCAAGATATTGCAATAAAATTGCAAACCGCCATGTGAATGTTACATGTGCTATCGAAAAGAGTTGCGTTCATTCGGTACAAAACCGCACCTTTGATTGCCTTCAATTTACAAGCACCAACAGTGACTAGGCCTAGGCTACAGTTCGGCATGCGGGAAGTTTGTACAAGACAACATAAAGATTTGGCGTAGAAACATCCCACTCAAGCGCTGATCCAAATCAGCGCACCTCATACGATCTTTAGTTTCGCAGCCATAGACGTCATACTCTGCCCAAGCGGTGCCGCGAAAAACGCCACCACCAGTGCCCCCATCGCCATGCCAGACATAAATGTGTAGTGCAAAGAGAGCTGTCCACAAACAACGTGCATAGGCTTGTAGCGCCCTCGTTCGGGCGGCGCGCAAACCGGAGAGCGCGCGATGGCGACTGAAGAAAATAAAGAAGGCGCTAGGCCGTGGCACGTGAAGCCACGGCTCACGTTCCTGGCTGGCATCGGTTATCGTTCAGGCGTGTCTTTCTTTCGCTCCTGTGGCATAAGCCTACAAGTGGTGACCTCGGACGAAGACAATGACTGACTCGAATGCACCCTCAACCGAACAAGCGTCACGTCCGCAGGACGTCCTGGCCGTGCAACTGCGTCTCCCATCTTTCTGGCCACAGGATCCGCAAGTTTGGTTTCATCAGGTCGAGGCGCAATTCTCCCTGTACCGCATCGCCTCGGAAACGACACGCTACTACCACGTAGCCTCCATCCTTCCTCCTGACGTTGCCAGCGAGCTCTCCGACGTCCTCTCCAACCCCTCGGACACTACGCCATTTCAGCACCTTAAAACCAAGGTGCTGGAACGATTCATGCCTTCGGAACGCGTCCGCCTACAGCAGCTCCTTGCAGAGGGGGACCTTGGCGACAGGCGCCCCTCCCAACTACTGCGCCGAATGCGACAGCTTCTTGGGAAACACGACGTCTCTGCCCACTCAGCGTTACTTCGCGAGCTCTTCCTCCAACGCCTTTCTCAGCCAATCCGCCTCGTCCTCACGGCGGCCGGCGACGTCAACCTTGACCGCCTGACGGAGCTCGCCGATCAGGTTCATGAAGCGACCTCCCCATCTGTCAACGCTGTCTTACCACAAGCAGACAGCGATTTCGCGCCTTGAGGCCCGCATCGACGAACTCGCCGCCTCCATTGCCGCACTCCGGAGCCCCCTGCAGGAGACTCGTTCGCCTCGTTCCGGTCGTCGAGCTCTTCCACGCACACGAGATGCTCGGAGTCCCAGCCCTCCACCCCTCTGCTGGTACCACCGGCGTTTCCGACACCGAGCCACGAAGTGTACACCCCCATGTTCGTGGCAGGGAAATGCCTGCCAGGATCACTGACGGCGGCGTGTGATCTCCCTTCTCGTCCCAGCCGCCTTTTCATGGTCACGGACCAGCTATCGGGCGCCAGGTTTCTTATAGATACGGGCGCGGAAATTAGCGCTGTGCCGCCGACTAAGGCTGATCGTTCAAAGTCATAGGGGCAAGTGCTTCGTGCTGCCAACGCCTCGTCTATAGCAACGTATGGACTCCGATCTCTCACCCTCGACTTCGGCCTTCGCTGCATTTTCCGGTGGGTTTTCGTCATCGCAGACGTGGTTCAACCGATCATCGGCTCGGACTTCCTCTTATACTTTGATTTGGACGTCAGCGTGCGGCGGGGCCGCCTCATAGATGGTAAGACTCGTCTCTCCATCTCGGGAGTCCTGTCCGACATCGCTCCAATGGCCATCCGCATGCTGATACCTTCCTCACCGTTCGAAAAAATCTTGACGAGTTTCCCGGAGTTAACTAAACCGTGCAACCTTACTCAGCCGCCTAAACATACGGTGACACACCACATCGTCACCCGGGGTCCACCGGCAGCCGCTCGACCACGCCGCCTGTTCGGAGACCGCCTAGCTATTGCTAAACGGGAGTTTGACCACATGCTACAGCTCGGCATTATCCGCCCGTCGTCAAGCGCTTGGGCTTCCCCGCTGCATTTGGTGCCAAAGCGTGATCCTGGTGACTGGCGTCCTTGTGGGGACTATCGAGCATTGAACGCCAAGACTGTCCACGACAGCTACGTGGACAGCTATCCTCTACTTCACATCCAGGATTTTACATCGCGCCTCGACGGCTGCACAATTTTCAGCAAAGTGGACCTTGTTAAGGCGTACCACCAGATTCCTGTCGAGCCCGCCGACATACCTAAGACCGCCATCACGACTCCCTTTGGGTTGTTTGAATACGTGCGGATGCCTTTAGGACTCCGCAATTCGGCTCAAACTTTCCAGTGGTTCATTTCTGAGGTCACACGGGGTCTTCCTACTGTGTTTGCGTACCTTGACGATGTCCTCATCGTCAGCCGCACACCTGAAGATCATGAGCACCATCTACGCGCTCTGTTCCAACGTCTTCAGCAGTACGGCCTCGTTGTGAACGCCTCTAAGTGTACTTTTGGCGCATCTGAGCTCGAGTTCTTGGGCCATCACATATCATCCAAAGGAATACGCCCTCTCCGGCCCACTCCACCCAGACCTTCCGAACACAAGACCATATTCGTCCACCCTGATCTGGCCACGGCAACACATGTTTTCGTGCGCCACGACGCGGTCAGACCACCTTTGACACCAGCCTACGACGGACCATTCCGCGTCCTTCACCGCACCCCCAAAACTACCACTCTACTTCAGAACGGCCGTGAAGAGACAGTCAGCTTGGACCGACTCAAGCCGGCGTACCTGGAGACCGCCCTAGAAAGCCTCTCATCTACGACTGATCTTCCGTTGGAATACCACAAACGGCATGACACATTCCGACTTCCAGTCTACACGGGGGGCCCTGTAGCGCCCTCGTTCGGGCGGCGCGCAAACCGGAGAGCGCGCGATGGCGACAGAAGAAAATAAAGAAGGTGCTAGGCCGTGGCACGTGAAGTCACGGCTCACGTTCCTGGCTGGCATAGGTTATCGTTCAGGCGTGTATTTCTTTCGCTCCTGTTGCATAAGCCTACAGGCTCATTCTGTTTTGTTGGTCTTGAGGCACGGTTTCCTGAAAAGCAAGGATCTGGCAAGCTTCTTCCTTCAATACCACCTCGCTTCAGAAAAGTATGATGCTCATCAAAATGAACAACGGATACAATGCCAAAAATGTTTCAGTTATTTCGGCAAGCTGCAATCATAGGCGTATAAACCTGTGAGGCAAGGGGGGCACAAGCCTCCCCACTCTGAAAAGTTGTGGGGGTTGAGCTTCCGAACTTTCGACAGTGGCCACTGTCGGCTGCACGCTGGGGAAAACAACTAAGGCGAAATATTCCTTCACCACTGTAATCATTCAATTATATTGTTACGATGAAATGAAATATTACGAGAATGTTTCAGCAGTGACGATTTTCCTTGAAGGCTCTTTGTGAGGCTTTCCGCCCTGTGCTGTATCATTGCAGAGCAGTCTAGCGCTGAACAAGGGCCCTATAATATTGTCATTTGGTCATGATGTGAACGAAGGGAGCAGACTGCAGGTTGCATAATGTTTGTTTGTTTTCATTTGGGCCAAACTTCTGGCCACATAAAAGGAAAGTCAGATTACAGCAAGACATTGGCTCTGACAGCGTCGGCCATCGATCAACTGCCAAGCAGTGAAGCACGTTGGCACTTACACACTTGACATCGAATATTCTAGAATTATCGCTAGCGGTGCAGTAGATTCCAGAATAATCTGTAGTGCTCACGAAGTGGACATAATCTTAACAAAATGATCTACTGCAGTCCCGAAGCTTCTTGAACACCGTAAGCGCGGTTTATACTGAGAATTACTGACAGTAAAATTGGGCAAAAAAATAACTTAGAATGTGGCATCGCCCCCCTCTGAAAAGGGCATAGTCCCGATGCTTCAACAAAAAGACCAAAGTAAAATAATAAGAAAAATAAACAATAAGTACAATCAATAAAACACAGCAGCAACGACAAAACACAGTCCTCAGGTTCGAGCATGAAATGGCTTGAGGCACACGACATGAACAACTTCAGATCGTGCACGGCGCCGTAATGCAATCAGGAACAATTTCGTAGTCAAATGTACCTAGACGTCGAACTACCCTGTACAATCCGAAGTACCACCGCAGAAGTTTTTCACCGAGTCCACGCCAGCGTATCGGTGTCTACACCCTAACTCGGTCACCAAGTTGGTATTCCAAGAAGCTGCGTCAAGGTTAAAACCGCGGCTGTCCGTCGTCTGCTGATTCTTTATGCACAGGCAGGCGAGTTGACGACCTTCTTCAGCGCGCTGAAGGTAGGCGGTGAAAGCAAGGATCTCTTCGTCAGCGACGTGTGGAAGCGTAGCATCGAGCGTCGTCACCGGGCTCATTCCATAGACCAACTTGTACGACGTCATCTGCATCCTTTCTTAGACGGCCGTATTGTACACGAAGGTCAAGTACCAAAGGATTGCATCCCATGTCATGTGCTTGACATCGATGTACATGGCCACCACATCAGCGATAGCCTTATTTAAACACTCGGTCGGGCCATTGATTGGTGGAAGGTACGCGGTTGTACCACTGTGGCTTGTCTGGCTGAATCTCAGGATTGCTTGAGTCAGGTCAGCAGTAAACGCCGGACCTCTGTGGGTAATCATAACCTCTGGGGCGCCATGCTAAAGGACGATGTTTTCAATGAAGTTGACTACCTCAGCGGCACTGCCTTTGAGCAGGGCTCTTGTTTTTGCATAGCGGGTGAGATAGTCAGTAGCTACGACAATCCCCTTATTTTCGCGAGACAACATTGGGAACGGTCCCAAAAGGCCCATTCCGATCTGCTGGAACGGTCGCCGGGGAGGATTAATTGGCTGGAGGAAGCCTGCTGGTCTTATGGATGGTAATTTCCGTCGTTGACAGTCTCAGCATGTCCTCACGTAACAGGTGACGTCTGCGGTAAGGCGTGGCCGGTAGTACCTTTCTTGTATCCTCGCGAGTGTGCAGGAAACATCAAGGTATCTATCCTGCTGTCAGATCATCATGCAGGGCCTGGAGGAGTTTTAGTCGCACAGCTGAAGGCACCACATGAAGGTACATGGCTCGAAGCAGCAAGTCTTTCTTTGGGGGGAGGGGGGGGGGAGCCATTTTGCAGTGACGACACAAGCACCCGCTTGAATACATTCAGAACAACGGAGGTCCTGCCTTTGATATATTCAATTAGGCCCCTAAGTTTCGGGTCGGCCCGCTGTCAGTTCAGCGAACTCGTCAGCAGTTATCGTTCCCAAGAAACAGTCGTCATTCAAGTCATTGGGTGTTGTGATCCAACGGGAGCTCAAGACAGGCAGTCGACGTCAGAGTGTTTTCTACCCGACTTCTAAACGACGGTAGTGTCGTATTCTTAAAGTCTCAGGCTCCCCCACACAAGGCAACCTGAAAAGTCCTTCAAATTAGCTAGCCAACACAAGCCGTGGTGGTTGCTCAGAACTTTGAAGGGCCTACCGTAGAGGTGAGGACGAAACTTTGATGTCGCCCAGATGATAGCAAGGCACTCCTTTCCTATTGTGGAATAATTGCTTTCCGCCTTGGATAGCGATCTGTTAGCGTAACTAATAACCGTTTATAGTTAGTCAGTCCTCTGCACAAGGCCGGCGCCGAGTTCTATGCTGCCTGCGTCAGTGTGCATTTCTGTTTCATGTTTCAGTGTTTTTGTCTAAATGCGCAAGTAAAGGAGACATCTGCAGGCGCTGTTTTAGTTCCCCTAATGCTTCCTCCTATGGCGTTTCCCACTTGAACTCAATGTCGGTCCTCGTAAGATTAGCAAGTGGCTCAACGATGCGGGCAAAGTTTTTGATGAAGTGCCTATAATGGGCACACAGGCCCAGAAATCGACGCGCAGCCTTCTTGTCAGCGAAGGCAGGAATGCAGCGATGGCGCCTGTTTTCTGTGGATCAGGTCTTACTCCAGACTTGCTTATCATGTGGGCCAAGAACAAAACTTCCTCATGCGCAAAGCGGCACTTTTCTGGCTTCAGGGTGAGTCCGGAGGTCTTGATGGCTTGAAGTGCAGCTTAAAGGCACAGAAGATACTTGTTGAAGCTCGAGGAAAACACAACGACATCGTCAAAGTAAACGAGACAAGTCTTCAATCCTGCTAGCACTGCGTCCAAAATGTATTGAAAAGTCGCAGGTGCCGAGCGAAGACCAAAGGGCATGACCTTGAACTCAAAAAGGCCTTCTGGTGTTATAAACGCTATCTTTTTCCTGCCTCTTTCGTCAACTTCGATTTTTTAGTAGCCAGTCTTCAGGTCCATTGACGGAAAGTACTTCATGTTGTGGAGTCAATTCAAGCCGTCGTCTATCCGTGAGAGAGGATAAATATCTTTTTTTGTGATTATGTTGAGGCGGCTATAATTGAAACCGAAACGTAGGGTTTTGTCCTACGTTTCTGCAACACCGCGGATGACGCCCACGGACTCTTAGACGGTTGGTTGATGTCGTCGGGTAGCATTTTGTCGACTTGCCTCTTTACGACCTCACATTTTCGCGTTTAAACTCTGTAGGGGCTCTGCCATAGTGGTCTGGCTTCCTCTGCTACGATGTGATGTTTTGCCACTGGGATCTGGCAAATTTTCGATGACGACAAAAAGCAGTCCTTGTACTGCAAGAGCAGAGCCTTTAGCTGTTCTTGCTTGTTTCGGAAGGCTCGGATTGACCTCGAAAGTTGGGTGAGGAGCTTCGTTCCTTGTAGTAAGTTCTGCACAATCGGCGAGGATGAAAGCTCATTGCTAAATTCCATAATTTCGTCAATGAAGGCTACGGTTCTACCTTTGTTCACATGTTCGTACTTGTTGCTGAATTTTGAGCATAACTGTCGTTCTACCTTTTTTCGTGTGTCTGTACTCGTTACTGAAATTTGAGCATAACTGTTGCTTGTTCTCCTCGCAGCTCGGCGATTCCTTTTGCAACACATATCACGTTTGACCAACAGGTGTTGATTGCCTTAATCGCGCTATCAGACACATGCTCTCTAAAGAAGGTGTTTCTGGCTCATACAGATTGAGTGACGTTTCGCTAACATACTTAATACCCCGTTTCTTTATGTGATATGCCTCCAAAATTTCCCGCGCTAACTTGTTTGTATTCCCAGGATGCTAATCTGAGTGAAGTATGGTGCGCATTCACAGACTGAAACATGCGCATTTAGATGCGCACCGCCGTTATTCTTTACCGTGAAAGTGTGTCCCCATGATCGATCATTGATGCAGCGCCCCGTTTGTCCAACATAGCTTTTCTTATCGGATAAAAGAATTTGATAAACCACTTTAGTGGCGCACTTCATGAATGGCTGCGCATGCTGCTTTTTGCAGCCTTTCGGCTGTTGAGCATGACTTCCATTTTTGCGAGAGGACAACTTCGCCAGTTTGTTTGGGGCGGTGAACAATAGCGGTACACCGTGATGACTCGCCACCTTTTCTAGGTTGTGCGAAACCTTATGAATATAAGGTACCACCTCCGGCCGTTTTTTATTCTTTTGTGCTTCCGCCGGGCTTTCTTTTACCTTCTGCAGAAGGCATTCTGCAATCACATACAAAATCGAGCGAGGGAACCTGACGATTTTCAAACAGTCTAATTGTGCATTAAACTAAACCTCATGAGATGCGGACACGACTTTCGAAGTGTGGACCACAGGGAAAGCATTGCAATGCTACTTTTCCCGGTTTTCGAGTGGGCCGAACCAAAAGGTAGAAGTTTCTTCTTCGCATGGAGGGAAAAACACCAGCAAATATGGCCGTCACAAAGGGTTAGTTTCAAATCTAAAAACTGCAGGATTCTATTGTCAGGCTGCTCATGCATAAAAGATAGGCCTTGACTGCTCGGACAAAAACTCTCTAAAACTACTTCCACCAATACTTGGTACTACGAATCATCTTGTTTTTTTTCTTTCGTAGAGTAAGAAAATCGTCCACGTATCTAAAAACTTTAAAAAAAACTATCTAACTAAAAACTATCTAAAAACTCTAAAATCTGTTCCAGTTTTTTGTCAACCTGTGAAAGAAAAACGCTGCACAACAAAGGAGCAACACATGACCCGATACAAATTCCTTGACGCTGCAAATAAATTTTACCCTCATATGACACAGGGCTGGAGACAAGATAGGCTTCCAGCACTAATAAAATTGTATGTGCAAGTATGCAATGATAAAGACCGATCTGCAAGCATGCCTACTAAACCTTGAAAGTCAGTAATTCCAAGCTCATCAATGCAGGTCATCACTGCCCTAAAGAGAGCATCATGCGGCAGAGATTAAAATAAATAATCAATGTCGACTGAGAATACAAAACCAATATTATGGTTATTTTGCAGGCACTCAATCAAGTCTTCGGACTTTATTTTTTTATCAGGAACGGATCAGTAACCCTAAGCAAGTTGAGCTTATTTATCAGAAAGTGGCTGACGTTTCTTTGCCATGATTCTTTTTCACTTACAATTGCCTGAAACGGAGTGCTCGGTGTGTGCGTCTCTGTCATGAAGAAAATATCCAGCGCCTCCCTCTTGCTTGTAGCTATTTCTTTTGCCAAATCATCAAGCGCATACCTTTTAGATAGCTCTAGCCACATTTCGCTTTACTGAGACAAAGTTCTTCATTACAGCTTGTCAAGCCTTGTCCCCATAAAGGCGCAAAGTTGACTATTTAATCAAGACATGTACCAACTAGCCCAACAGCAAGTTCTACTAGTGGCGGTAGTGCTTTTTCTCGGGATAGTGTTATCAACTTTGTTCTCAGGCTATGGTCATCGACCTGAGAACAAAGTTGATAACAGTTGAACAGCATTGTAGTTCCTCGTACTACAATGCTGTAGTACCACGAAGCTTGAGGGATGCATGCCGCTGTTGATGGCCACTCCGGCTGCGCATATTCCTGCTGGTCTTACTAGGTGACCACTGCCTGTACAGATTGCAAGGCCTGCAATCACGACGAAAGTGCGACTGATGACGGAATAGTCGGCTCCAGTGTAGACGAGAGCTATGATGCTGTAATCGTCGATGAGGATTTCGAGGTCCCTAATTCGTCGCCTGGCGTTGCGGTTAGGTCACGGAGTTGGATTAGGGCTACGATGTTTTGTACCATTCTTTTAACCTTGCGTCATCAGGTCTTCTTCTGGCCACGAAGTTTCAACATCGGGACTACCTTGACGTTGCGGCGGGTTCTTCAAGTCGCGGCGCGGCGCCTTTGGCGGCGGCGGAGTATCTTCGGTTGTTCATCAAACGATAACCGCACCTCCATTGGTTGCTGTCCATAGCTTTCCAAATACGGGCTAGGTGACCGGCCCCAAGTCAGGCCAGTGTACGGCCAGTGGCGAGGTGACATGTAGCGACCGGGTGAAGGTGAATGCGAAGATGCTCGGGGCGACCACTATGTTGCTACGAAGTAGTCAGTGATGTCGCGCAGACTTTCGCCCCCATGTGTACACGACGCATAGTAGGCGAAACCACGCAGTCTCTTTTGGTGGTACTGGCAGCTGCAATAGGTGCGCCCAGCTTCTCCGCAGTGGTGGCACAGGGGTCGGTGGTCTGGGGCACGCCACAAGTCGGTTTTCCTCGGAACGTTGCGCTGGCTGGCGGGTAAACAGTAGGCGGTGGCTGCGGTGAAATTGAGGTGGGGCAGCGTCTTATTGCGGCCCTCAAGAAGCGTTGCGGTGAACTGCAGCATCTTAAATCATAGCTTCGTGCTGGGGCAGCAGTTCTTCAGGAACTGGAAGCGATTGCTGAACTTCCTCGTGGCCAATGTCGGCAATCGAATCCGGTTGAGGCGGCACCGATATTAACAGCTTGCGCATCTCCTCCTGCACGATCACTCAGATAGTCTCGCGCAGGTTACCAGAGTAGATTGCATGAACGTGTGCGTACTCTGGCATCGAGTGGTGATTGAACTGACGAGTGTGCATCTCCAGCGCCTTCTCAATTGTAGTCGATTCTGAGAGGAATACGTGAATGGTCTTCAGTCGATTTCTCATCAATCCCACGAACGTCTCCTGCTTGACCCCTCACATGAAGAAACAAACTTTTTTTTCTTCAGGCATGTCCGAGTCAGTGTGACGGAAGAGGTGGGTCATTTCTTCTGTGAAAATCGCGACATTTCCATTTTGGTAGCTGCACCCGGGTTTCTAGCAAAGCAGCGGCCTTCTCTTTGGGAGCGACACTCATGAACATTGCAGGAATGTGCCGCAAAAGGCATCCGAGGTTTGAAGCGCAGACTCCCGATTTTCGAGCCAATCCTTGTAGCCTCTTCTAGGTGGAAGTACATGCGATGGAGCTTCTCTTTCGTGTCCCAGTGGTTGAGGGCGGTGACGTGGTCTTAGGTCTCCAGCCAGGTCTCCGGGTCTTTGACCCACGGAAAGTTGGTGGCTACCTTGGCTGATGCACGACAATCGCAGGCTGTGATGCAGCGGTTGTAATTGTGGCCGCAGTCGAGGTCATGGCCTTTGTCTCCCGAGCCTTGTCTTGTAGAGGCCGGCACTCTGATGGTAGACCTTGCTGCCAGCGCCTTGTTCGCTGCTCCTGGCTGGCATCGGTGTCTTCTCCTCGACGTGGGCTGGATTCATGGCGTGATAGGAGCGTCTGGTACATAAACGAAGCAGCCTCTCCGCTAGATGTCACGAGGTCGTGACATGGACGAAGAAAACAGACTACAGGTCGGATAATAAACTGTTTATTTTGTAGCCACGTAAAAGGAAAGTCAGATTGCAACAAGACACTGGCACTGATAGCGGCGAGCAGAGCATCGGCCGTCAATTAACTGCCAAGCGGCGAAGTGCATTGGCATTTCTACACCTGACACTGAATATTCTAGCATCATCACTAGCAGTCAAGTAGGTTCCAGAATAATCTGCGGTGCTGGCAAAGTGGGCGTAATCTTATCAAAATGATCTACTGCAGTCTAGAAGCTTCTCAAACACTGTACGCGTGGTTTGCGCTGAGAATTACTGACAGTGAAACGGGGCGATATCATAACCTAGAATGTGACAGTATTACTTATCTTGTTCTTGTTTTTATTCTGCTGCGACTGGCCGATGTAGTTATGAATGGGACCGAACAAGCTTTTTATAAACCAGTCAAAGAATTTGCTGTTTCAGGAAAATTTTCTTCTTTCCTCGAAAAGGATTAGCATCACCTTGCTGCTGTGAGCCGATGATTGCGACGAATCTTTCTAAATGTTTTAGTTTTTCTGTACTCGAAGCGCCAAGAAAGGTTTCCACTTTAGTCTCTAATAAATCTGGCCAATCTTGCTTATGGCAACTTGGAGCGATGATGGCAGCTTGCAAAGTGGCCATGAATAAAGCAGTGGACTCGAGCTCAGTGGGAAGCTAAGCTTTCAAGCCAGCCCCGCAACTTGACCCACCAAACAAGGGAGAAGGTGAAGGACCAAGGTTTTTATACTAAGAAGGCTTCATTAGGAGCTTATCGAGGCTATGCTGCGCATATTTGCAAGATCTCTGAGTAATGCGACAGTGTTCCCTCTGTGACCATACACGATAAGGAGTTGACCTATCTAGGTTTTGCATGACGACCGTGTTTTCCTGATGTTGCCCAGGTTTTGTTGATTTGGCCCCTCGTGCCTTTTTCTCCTCCCCCTTTGCCCTCCTTTGCTTTTTATTCTTTTCTGTATATATTGCCTACATCCTGCAATAAAGCTTCAGTTTATAGTCTGTGCTTGTCTGTCCTTTTTCTCTACTTCGTGTTTCCGCCTGTTTTTTGCGTAGTACACTTATGGATCAGTACCAACTTGCCCAACTAGCCATTCTTCTGAAGTTCATTAAGAGTCGGGCTAGTTGCTTTACATTCAACTTGAACTGTTCTTTACAGCTCAAAATACAACGCACGCAGCAAAGAAGCACAGCCGTGCAACGCTCCTTATTTCCATCTCTTTCTCTCTTTCTCAGCAAAGATGAGCTCACAGAGATCCATACGAGCACCAACTGCTAAACTTTGTTATGTTGTCATACGAGCACCAACTGCTAAACTTTGTTATGTTGTAAGTGAAAATATTTTATTCTACTCATATGAAACCATCTCGCCAACTGCTATAAGTAGCTGCTACTAATGTGATCTGTGGCTAGCCTAGCTGAATTACATTTAGAGGGAAATGCTCCCCGGCTATTTCAAAATGTTTTAGGTATTGTTCAGCACGTGAATGCGCTGTTAAAAAAAAAAGTTTGTTTACACCATTTCTATTGGCATAGTTATGCAGGTGCTTGGGTGCCCTAAACGGACGTTCCGCTCCCTCCTTCTCGCAATAGTTCGTAAGATGACACCAGATGACGCCACTTATCCACGCTTGCAAAAAGCGAGAAAATTGCTCGCGCAAGTACGGTCAGCATCGCCTTGCGCGTGTCTTGCAAATTGCGCGAGGCGGCGGAAACCCGCCGATGCAAACTAAGGAGCACAAATGCAGACGGTGTCTTTCACTTACAACCCGCCGACTGTGGCCGTCATTTCAACAATACGACGAAAGGTACCCCGGTGATATCTGGCAAAATGAAAAAACGGCTTCGTTCACGAAAGTGTAAACACATGTGCATACACACGCACATACACAAACACACTATCTCTATCGTCTCTCTGACTTACTCAGGTCCATGAAATAACAATTGAACATGCCATCAACCAAACACTTTGAAGCGTTTTAGTGCACTGGCTTGACATAGCGTCACGCGAGCGCGTCCTTTTTTTTTACCACGCGAAACTGCTCAACCTGATTCAATGTAGCTTATGCTACAAAAACAGCCATGTACATTTCAGCACAGAATAACCTCAGTATCCTGAGGTTATTTGCTAAATTTTACCTTTTCCAAGTACAATAAAAGGTTTACCTAAATAAAGTGCCTCTTGTTGATGATTAGTTGAACAGATGATTTACACTAATATAGAGAAGTTAGAAGCTCCTAGAGCCCATGGCTTTTCTAAAACTTTTTATGAGAATTACGTGGACCACCTAGTATATGGGATGACGTGGGATAATCCATAAGTTGGTTCACCCTGTTTCCCGTCTTGCTGTCACCATCTTTGTGCTACTGCCTAAATCATGGTTAACTAAGTTCTCACGAAATGTTCGCTTTAGAAAATGGACAGTTTGCAATAATCTGCTAGGCGGCTTTCCTGTAAGGTTTGTTTGCCAACCAAAAAGTCTCGTTCACAGACTGCTTTTCTCGCTTATTGTGTTATTGCTTTTCCCCTTTTTAAAAATTTGTTGTACTCGCACGCTCGCGTGCCTTCGCTGGTATTCGAAGACATAAAAGCACAACGAGCTAGAAAAGCAGTCTGTGAATGAGAGGTATCTGTTGCGAAACAAGCCTTACAGGAAAGCCACCTTGCAGATTATTGCAAACTGTCCATTCTTCACTTTGGCCAAGAGCAGATTTCCAAATGCGACGTAATTGCACGAACACGCAAATTATCAAGTAACAGCACAATCGAGCTCAGCGTCGCACTTAGTGGGAGAGCAGGAGAGAGGGGGATTATGCATATTCGAATCATATAAGGGATTATGACGGCACCGACATAAGAGCCACACCTCTGAGCCCATGTTCATGTATTCTACGAATGTCTTTTCCTACACTCTGTTTCCCACGTTAAGTGCAACGCTGTAAAGGCTACCGAGAATTTTCGCAATGAATGCGTTCGCACTAAGATCAAGTACGATTATTTTTGCATTTGAGACATGATTTATTTTCTTCTTTCTGCTTTGTGCATCGAAGATAAAATTGCCCCGTTGTACGGCTTTGTCTTGGTTCTTATTTCTTGATGTTTTACTTGTCGCCTTTAACGGCGCTCTGCAGGCGGGTTTGTGCTCATCTCGCACGAGCGTTGACAATGATGAAAGTTAACCGCGAGACACGCGAAGTTACACAAGTTTCTGACCGAACTTCTTGCATAGCTTTCACAGCATTGCACTGTATGTATGAAACAGAGTATAGGTACACTGTCATTCTTTATGGAAGGTAACATGCTAATGCATGGCCTGCACTCTGCGGCGGCAGCCTACAGCACCATCAACCAACAAGTGAAGAAAGCAGCTCTGCTAGATTACATTCCCTGATCACTCGTGTGACGAGCGATATCGGTCGATGACAGCAGCTTGCTCCATGGTCGCAAACGACAGATATTTTGGCAGTGGACTTCCCACTGCAGGCGTGAGCAGAGAGAGAGAGACTGCAATCTAGCAGCGCTTGTCTACTGGCCATAAATTGTAATCTTTTTTTTTTCCGGCCACAGATGACGCTGCTTTCGCTGTCGATTTATGGTGCTGTAGGCAGCCGCTGGAGAGCGCAGGCCACGCTTTCGCATGTTCCCTTTCATAAAGGACGACAGTGTAATCTGTTGGTATAGACGTGCACACGAGGGGGACTCGGCGGGCCATCCCTCCTTGTCCCCTAAAAGTCGGGGCGCAAGTCTGTCTATAGTGCCTAGAATGTGCATCCATACAATGCATTGATAGAGAGGGGGGCACTGCTTTAACCATTCACTCCCCTTCGAAGGGGAACTCTCCACATGTGTATGTCCGCCAGACGAAGCCAGCAATGCTAAGATTATCAAGGAGAGTTATGTAGCACCCTGGGGTCACTCAAGGGTGCTTATAAAGTAAGATACATGGTCTAAAAATGCAGTGGCTGCATAAGGTGTAGTTGTTTGCTCATTTTCCTCATTGTATAGATTATCGACTTCGTGTAGCGTAAATTGTACATTTATCTAAACTTTTACATGCTATCTAAGAATTATTTCTTTTTTGCTATATCAGTTGTCATTCACTGGAAAAAGCAAAATACCATTCAATCGGTGATTTTCAGATGTACGATAACACTGGAAAAAAAAGCTGATGTATTACGATTATGCAAGTGTAATTATTACGTGCATAATACATGTGTCAACGAGAATACAGTGTACTAAAAAATCATGGGTCACAATACTTCTGTCTTTCTTCTTCCTTAAGTGCCATATGGTTTCATTGTAAAAGAGTCGTAGAGTATTGTGCGTGCGGAAATGACGTGACGTCTCAAGATGGGGCCAATCTGTAAATACATGAAGCACTTTTGAGAAGAGGTTCCATACGAAATGGTTGTTTTATTTTTCATTCTAATTTTTTGTTCTAGTAAGCACAAGCATGCCGGCATTTCTAAAGAAATCGGAACGCATAACTTTACAGGGAGCGAAACAGTTACAGAATCTAGTTTTGTTTTATGCTTCAGCTATATCAGGAGGAATACACCTATCTGTTCTGGAAAGTTGTAGGTTTTCTTTACATCAATTTATAGGCACCGTCAACAAGTTTGTCATTTAGGTTGCGAGCACAATTTTTCAAAAAATAAATCGGCATATCCTACATACCTTACAGGGAAACTAAAGTAAAATGACAATTTATGTCAGAGTGAAAACTCAACAACAATATTATCAACAACAGTGCCTTACTCCTGAATATATTAAGGTAAATGCACAAGAACACAAGCGCCGCAGTAGGACATTTTCAAAATGATCCTGGTGATATCAGACGGACCACCTACAAATAATCACGAGTAATCGATCTAACTGCACTAAATAAAGAACTTTCCGTGCATCAAGAGACGCAATAAAATTCTGCTTGTTCGTTTCCATTTGATTCATGAAAAAGAGAACCACCAGCCGTTACTATGAGAAATTGCGCCAGTGGTTCAAAAATTCAATTTTCACGTGGTTACACGGGACATGTGGTGCTATCTAGCATCTAGCGGGAAAACTGATCAGTGGCTGTTTTTGCTGCTGTGGCTCCCACTACTGTCAGTCTGCTGCTACTAGCGCAGTAAAGCCGGGCAACATTCTGCACAGGCACAGGAATGGCCTGATTCTGAATGTGTACAGCACATTCAGAATCAGGCCATTCGCATTATTACCAACAGTTCATTTTATTCTAATGCTACCCCACTCCTTCAGGCTAACTGTATTCTTACTGTGTCTGGCTTATTTAATTTTCACTTAATCATATTGTTATATAAACAACTTAACAAACAGCTTGTGTTTGATTTAATCGAGGCTAGTTTACTCACTAACACCAATAGCACTAGATTCCCCCACAGTCACAACTTCCTTTTACCTAAATGTAACACCAATTATGGCAAAATGACATCCGCCTTCGTGGTCATTAAATTGTGGAATAACCTGCCCTATACACTAAAATCATCATCATCTTTTCATGCATTCAAACGTGAACTTAAAAACTTCATCTTGCATAACTAGGTTGACAACGATCATTACTTAACGATTCTTATGTATCCGGGCATGAAATTGGTAAGTCTTTGCAAATTTAGGTTATTGCTTTATGGCGTGATTATGTTTTACTTGTATAACTTACTACTATTGTTCTTGTGTCGGATTCTGACTGCCTTTTTTGTTTACTTGACGTTATTTTATGTAAGTTCACTGTTTACTTTTCACTTGTGTTGCGTATTTTACGTGCTGTTTTAATTAATAATTTTATTGTTATTGTTAACCGAGGGTCCCACTGCAGTCGCTTGACTTTGGGACCCTCGTCTGCATACTACATTCTAGGAATTTTGTATTTTGAATGAATGAATAAACTGAAACTGAAACATTGTGCACGGCAACATTGACGTAAGATGGACCGGTGGGTCCGCTCCTTGAGGCGGGTAGTTCGAAGTGCGCTAACCCGATGCGGACCACAAAAACGTGATTTTATTTCAAAATAGGCCCTTCCTTGGCACAAAAGTAACACCAGGAGGATTCTAGACCACCATTTCGACAATCAACGTCGACTTAATAGTTGACTTTAGTGTCCCTTTAATAATCGACGTTATGTAAAGCATGCGTATGGAAGGTGACTACGTTGCAATTTTTATATTGCGACAAGTCATGAAATGATGCTAAATATATATACAATTCTTGCACGCACAGACACACATTGCAGATGTTTGTATAATCAGTTTTTTGCACTTGTGTGGTGATGTCATTGGCGAACATGGGTATTAGCAACACCACAAGCGATAAGCTGATAAGAAGCGCTGGTGCTCACGAGGATGGTACCCCTGAACGCTCTAACATAAATCGACTTCAGTGCAGGCACCTAACTACAATTGATGTTAACCCGATAACATGAGTGTATCGTAGGATTACACATGTAATCATGATATAATTGGAGTTAATTTCCTCCTCCTCGACTAGCTTCAACACTAGCTAAGGAGTGAAGTTTTTTGAGGTTCGGAATGGGTCCCCTCGATAAGTTGAGTGCACGGTGGCAGCGTGAAGAAA
Organism: Rhipicephalus annulatus; assembly: GCA_013436015.1. NCBI lineage: Eukaryota > Metazoa > Arthropoda > Arachnida > Ixodida > Ixodidae > Rhipicephalus > Rhipicephalus annulatus. The sequence goes on from WOVY01013723.1 coordinate 129,396, forward strand.
GAGCCGCAGTCCGGTGAAGAGATTGTTTAATGCAGCCTCAGGCGTTTGCCCGAGTCCAAGCCCGAACCTCCGCTCTCCATTTCCGATTCAAACATCCTCTTTTCTACACTCGGTTTAACAAAGAGTCGTCACAGAAGCCAATAACTCGTGTGGGCTCACCTTGCCACAACCAATTGAAGAAACACTTTCGTAATGGACACTGCATTGGTAAAAACCACGTTACCAAATAATACACGCAAAGGGATAGGTTCTCCGCGTGTGACACTCTCTCCCATGCCAGGCCGTGCTGCCTCCGTCGGCAGCCGTTCTCACGCTTGAGCCCCGTCAGCTCTCTCATTAAATGTTGCTTCGTAGAAGCCTCCCTAAGAGCAGTGAGTACACTGTTGGGCTCCATGCGCTTACCAGGTGTGCATGCGACCGCGAGGCGCCCCAACATCCTAACAGCACTTGGTAATGACGTACAGCGGGGAAGGTTATGCTCGTCTCCCTGCCGCCACTGTCTCAATCAGCCAAGTGGTCGCGTCGCTGCGTCATCCTCAATGGCACGTGTTCATTCACACAATGGCTTAAACTCAGACGGTGGTGCCTGACCTGCCTCTTGCCAGATGCTTTTCCGAGTAAGCGTTCTCCTTCTAGTCCCAAACGGGGGTGCCTTTGACGGCTCCGCTCATGAACCGTGCAAACGAAGGAGTCTTCTTTCTTTCCCGTGCTCGGGGTCTTCCGCGTTCGCCTTCGCAGAACCGATCGGCTTCGCTAGTTAACGGGCCGGGAACTGGCTAAGCGCTCTGCATCAGCCGCATTAATTACGCTACACCCAACACGCTGGTAATTGGTGCCTCATACTAAGCCAGTATGGATAGCCAGTATGGCAACCACAGTTAACGTTTCATGAAAATTAGGTTCTATTTCAAAAGTAGTTCCAAGACCAGGCGTGGCTTTGTGGTAGAATGCTTGATTGCCATGTATAATGCTTGGGTTCGATTCTTGCCGAGACCTTCACATTTTTTCTTTGAATTCCTCGGATCAACGTTGCCGATGTCAAATTTTTCTTAACGTTCACGTGTTGAAACTGCTCCTATGTGTTCTCGTCGTTGCTGGGTAGATTCCAAGTGTCGATCACCTGTCGCACATACTCACATACCAGTGGCACATATACGGCCAGAGGTTGGTGCCACTCTCTAGCGGAAGGTATTATGAAAGTATTCATGTCTTGACTATCGCGTCATATTCATGAAATTGTCGTATCTTCCTATACTGATTTTGGTTCCCGCGATCACGACAGTCCCCAGACGTAAGCAGCTAGATAGATAGGTAGATAGATAGATATGCTGATAGACGCCAAAAAATGTTTGCAGTACGCAAAGAAATGCTTTGCATCTAAAATGTTCGTCAGCGCTACCGTATGTATCAGCACTATTTTTTCATGTGGGCATTCTCATGGGCCTAAAAGTCAGGTTAATCTTCGTTAACCATACAGGCTTACTCTGAAATTCTCGGCAATGACAACATTTGGGAACGTCAACCAAAAATGCGGATGTAGAAGTGCGATCTGTGTGACAATATTTCTGCAAATCAGTGTGCCAATTTTTTGAATTAGTGAAGGGACAAAAGAATACACCAGAGTGGACTGTGAGCATCGAAACATTGCTACGAATGCCAAAGTATTGACTAATAGTCAGAGCGAAGCTCACGGTTTTTCATTATACTTTGTGGTACAATTGTATTTTGTCCAGTATGTGAAATCTGAACAGTCTTCATATGCAAGGCAAGAAAGAAAAAAAAATATTGTGCTCCCTTTGAAGCGGCACTACATACATATCATTCGCACGGCATGTCAGCGTCCTTCCTTTCACAATTTCGAGCCTCACAAGCATTAAAAAAACTCAAAGGAATGCGCAAGACATGATCAGCTGAACCACGAAGAGATGCACATTACTAAACACGTGGCGGGGAATGCTGCGAACGAGTGACGAACGCGCGTTTTTCCGGCGTACCGAAACCATTTGCCACTTGATGACACCGTCCCACGTGTTCAAATTGTGCGAGTGGAAAGGATTCTTTACTCAGCCCATCTCCTTTTACAGTTGGTGTTTGTTACCTGCGGCAACTAGACTTACCTTGTGAGGCAAACTATGAAGCCTGAAGTTATAATCCATACCTGTTTTACCCATTTTGTTATGTTTAATTGCGCCACATTCAACGAATGTTTGAACTCAAATAAAGCAACTTGATTTTTCATATAAAAATGGAGCGACCACCAAAAAATGCCTGTGAGATTTATGATTTGTTGAAGATATTTAGTTTGAAGCACTGAGTCAACAAGTTAGTGAGCAAAAATAGATATAAGACACAATATGCATCTACTAATGTGCAATACTCATTAGTAGTTAGCATCTAAAACAGAAAAAAAAAGCGAGTTTCTACGGATCTGGCCAGCAGTATGTTTAGCTAGATTGAATGCTGTCTTGTAGGTTCCCTAATAAAGATAAAAGAAATTTCCCTTCATAGAATCGCAGAAATGGGCCTGCTGCTTCATTGTATAGAAGTTCAGAGTATCAGCTAGTATAGTTTTGTCGCTTCGTCGGTAATGCGTGACCAAGTACAGTCATAAACTGCCCCATTGACACAATAATAATTCATCTAGCTTTCGTCAAAGCACTAAGCTACTTCGTATGGAATATAAGTCTAATGTAGTCTACATAACCGCTAAATATTATGGTTCTGCTATGTAAAAAAAGAAAATAGTCCTACACAAACCTTCATTATTTTGCCCCTTTTCATTCGAGCATAAAAAATTACTAATTACTTTATGTCCAATATCTCTTTATAGAAACCTTGAATGGCACTACTTCTAAAGGCACAGCAAATTCTTCTTTGTTACGTTGAATAGTTTCGCCGTACTCGCAGTGCAACGGTGGCTTGTACAGCGAAAATGCTTTCATTGCTCACACTATTTTTATTGCTATTATGTAACGCTTCCGACCATACAATAAAATCAGATGTCATTGAAGAGAGGGGATAATAAGTTTTCTGAAGCAGCCCAATTCAGTTTTCTTTGTGAAGCGCAGCAAGCCCAGTACATCCGCAAACAATGCGTAAAATGTGGAGTGTTTGCGGCCGCAGTGGTACCACCACCTTAAGAAATGATGTTAATACAAATACGATGAGGGTAAGCAATGTGCTAAAACACTAACACCCCAAACTATAATATTTTAGTGAAAATGGATGAGAAGCTGATAATGAAGGTAATATAATAATAGTAATACAGTAAATGAATACACGCACCGAAACACTAGACTATTAGCAAACAAGGCAAATTATGATGCACGCAAGCTTTAATATATGTAAAAAGTGTAATACTTATTTTGCAAAAATACAATATCAATCACTCATTGAAAAAAAAAAACATGTCTGATCCCTCCATTGAATGATATTTATATCATTCAATGTATTTATTATACAAGTTTATATTGGCTTCAATGAAACGGCCCCTTTGGACTGAAACCAGGAAGAAAGATCGGTATGAACCCTAGGTAACACTGCAGCAAGGTACTTTAAACAAGCAAAACAGTTTCATCAGACCGCAAGGGAATAAGTTTAGCGAAATAATATGCATTCGCCGCGTTTTGAAGTAGTGGTGGCGGCCGGCGTCGCACTAGAAACCGTCAGAACAAACCGCGCACTGATCGCTCACACAACAACATCAGCAGGATGTTAATAAATCGCGTAATCTGCCTGGTGCCTACTCGGAAAACAGCAGCGCAGCGAAAAAGAAAACGCCCGCAGTTTCTCCAGAACCGTGAACGGAGGCCGCTCATCTGCACTCGACCACAGGTGCAAACCCCCATTGCTGCTGAACTGACAACGGCCCACTACGTTCCATGTAAAGTTTGCACGACACGCGATGATAAGAACTGGAGATTGCACCTCTAACCGACAAAATATTTCCACGCGACCTAGCGCGACACCCAGCCACTCGTCTACGGAGAAGTCTAGAAAACGAAACTACATCCGCCAGCTGACGCAAAGATTTGCAAAGCACGGCACATTGGGCGGCTCAAAACAAAACATATATGCCAACAGAAGCAACGGCATGTCGCTCATTATAAAAGCCATCCACGCATTCCATCGACCAACACCGAGGAGAGTGCCAAAACGTCGTCCACAGCGGTCGCCAATAATAATGACAGCAATGGAAACTTACAACTCGCCTTTGAAGATGAGAACGCCGCCCGGCGCATGAGCAGAGTTCACAGACATGCCTCGCAGTGGTCCTCGACGTCTTGAAAACTCGCTGAGCGACGATGATTCACCAACGGTTCACACACAATCACAAGCACAGCCAACTCGCAATCTGCTGGCTCAGCGCTGGCTGGCTGGTACCACGCACCACGCAAACACAAATCAGTTGATGATGATGATGATGATTAAAGGTCTCCCCTTTGAATCGGGGTGACGGCATACGCCATCTAGCCTACCTTAATAGTTCGAGTTTAAATTTTGTCTCTCAACTCGGATGTCTTTTTAATTTTGCCCAGCCGCTACTCTTGGCTGGGATGTTATTTTATCGACTTCTCTGCTTTTCCTCCACCAATACTCCAGCCGCTGCTAAGTAATACCTACTGCTGACCAGTTAATGCTTCCATCAACCGCGAAGCCCAGCGCCTCAGGAAGTGTGACCTTCCCCCAATTTCTATCCGGCTGAATCTTTTGGCATTCCATGACTATGTGGTCGATTGTTTCTTTATTTATGCCACATCCAACACATGTCTCATCCTGTGACGAATATTTGCTCCTGTAAGTTAGAGTTCTCAAGCAGCCAGCCCGCGCCTCAAAGAGCAACGCACTACCTTTATTGTTGTCATAAAAGTTCTCTTTCCGGATCTCTAATTTGCTTGCCTTGTAGATTCCCAGCGATCCCTTCTTTTCCATCCTCTCTTTCCACATGAGCGTCTCCGTCTCCCTCACTTGCTTTTTAACTGGCCCCCTTTGCTTATTTGCCGCGGTCAAGTTAGTCGCCAGCTTTCGCGTCCTCTTACGCCATTGGGTGTCCACACTTTTCAGGTACAGGTATCTGTGCACTCTGGCTGCCCAGTTCTTCTCATCTAAATGTCTAAGTCGCTCCTCAAACCGTATTTTAGTTTGTGCTTCCCTCGCCTCAAATGAAGCCCAACCCATATCGCCTTGTACAGCCTCGTTTGTAGTCTTACTGTGAGCTCCCAGAGCTAACCTGCCGACTGCCTTTTGGTTAACCTCCAGCCCCGACAGGATATCTGACTTTAAGCATAATACGGCAGTAGAGAACGTGAGCGCCGGCACCAGTACCCCTTTCCAGGTGCCTCGTACTACCTCGTACTTATTGTGTCCCCAAAGTGCTCTGTTTCATTACTGCTGCATTTCGTCTCCCTTTCAGTTTGAGGTGTTCTTCATGAGCATTCAGGTAGCCTTTTCCTTCATTAAGCCAGATCCCCAAGTATTTGTACTTATTTACTAATGGTATGTCTTCCTGTTGTATCCTTTTGGTGCTACATGAGCTTCCTCGTTGAATACCATGACTCCAGATTTCTGTGGGTTAAAATGTAGGCCTAGGTACGTTGCCTCATCACCACAAATGTCCGCCAGTTTTTGGAGTTCTTCCGCATTATCCGCCAGCAGCACTATATCGTCTGCGTACATCAATCCCGGAATCCGTTGCTCGACTAACACTCCATTGCTTCGGTGTGACAAATCAAAGCCCAATCCACTCTCCTCTAGTCGTCTTTTCATTCCTCTAATGTACAGTGTGAACAGCAATGGCGAAAGAGGGCACCCCTGTTTTAAACCTCTTCGAATGTACACGGGCTCTGTGTATGTACGCCCTTCCCATGTAATGTGTGCCTTGTTATCCTCATATATTTCCCTTAGCAGCCCTACAAATTCCGACCCAATCCCCTCTTCTTCCAGTATATGCCACAGCAATCCCGTGTCCACGTTGTCATAGGCACCCTTTATGTCCAGAAACAGTAGCCATGTTGGTCTGCCCTGTGCTGCCGAAATTTCGATGGTCTGGGTTATGACGAAAAGATTGTCTTCCAAGCGTCGACCCGGCCTAAATCCATTTTGCAGTTCCCCTAAAATACCGTTACTTTCAACCCACTTCAACAACTCGGCTTTGATGGCTTGTATAGCTAATCTATAGAGCACTGACGTGACTGTAATCGGCCTGTAAGAGCTCGTCTTGTTTCTTTCTCCCTTGCCTTTGTAGATCAAACTCATTCTACTTTCGCGCCAGTGCGCAGGAATCCTCTTGGATTTTATAGCGCGCTCGATGGCTCTATACAAGTGCGCCTGTCCCGCTGGTCCCAAATGGTTGATAATCTCTATCGGGATTCCATCCGGTCCTGTTGCCGTACTTTTGGGAACCCTGTGTTCTGCCTTTTTCCAGTCCAAAAATTCGATATTAAATTTTTCATCTGCCACTCTTTTATTTGCCACCTGTGTCCAGTTAGCCGCCCTCTCGTGTGCTTGGCCGAAAGTATTTCCTATGACTCCATGTAGGTATTCTAATGCGCTGTCCCCCAGGAGAACGTTACCGTCCCCGTCCTGTATCTTAGTCTGCATCTCTTTAGTCGTCGTTCCAAATGCTTTCAAATGATTCCAGAATTTTTGGGGGGCGCTCTTATCCTTCTTACGTATGTCTGATACCCATTTCTCGCTCGCAGCTTTGATCTTCGCTTGTACTAGTTTCTGCACCTCAAATTTCTTTTCTCGGTACCGGCTCCACCGTAACTGCACCTCATCATCCTGATATCCCATTTGCTTTGCTTTTCTGTGCAGTCTAGAGGCCCGTCGTCGCTCTTCAATAGCCAGTTTAATTTCCTTGTCCCACCAGCTTCGTGGTTTCCGTTTACCCCTCCAGCGGTTTTTTTTCCTTACTTTGTTTATTTCCTTTTGTATACAGCTAACAACCTCGTCATATTCCCACACCTTTGTTGGCTGTGCTTCTAATTCTCTTTCGATGCTATTGACGATGTCTGCTATCTGCTTTTCGTTTACCTTCGGGAGTCCAACCTCCTGTGTTTTCTTCCTAGCCCCCCCCCATTGTCAAATTTCAGGATTATACGCCTGTGGTCGCTGCCCAGACTGTTTTCTCCTTCTTCATCTATCGTCATTTGGTTCAACCGCTCGTACGTGTGCTCTGAGACCAGACCGTAGTCTATGCAAGACCGTCGACTGCCGCTTTGCCACGTTATCTGCCCGTCGCATTTATGTTCCCGGTTAACTATTACCCAAGTAACCACGGATATCCGTTAGGAATACGTCGGGACGTCCGTCTCGGATATTCCGGACATCCATCAGATATCCGCGGACGTACAATGTACGTCCGATGGACATACTGTGAATGTACAAAGGTAACAAATTTGTACGTTCGCTTGTCATCCGTCTTGGACAGCCGACACGGACATTAAAAGGACCATCAGGGGATATATTATACATATACACAGGTACGTATATGTTCATAATAGATATGTATATTGATTTCTTATTCATTGTGCATAAATAATCTACCCCCTAATGGTCCTTTGAATGTCCATGCGGCCTGTTCGAGGCTGATGTTGAGTGAGCACAAATACCTAGCTATATATATATATGTGTGTGTGTGTGGTAATATCGAGGGTCCTTGAGGTTTTGTGCACTCTCGCAATTGATGCTTGAACGTCTTCCACAAGAACCCTTTTGCTGCAGATTAAATATCAAAGCGCTAAAATTATTTCTGGTGCAATGCTAAATTAAAACAAGATTCATGGACACAAATAAGGTGACGACTAGGGATCTGGAGTGCCAATTACCAGCTGTTTATTGATGGTATAAGCTAGAAAAAACAATCACGCACAGCGACGTGAAAGAGTACAGCGAACTTTCATGCCACTGTGCATGCTTAGAAGCTTATTTGTTTTCAAGCTTTTACCATCGATAAAACAGAATAACATATGTTTGGCAAACTTAGGCATCAACTTGCCCAGGAACAAGTGCTAAAGCGTAAGAAGATTGGGCTCACACAAGGTCTCAGATGCAATAAAATTTTTATTATCATTAGGTCAAATCATGTAGTCTAGTAATAATGAATAAATAAATTAAGCAGACACTAATTAAATCAAGTACGATGTTCAAGTTGAAGTGTGAACACAATGATGAGAATAGAAGCACAGCTCCACACAATTCTAGCAGTGAAGGTAATACAATGAAAGAAGTTAACTGTGATTATTTCATTTTGTAATATCAAAATTAAAACTTACAGGGTCATAAAGACACAAGCTTTGGTACAAACAAAAAATGTCAAGAACATTTAGCAAGAAATAAAAAAGGTTTAAGTTAAAAACTGACAAAATCCAGTATGATGCAAAACACCATTTCAATACAATACTGTAGAACAGGCGACAAATATGACTGTTGCAAAAATACAAAAACAAACATGAAATGGGAAATACCAAAAAAATGTATAAGACAAATTCACATCATGGAAAGCACAGGGCTCAATTCCATCACATGCTGAAAATGGATGACACAGTTTTATTGTTTATTAAGTACAATAAACATTAATCATACATAAAACTGTCATTCGCCCAGAAGCATTTTAGAGCTCTACATAGAACAATGCAATGGGACAATTAAGATACCCTTATGACATGGATATCTCTTAAACACTATGAACAGTCCTCACATAGACATCAGTTTTAATTCAAGCACAACCAATACACCTCTTTATCTTTGGAGAATGTGAATGTTTATTGCACAATAGTGGCTGTTTCGTTTCACTGCTAGCACAATATGGTGACCAAATAACTGTCATATTAAAGGGGTAGTGCCACCATTTTTTTTGAAGGACAGTTTACTCTGCCCTACAAATCTCCTGTGTATAGAGATAGCTCGGAGCAAGTGTGAAGTACAGCAAATGCCGAGATAGATTATTTTGGAATTAAAGCCAGAAGGGTGTCTTGAAGGTCCAGTTGATACACAATTTGCATGAGCGCATGACTCAAACTATGTACCTAAGAGACGACAAAAATTTATTGTCTTTCCTGTGCTGAGCAAAGCACCAGGAAATACCCAGCACAAGACAAAAATTTCCGCCATCCCTTACGCACGCGGTGCGAGCCATGCACTTAAGATCGTTAGCAAAGCAGACGTAAGGCTTTCTCGGCAGCCTATGCGAAAAAGTAAAGTAACCCCAAAGAGCATGCATGCATAAAGAAGCACAGGACACAGTACGAGGAATGCATTAACAATGTATTACGACATTCCGTTGTCATGTGGCTACACCTATGCTGGACAGACCAGTCAATGTTTGAACGATCACCTGAATGAGCACCCGTTCAATCTCAAGACTTCAACAAGCAGCACCTTAGCAGCCCATTGTTCCTCGTGCAGCTGCACCCAGCTCTTCCATAATTGAAAGATGCTTTCACGATATCGTAACAAGATCGAGTGCGAAATCAACGAAGCCTTCCATATTAGGAAGAAAGGACACGTGTGTCAGTGAGCCTCCACTTGCCCTCCTCGAAAAAGAGAACATGTTTCTGAGCTGTTAACTTTGGACATTTTGACTCGTGAGAGATTCATCTTGCTTTTCATCTTTATGAGCAAGTGTTGTAGTCCTATTTGTTTTTGCAGCTCTATATTTTCCCGTGTAATAAACACACACACAGTTGTTCCTTAGTTCCATTGTTCCTCAGTGTTGTGCGGTCATTCTTTCCTCGTCCCAATTTAGTGCCATTTTTCCCTCAGTACTAGTAAAGCCAATTTTCCCAAGGTGCACCTCGCGACATCGACACTAGCTTGACGTCAGGCTACAGTACTAATTCTGGCGACATCATACAGGATACTCGCCTGGCCATGGGAACATCACAATTTCTTGCTCCAGCATGTGAAGAGCTCATATCGCGACTTGAGAGTACAGAAGGAACCAAGACTAGTTTTTAATAACATGTTGTAATTACTTTTTCAGGGAGCACTTACACTTATTTTCTAGGATCAGCAGGGCTTGGCTTAACATTTAACGCAACGGTGGTATAGTGTCTAAGGTACTCAGCTGCTGACCCGCAGGTCGCGGGATCAAATCCCGGCTGTGGCTGCTGCATTTTCAATGGAAGCGGAAATGTACGCCCGTGTGCTCAGATTTGGGGGCACGTTAATGAATCCCAGGTGGTCGAAATTTCCGGAGCCCTCCACTACGGTGTCTCTCATAATCATATGGTGGTTTCGGTATGTTAAAGCCCACATATCATTTAACGCAAGAAAACAACAAATTAAAACTTTCATGTAACAACCACTTAAAGGGGAACTCCGGCGTTTTTTCAATATTAGCTGATTTCAATAAAACTTTAAACATGTGTTTTCATTGGTACCGTGATAATATGTGCCAAATTATGCACCCTAAGTCATTCAGTTTCTTGGAAAACAAAATTTAAATTTAGTAGCCGATTCTGCAATCACACTAGTAAATGCAGGCCACCCTGTGCATGTGACGTAAGGGCCTACTCTTTTTGGAAAACCCTGGATTCCCCGGCGGACAGATGCAACGTGCGCTTTCTTCTACGAGGTGACAACGCTAGCACAGTTCAGTTTTGTCAGCTGTATACAACGTGTTCGTCATCGTTGATGTCGGTCTTACAATATTGAGCAACAAGAAAATCGATTCGGGGCATGTCAGATGCTTCACGCGCCGGCGGGTCGAAATCAAAAAGCGATGCTTCTGCGCTGAGATAGTAGCTGCAATCATTGCTGAACTTGTCACTAGTAAGTTCAGACGCTCTGGCACAGCTTGCTTCTGCGTCGATATCGCCAACTTGCTTTTCGCGCATCAGAAGAGGAATGTGAGCTATGTGTGCACCCTAGCAAGCCGTGGCGGGGTGTAGCCGATCTCGTGACGTCGTCAGCGACGAATTCTTGAGACGTCATCTGATACCCACCATGGATGACAGAGCAGCTTCCCATTTTGGTCTTTGTTTTGACTTGTCGCTTATTGCTTAATTAAAATTACTGACGAGTACCTGGGCAAAATTAACCACCTTAGCCTTTGCAGGATTGTCAATACTATTTGAAAACAGCATTATCTCAGTATGGTCGAAAATGCACCGGAGTTCCCCTTCAAGAAAACAAAGCATCTCTTCATAGCAAAGCGGTGTGTCAAAAACTGTTGAAGGGTAATCTATCCTAAATGCAATCAATTCTTCTTTTAGTGCCCTCAAGACAGATGAAGCAGTGGAATAGTAACAAATTTTCCGTGCCAGGGTAACCTAGCAACCTTGCGTACATTTATTAATGGCCAACATTTAACACCAGAAAGCTGTGAAACCACAAAAACATCAATGGTGCCAGAAATAAATGGCTTCTCAAACAAGTTTTCTTTTACTTTGAATTCACGGCCAATGATGCAGGGCACCTTTCGGCACATATGGTGCTAACAACACATTAAGGTGAGAGAATTGTCTGCGCTTTGCAGGCCCAAGGCGTTATGTCTAAAGGACTACTTAGCCAAGCATTATGCAGCTTTTTCGCAATCTCCAAACACAACAGGTGCATATAGTCCAGTGGTTCAGAGGTCACACAGTCTATGGGCAGTGATGTTAACTAATACTGATGCGCCCCGGTGATGGTCAGAGTCAATCTGACGCCTGAAAGAATCATCCGTACGCAAAGTGGATGACGTAGTAGGGAAGCTGAGTCGACTGTTTCTGTATGTACCCTCAGCTGTGCACTTAGGACACCCAGAATAACCTGTATGTCCTTTAATCTGAAACACAAATGATCGTGCTGGGGCATTCAAAACAAAACACTTCAAAGAAACATCAATTAGGTGCCCATGAAAAATCATTCCTTGGGAAAGAAGCTGTTGCAGGTCACTGACAAGTTTGTTGAGAAACTCATTGGCTGAAGCAGGCTTTCCTGGGCCTGCAAAAATTCCAACTACAAAGGGTGGTATTCTTCGATCTTCACGAATCATGCACTGTATGGGCCACAACTGCATGGTGGAGCTTTTGGAAATTGGCAGCCCGTCAATGTTAAAGGCAAGAGAAACATGACTGCCTTCATAACGTGTTTTTGACAAAGCATTCTCGAGGCTTTTCTGTAGCCCAAAGTGGCAGTAATGTCCCGGTACCATTGAACTGACAACAGGTGCACGCTGTGTATCTCTAGGCGTGGCGAGAAGAGTATGAGCGTCGCTAGGCAGAGATGAAGAATCGAAAGTACTGACCTTGAGAATTTTTAGAAGAGCGGACAAAGCTGTATGAGTAACATTTTCTTTGATGACCCAACTGCGCAGTGACACAACAAAATCTTTGTGCTTTGACAATGCATCAGTGGAAGATGAACAAACAGGTACCTCCGGGACTCCGCTTACAGGAGAAGGCACATCGCTGAGTTGCATTGGCGAGCCTTCGGGTTCAGTGTGCGATGCTCCGGTGGACGAACAGGGTGAATATTTTGTAGGCGATGTGTCCGCTGAGTCACTTTCGGTGACGCAAGGCGAACTGCCCTCAGGGGGCGCCGAGCTGCAGCAATCCGCCTGAGTAGCTGCTGATGTAGCCGCAGTGTTTTCGTCAGCCCCAGGCACGCAAATGCTCGCACACTCACTGGCACAGCATGTGTTACTGCATGCGCGTAGTGTACCACACGCACTACTGCATTGTTCGAAGTTCCCGATTCCTTCAGACGTTGACGGCTGGCTGCCGGCTTGAAATCCGAAATCCCGAAATATTGCCTTTGTTTGCAATGACGCTTTCTTGCGCGTGTAAGACTTTTCCTTCGCTTTAGGCATGCTGGCACCTGCGACGGAAACACATTGTAGTACTCATACGAAGTTCTGAAGTCTTTGACTGTATTCTTAATAAATAAATAAATGTAGCTGTCTTACCTCCGTAGCTGGGGAAGAAAATACAATCGTATCTGCACTGGCACTACAAGCACGCCGCCATTATCCACAGGACTAACAGAACAAATCCAGTGGCTTGGCTTGACTGGGCGATGGCTCGCCAAACGAAACTTTTTTTTTTCTTCGCTGTTTGGATAGATCACCGTCAATATAAACAACGTCGTTAAAGTAGCTTTATAATATTTAACAATTACGCGGTGTATTACAACCGTTTTTGTTGATAATTATTATCAAATAACCTAAATTGGAAACGCCATTTTTGTGACTTGTTTCAGTTTTTGAGAGAGACATTTGCGACGCGGCAGCAGTGTCATCGCTAGCACCGTGTGTATCACCTTCCTCCGTGGTGTACCGCATGTAACTATTACATTTGTCGGGTTGCGCTCGCTCCGTGGCATTTATTTACCTAAAGTATTCTTACACGTGATTTGTAATAAACGTTCAGCAGTGAAAAGTTAGTCTATTCAGTGATAGATTGAGTGTATGGTTTCATTGTATATCTTTTGCTATAGTGGTCAACGGGATAAAAAAATTTAATTGATTTCATGGAACAATTATTTTTAAAACTGTTGGTCACTTTCGACTGACAAAAACTAGTAAGATAAGTGCACGATATACTACAAGCAATGCACAGTATACAACATAAATTATACGAGCACATATATTTTTAACCCTGACAAAAAGTGCACATGCCTTAAAAAACCCTGAACTAGATGCTATATTTTTTTTTACGTTTCAAAATAGAATTGATATGTGGGGTTAACGTCCCAAAACCACCATATGATTATGAGAGACGCCTACGTAGTGGTGGGTTCCGGAAATTTCTACCACCTGGGGTTCTTTAAAGAACCCCAGGTGGTAGAAATTTGGCTCAGATTTGGGTCACGTTAATTAACGTGACCCAAATCTGAGCACACGGGCCGACATTTCTGCCTCCATCGGAAATGCAGTCGCCGCCGCCGGGATTTGATCCCGCGACCTTTACGTTTCAAATAACCGTCGCATTCAGTTCAGAATGCCGTGAAAATTAAAAAAACAATACCTCATCCTTGAAGGGCTTTCTGGTTTCCCCAGCGTGTGTGTTGGCCTGGGAATCGGCATGCGAGTCAGCTCATGCCATCCACGGAAACTGTCTGCTCACAGATACACACATTCGCCACTACTCCGGCCGCTATACAAGGAGATATGAGCTCTAGATCTGAAAGCAGATCACTTGTGGATCACCATACGCAATTAAAGCCCCACTATTATCACAAGATTTAGAAAATTTCTGATGACTGCGAGCATAGGATATGCTCATGCACTGCAGTACTCTAAAACTAATTTCAATTCTCATGTGTTCTTTGGGGCCCTTTGATAGCCAGTGGACATTCGCAACTGGCTGTCCGACTGAAATCCTGTTCGGATATCCACCAGAAAGCCACCTAGTACATCCCGTCAATGGACCTTCCTTGTACGTCCAGCGAATGTCCGTGCTGTGTCTGCTCTGGATATCCGAATTTTTCGACCTTTGGATTCATAGCGGACAGCCGACGGATATCCGTGGTTACTTGGGTACCAGTTGCTGTTCTTCAGACATATCGATAACCATTGCACTGTTATAGTCTGTATATCCATCTAGATCCTCAATGTGGGCATTTAAATCTCCTACTAATATCACCTCGCCAGATTCTTTAAATTTTTTTATGTCTTTCCTGAGGCAGTCCACCCACTATTTTGTTCTCTGGCGTCATTCCCTGTCCACAGATAGGCCACTCCCAACCGTGTCTTTTTCCCCCCACCGTTCTACTAACCCATAAGTGCTCCTTACAGCCCTGATTTTCCATCTGCCAATTCCCTCCTCGCCTAATCAACATGCCCACGCCTCCACCTTTCCTTTCTCCCGCTGCCCTGTTGCACCCCACCCATACGTAATCATCCATCACTGGTGGCTCCTCCATATCTCTCAGGTGGGTTTCGGTCTTTTTGTTTTGTTTTGTTTCCCTGGGAGGCTGGCTCATACCCACTCAGGGGGATTGGCCAAGAAAGTGTAGTGCAGTTTTTCTGTAATCATTTTAACAATGTTTAATGAATTGGTATTATAATGAGATTAATGTAAAAATAAAAACAACATAAAAAGAGCAAACGAAAAAAAAAGAATCAATTTGAGCAATTTTGGGATTTGAGGTGTTATGATTAGCACTCAGCTGCGTTCACTTCACTCTGCCCTGGGGAGTAATAAATAATTTTTTTTTTGATTGAAGATCACAATGGTATACGCTTGGTTGCCTGAATATAATTGCAAACGGCATTGAAAACATCCCTGTGGCAATGTCCCAAAGCTGAGGCGCCAAAGCTTAGCGCCGTTTCCACCGTTAATCTAAGGCCTATTTTCCGAAATTGCATAACTAGTAACCTTTTTCTAAGTATCTCGTAGCGGCGACAATACAAAAAATAATGATCTAGTGATTCCATTTCTCCGCAGAATGCGCAGAGGGGTGATGTTGTCTGACCAGCTCTGTGTAGATACAGGTTTAGAGGGGGGACACGACATCGAAATTTAGTAATTAAGACTTCGAGCTTTCTGGACTGACTCCAGTGGTGTTGCCATGGAAACATGAGGTGGTTATAGTCTGTCCGTGTAATTACTTTTTCTATCGTATCAGTGGAGATTGCTGATTTTCGATATCTTATTGCCGTGATATATTCAACATCTGGCAGTATGGACAAAACTGGCCCATTCAGTGCGGCTCGTGCTAAGGAATCGGCCAATTCATTTAATCTTAATCCACAGTGTCCCGGAACCCATAGTAATCTCAGGAGTCTCAACTGCGGGGGTACTAATGTTTTGAATGTGCTTAGGATTCGAGAGTTCTCTGAAGCCGTCAGAGCTGCACAAACTGAAAGAGAATCCGTCATTATTACTGCGTTGTTTTGATTTGATGGAAGTTTTCGAATAGCTAAAATAATCGCCAAGAGCTCCGCTTCAAAAAACTGGAGTAAAATCAGGCAGTCTCACTGAAAAGGACCAGTCAAGCAAATCAGACGCAATGCCTACACCTGCCTTTTGATTATTTACGGAAGCATCTGTGGCTATTATATTTTTAGTTTGTGCATGCTCCAAGTAATCTAATAATATGTTATTTAAAAATTTGAGGGATTGTAATTTGGCGTTTTGGGGGAATATATCATCATACTCAATAATAACATGACAATTCGAGTCATTAGTCTCAATTACATTTCTAATGTTCACATTTATACTTTGTAGATTTTTTTGTACAAACATTATCTGAGGTGTGTGAAACCGTGGCCAATGAGCAAGAAAGAAGGCGTCTGGGTTTGCGATAAAAGCATATTGAGATCTTCTTGCCGGTAAGCTATAAAATTTTAAAAATGCTTGTACGGTCAAAATTCGAAATCGACAAAGTAGTGTAGGCAGGCGCGCTTCCTGGTACAGTACGTTGATAGCCACAAATCTAGGGAGTCCCAGACACATTCGCAGTGCTTCTCGCTCCAAGACGACTAGATGTTTCGTTTTATAAGCAGGGCCACCCGAGAATAATATGCAGCCAAATTCCATGATGGGGCGCATGTACATCTTGTACAACGTTATGAAGGTGTGCCTCCGTAATCCATATTTCCGGTTACTTGGCTTGTGTAGTAAGCCTGAAGCCCGCTGTGCTTTGGTAGTCATATACTCTATGTGTGGACTCCAGTTAAGGTTGTCATTATAAATGATTCCCAAATATTTTATAGAGTCTACTTGCTGGATGGGTTCCTGTTTATATAGAATTGAAATTGAAATTGGTTCTGCAAGCGGAAATGCCATGAGCGCGCTTTTGTTGACATTTAACGATAACGAAATCGACTGCAACCAAATTTCTAACATGTTAATATATCTTTGTAATTTAAGTTGTAGTGAGTAGATATTACAGTCAGCAGCAAAGAGTGCGATGTCATCAGCATAAATGTAGACAGTAACTTCTTGATCTGTTGGAATTGTGCTCATTAAAGCATTAAATAATATTGGAGATAAGACTGCTCCTTGGGGAACTCCGCGCGTTTGTTTAAATCTAGATGATGAACATCCATCCTTGACGCAGTAGAATTCTCTTGATTTTAAGAATTCTGCCACCCACTCAATAAAATACTGTGGGAAGTTCAATCTCTCTAGCGTATTTAACAATATGAAGTGCTCCACACTGTCATACGCCTTGGCTATGTCAAGCGTTACTAAAGCAGCGTATTGCCTTCTTTTACGCGCGAGCTGTATTCGGCTCTCTAAATCAGCATGGGCACACCAAATTGAGAAATCACTACGAAAGCCGATTTGGTTCGGTTTTATTACTAAATTGTCTGTCATCCAGATACTTACTCGGCTATGAAGGACCCTCTCTACTAGTTTGACCATGTTAGATGTTAGAGATATTGGTCTGATATTATCGACTGTTAATCCTCCACCCGGATTTTTTAGTATAGGAATCACCTTTGCTATTCTCCAATCCTGCGGCACCCATGAGTTTTTTAAGGAGTAGTTAATAACATTGGCGACGTCTTGAGGCGATAAATTGAACAGAATTTTAATCATGGCTACTGTGATCCCATCTGGGCCAGGAGATGCACAGGGTAAATGTTTAATCACGTTGGATACTTCAGTCTGTGTCACTTCTTCAAAGTCAGACCTTGTCGTAGACTTGTGCCAGTTGTTTGGCACTACTGAAGTGAATCTGCTTTCCAGACCTTTACCTATTGCCTCTAAGGTAGTGGTCATTTCTTGTGCCGACAGATTATCACAAGCTGATAATCACCAGTATAAGATATTATACTGGTGATGGCAAGATTTTCCGAGCTCTCATATATCGGAACAGTGCTTTCATATGTTTAGGCTTCGACAGGTATTCATAATGTCTTTTGTCATAATCTTGTTTAGCTTGAACTACCGTTCTTTTAAAGACCGCAGCAATGAATTTATAATCGGCCCAGTTTTGTGGGGATTGATTATGTAAGAGCTGCTTCCAAGCTGCCTTACGTCGTCGGTGCTCTCTTGTACATTCATCATTCCACCAACGGCTATATACTCTTTTTGTGGATTCAACAGTAAATTCGGCTCTTTTGTAGGATCTTTTCATGACTGCGTTTATTTTCTGTGCTTTTTTATCATCGCTCTCTTCCGAGTGAGTAGCCAGTGCTGACTTCAGGTCATTCCTAAATTTAGTGTAATTTACAAATACTCTTACATTTGAACAAGATGGAATTATCGGACAAGAAATTTCAAAACTTATCGGTAAGTGGTCACTGTTGGTGCCACAGTCCAGCGCTTTCCAAGAAGAAGTAGTAATGGCTGAACTGACAAAACTTAAATCTAAGGCCGACCTGTAGTGAGTACGAATAAATGTGGGGGTTCTCACGTTGAGGCACGTCAGGTCATTAGCCATTGCCCACTCCCACAAGCGTTTCCCACTAAGATCAGTTCTAAAACCCCAACTCGTGTGGTGAGAATTAAAGTCTCCAACTAAAACTTTGTCTTTGCACCATGATTTTGTAGCTAGATCCAAACTTCGTGTGTCTTGAACTCCATCCGGAAAATACATATTAACTAAAGTGAAAGGAGTGCAGTTGGGCAGTGTAATGTCTACTGCCAAAATTTCGCATTCTGGCGAAATATGTTTGTATGAGCATTTGACTTTCATACTAATTCTATTATTAATAAAGAAAGCTAGACTCCCACCTCTCGATGGACGGTCTAATCGAAAGGATTGGAAGTTATTTAAATGAAACAAATTATGTACAGATAGCCATGTCTCTTGTAATGCTATAATATCAGGAGCGAATTTCGAAGTCAAGTATACCAAATCCGTAGATGCAGAATGGATTGATCGGCAATTCCAATGGAGAATCTTAAGCGACCCTATGGTTTCGAAAGAGCTGCTTCCGCTATAGCTTTCTCTAGAATGCCTTCCTTCAAGAAATCCCTCTTCGAAAGGCTCTCCTTTTCTTTCAGATACTTTTTGTTCTTAGTTTGTTTCGGTGAGTTAGTTTTCTTTGACACAGGGGATCTAGATCTCTTCAGGGACCTAGGGTCCAAGTCCATGTCATCGGAATCTATTGTATATGTAGCTTTGTCCTCACTTACACTCTGTATATCTACTGCAGAGGGTGCTGTAGACGGAAAATACGAGGGTGCGGTTTCGGTCAGGGCGTACACGTCAATTTCTTCTTTCTCGAGTTGGGTTTGTATCTCAATCCATTTTTCCTGCTTGCGGCCGCATGGCATGTTTATATAACTAATTTTAATCCTCCGGTTTATTTTCCTCTGCTTTTCTCACTCATTGTGTTTTTGCCTCAATTGCTCCAATCCTTTCTTTTTACGAGCTACGGCTGCCTATTGCCTGCCATGCGATCTGCGGTTACACTTTCCAGAACACTGTACTGCGGTTTCGTTCAAGGTGGGGCAACTCCACGGGACAACCACACAGTAAAAAAATTGCCCGCAGCTTCCCTCGGGGGAACACTGAGGAGGATGCGGACCATATAATTGGTTAACGAAGTGTTAAAGTGCGACTTACTTGGGTCGATGGCTAAATTGGTTAACGTGGTTGTGAAATGGGGTGTTAAATTGCGACTTACTTGGGTCGATGGCTAAATTGGTTAACGTGGTTGTAGGAGGGGGTGTTAAATGAGTGAACACGTACACACGTATGCGAAAGGGCGGCGCTGGTCGAAGGGACGTCGATCATTGTGTTTGTGGATTCGTTGGAATTCATTTCACCGCGACCTTGGACGTCGACGCGCCGTACAAACCAACCGACGAGCGGCAACTGAGCGAGCGAGCGCCGACCTTGAGTATATATACAGCACGACGGCGCATGCACTGTCAGCTGTTGAATGTTCTCGAAGCGCGACGCCACATGCGCGTCCACTGGAGAATCACGAGAATTGTAGATGTCGAACGCGGTGTGTAGAGGAGGAAGGGTGCACAGATGGTGGAGGAGTGAAGCGCGCGCGGTGTGTAGAGGAGGAAGGGATGCACAGATGGTGGAAGAGTGGGCGACAGCGCGACGGCGCATGCGCGCGCGTCAGCTGTCGAATGTTCGAGAAGCGGTGTGGACGGCGCGGACGACGCGGACGGCGCACTACAAGGCGCGAGTATAAGATGCTCCGCATCTAAAATCGTTCTGTCGCACCAACGCATTGCTCGCACTCACGTGCCTTCACTGGAATCGGAGTGGTAAAAGCACAGTGAGCAAGATAAGCAGTCTGAGCACGAGAGCTTTTTTTTTTGCTTTTCTTATGGTCGGAAAACAACCTAGCAGGAAAGCTGCCTTGCAGATTTCTGCAAATGGTCAATTAAATAAAAATATGTTCTGTCCTTTTATTTTTCCAGGAGTGAGGAGTTGGAACTGCTGTTCAGAAATAGCCAGTTAAAATGAAACACGTAGCACAGATTGAGATGACGTAAACGCAGGTTTAAAAGCGCACAACTTGTGGCGTACTAGCACACCGGGAACGCTTCCCCCCTCCCCCCGTCTTGTTTCAATTTGTTTTTCTCGAAATTGTAAACATCACCACTCCCAGCAAACGGCAATTCCATGTATTGTGTTGTTGTCGATCAAGACGGCATGTGCATGTCAAGCATAATCCTTATAAACAGTCAAAGATGAAGCTTCGTTTACTCGCGTGATTTCAACTTTAGTAAATATTTTACAAATACTATTGTCACGTTTGTTGTACATTACTTTCATTTTCTGCAGATTAATTTTAAGACCCACCTTTTTCCTTGTCTAAGACCCACCTCTCTCCTTGTCTAACTCCGTAATCATGAGTTGCTATTCGTCCCCCTGAGTTACTCAGCAATGCAATGTCATCGGGGAAGCGCAGGTTACTAAGGTACTCTCCATTAAATCTTATCCCTAACTGTTCCCATTCTAGGCTTCTGAGAACCTGCTGTAAGCACGCGGTAAGTACTATTGGGGAGATTGTGTCCCCCTGCCTTACACCCTTCTAGATTGGTTGATCACACCCTTCTTGAGCGCTTTGAGATAGGTGTATCAAGTAGTGCACTTCAAGTTGTAAAAGACTATGTCTACTTAGGGCATGTAATAACCGCAGAGCCGAACCACGAGATTGAAGTAACTAGAAGAATAAGAATGGGGTGGAGCACATTCGGCAAGCACTCTCAAATTATGACAGGTAGATTGCCACTATCCCTGAAGAGGAAGGTATATAATAGCTGTATCTTGCCGGTACTTAGCTACAGAGCAGAAACCTGGAGACTTACAAAGAGGGTTCAGCTTAAATGGAGGGCGACGCAGCGAGCAATGGAAAGAAAAATGGTAGGTGTAACCTTAAGAGGCAAGAAGAGAGCAGAGTGAATTAGGGGACAAACGGGGGTTAAGGATATCATAGTTGAAATAAAGAAGAAGAAATGGACATGGACCGGGCATGTAGCGCGTAGACAGGATAACCGCTGGTCATTAAGGGTAACAAATTGGATTCCCAGAGGAGGGAAGCGGGTTAGGGGAAGACAGAAGGTTAGGTGGGCAGATGAGATTAAGAAGTTTGTGGGTATAAATTGGCAGCAAGCACAGGACCGGGTTAACTGGCGGAACATGGGAGAGGCCTTTGTCCTGCAGTGGACGTAGTCATGCTGATGATGATGATTATTGTCACGTTTGATGTAATAAGGCTATGAATCTAGAGCTTTAAATGCGGATCATTTTCTCGGCGAATCACATACACTTAATTTGGGTATTGTTATCTACGCGTCCGGATGCTATCGTGATCACCTCCTTAAGTAGATCGAAATTGAGATGGAAGGGTAAAAAAGTTTGACGAATATATACTGTCAGGTCATGACATGAACAACGAAAAAACCCTGCCGCGTACGGTGTCAAACCCTTTTCACCAGACTCGTGTATTGGGTACACATGCGCCGCGGTAGGTGGGTATGCGCTACAGCTAGGTGATTCGCAGTTTGTATCTGCATACAAAGCGCGCAAGAACTGACATTGGTAATTAAAATGAAAGATCGTTGAAATCGGAGCCCACATCGGCAATGTTGACCCGACGAATACAAAGAATAAAAATCAGGATCCTGCACGAACCAAACACAATTTGCGTGACAGGTATATTCTAACGAATAGCTTGAACTGCTTACAAAATCGGCCATGTATGCGGGCGTAGTGTCGTTGCAACGTTGGTTGCGACTGCATTGCTGGTTATCTCAATTTATAGGAATAGCATAAAACATTATATACTATACCTATATAATAGAGGCGTCATGTCCGAATTACACCAATTGCAGCTGTAGTGTTACCTTTGCTTTTATATAGCAGTCTAATGAACGTTACATTCGTATCCCTATGATTCCGCAACATATTCAAGCGTTGCTCGACCCCGGAGGAACACGCAAACGAATGCTATACGTATGAAACACATCTATTTCGCATCGTAAAGAGAACATCGATTCGATAAGAACTACGTTAGTGCTGACTTTGAGGTAAGTATCATCACACCATAAGTCACCCTATAAACGCCAGTGTATAGATAACGTTCCTGGTAATTATGGAACACGTGAAACCGATTCCCACAAGGCGAAAAATCGGCCAATTTTTTATAGGATATGCATATTGCCATGATTACAATGAGTGAAGTAATATATCACACTAATGACGACGAAAGAAAACATATTTCCTCATTGTATAGCACGATACGGTACATTCTGCGGGGATAATATTTGTAGAAGCCGTGGTCGCACGTCCATGCGGCAGATTTGTGCAGTCGCTATCATTCACTTTATAGGCAGCGCGTGCGTGCCGCATCACTGAATTTCCTTTTCAACTTATTGGGACACTGTTTTGTTGGTTTGAGTATTCCGTTTGAGTATACTTTGCGCAGTCATACATTTTAGTGTGTCATCGGCGAAGTTGTGAACAGAGATAAACTTAGGCTAAACTGTTATTACTGCATGAAGTAGTGTTCCTACCTGAAAAAAGCTGCATTCATTAGTTTAAACTTTGCTGTAATGTTTATTCCTGTAGGTTTAACTAAACCTACAGGAATAAACATTTCACAAAATTCAATTGACACTGGTTGCAAGCTTTCCAACAAATTGCGGTTCTTGTTTGTCTTTGATTTAATTGTCGAGCCAACCGTTTTTTTTGTTTGAAGAGACTACGACGAACGCTTTTACAATACTGACAAACATAAAATAATGTAATATATAGATTTTCAGTGTTCAGATTCCTAGACGATAGTGAATTCGTTGCGCGAAATTAAGTCACGTTCTTTTGGCGGCATGCCTACCCATAAATGATGAATTTGCAGCCTATATGAGTTGGTATTATTATTTTTGCTCTGTTTTACTCATTATCATCACATGATTCTTATCCTGATCAGTACAATAACCGTGCACATTTCAACGTACGATACGCTGCTGATCGTCAGTTCGTATAGTAACGGAATCATTCTTTACTTGTTCCTGGATGCTTTGCGAATGTGTCGATGTAACTCGCTGAATCGACTTAGTTTTGCTGTAAACATTGTTGCGCATTAGTGAATTTAATTATAGCTCAACATAATACTAACTCATTTTGATTTCTTTTCAGACGTTAAAGGCCTTTCTTCTTTTTTTTTTCCCTCAGTATCGTGCGCATTCAGGTTCAAGTTAACACCTATAGAAGGTTGAGAACGAAATATCTTGCACAAGTGTCGAGTTAAGACATTTTCAATAAAAAGACGGAATATCTATCGGTGAAACATATTTCACAGTGATCTGTCTGGTCCGGTAAAATTTTGGCACCGGTCCCCAAACTACAGACTAAAGTAACTGGACAGTTTGTGTCATTCGTATAGAAACGGAATGTCCTCAGACTGCTCAATGAACCTAGTACCATGGGAACGTTGTGGTTAGCCCTAGCGTTTTAAAGAAGGAATTACTGTCCGCGGGGGGAGCGCGAAAGGCATCTTCGGAGAGGCAATATCCGGTCATGCATATCAGTGTCTTTCCTCCTTCCTCAAACGTCACATACAAACCAGAGGAGGAGGTGTCTTCGCTGGTCACGAACATAGTGGCATAGAGAAAGAAGAAGACAAGAGCGGACACTCCGCAAAACCTGGCCTCAGGAAGTGCGTCACGACTACGTAACGAACTAGTGCTCTCACCACACGTCAGAGGGCGCAAGCGCAAAAAAACACAGTTATAATCAATGCAACAGAATTGTTTTCACAAATTAATAATCATACGCCCAAATTTGGTATGTTCTTTATACATAAAAACGATTTATTCAACACACCTTACGCGATTATTTTTCTTCAGCCGTACTGTCATAAACACCATCTACCCAGCGACAAGCCCATGCATGACTGACAGCGAGAAGCTTTCGTCGCTTTCGTCAACGTCGGCTGCGTCGGCGTTTTCGTGCGTGAGATAACAGGTGAGGCACGTTTTCAAGCGAAGCTTGTTGAATGACATGTTGTTGGGCTTGTTGGGTCATTTTTTCAGAAAACGGTTACGCCTGCGCGAATAAGACACCATGCAACAAACATAGAAAGATGCACACACACACGTTGCGCTTCGTGTGTGCGAGTTTGTTTCTTACGTGGCGTCTCATTCACGCAGTTGTAACCTTTTTCTGAAGCTTTTAAGGACTGGGAGGTTCGCTAAAAAGAAAGTTTGTGACTCTATGCGGCGGCTAGACCGGAACATTGTGCAACGTATGCAGTATAGCAAAGGCGGCACGGCGTCAAGCCGAGGCGACGCGTGCTGCGTCTGCCACGGACGCGAGCCTCTGTGCGCTGAGCATAGCTGGGCAGCTAGGTCATAGGCTCGGTGGCTCGGTGCAAAATATTGAGAATCGTTCGCTGGGCCTCGCATGCTTCACGACGCGTTTCCCGAAGGCTCGGAACACGAATAATTCTTGGTGTGCCGGAGGCAAATCTGGACTAGCCAAGTGGCCATCATCTTCGTTTCTTCGCTAGCCTTGTGCCACTAGTGCAAGCTGCCCACAAATTTTTTTGACGTTTCCAATATAATTTTACCGCACAAATTTCAACTACGATTTTTCTTCCCAGTGTACTGCTGATACTGCGTACGCACGAAGGTGTTCTAAAGTTTCCAGGCCGCGATACCATTCCATTACAAGGGATAGCGGCCTGGAAACTTCTGAAGATCTTTGAACGTGGTCTTGACGTATATCTTTGTAAGTCAGAGTTTTATGGGTCAGAGATGTATCACTGGTTTTGTATTGTGCATCGATTAGCTAATCATTCAAAGGGGTTTGCTGGTACACTTATGAAGTGCACATATCTTTTTCGTAATTTGACAGCGAAGCATCCACTTACTAACATTTTCAGACCGCGCTGACGCCATGCCGTCCGGCGGTCCAAGCTGCGGCAGCTACTGCTGTGTATCGTGGTGCTTCAACAATGGCAGAACCTACAAGAAGCCTGGGACGAATTTCTTCCGCGTACCACGGGACGGCAGGTGTGTTAAAGCTTTTGTATGGTTTGCATGTCTGTAGGCTTACTGTTCGTACTTGCTAAGTGAGGGTAACAATAAAAAATCACTATTCAAGCACTTCCCCTTTCAGCTGATAGTTCATTGCCAATGCAGGATGAAAGCATGGATGCAGTATGCTGGACGCGATGATCTCCTGAGTAAGCCGGCCAGCCTATTGAACGCAACGTACAGGGTTTGTAGCGACCATTTTACTGCTCAAAGTTTCATGGACCCTGGGCACACAAGGCTTACAAGAATGGCTGTTCCCAGTGTGCAACCAGCTGCACCATGTAAGTGATTGACTGAAACTCAAATATGTGCAATAGCAGCCACTTGTATTGAATCAGTGGCGACAGTTAACCGTGAAGATCTTTGTAGCCGATGGAGAAACCTCACTACAGAAGTAACACTTGGAAAGTCTTAAATTCTGTGAATTGTGGGCTATTACCTTCCTAACAGCAGCTTTACATTTCTGTCATTTTTTGATGCTCTGGACCTGCGCAACTTGTTTTGAAAGACTTTAAAGGGCTACTTCACGTTATCTTCGAGCCTGATTGCACATGTACGTATACCTTTCATCAGTGAAAGCTGGCACTGTTGATAATTCCAAAAATCACAAATTACTTGTTTCCTAGTTGGTGCCTTCTCTTTCCTTCCACGCTCGACCAATTTATGCGTTTGAAAGAGCTGTTTAAGTTTCCCCATGCTACAAGCTTTGTAACTTGTACCAACTGCACATATATGCAAGTTCTCTGAGCGTCGCTTCAAGTAGTGACTGTGACATGGCTCCAGAAGCTGCACTGCAAGGTGCGGATGAGCTTCAGTTTGTGTTATTTCAAGCCTCTTACTGACACATTGTCGTAATTTCATTTCTTCAGGACCTGCGGTTGAGGCTTCAAAAAGCGGCTCCTACACATTGAGGTGCCCCGATGAGCAGGGTGTGTTCAGCGTCGCGATTTCTTTTTTTTTACCCAAATTGACTGTTGACCAAACCTCTGCAGGTGACAGCTCTCTTGTAGCTGGTGAAAGAATTTCTGCTGACTTCGTCTTGCCGGAGAAAACCTTAACCAGTCGTTCAGCTGTCGCAAAAGAAACTCAGGTGACCGGTAAGTTGTATGTTCACTTCAACACCAGAGTGGATGGATATAGAGACTTCCGCAGGCCGCTCGCAAGATTGTTCCGACAGCACTGTCCGAGGCACTGAACGAGCTTCACAAGACTCTCCAGAAGACGTCTCCGCCAACCGCTCCACGCCTGAGTGCCCTAGAGAAAATGGTGACTATGCTTTTATTGCAGCTGTTTTTAATGTACTATTTTATGTTTAGGACATTCTGAGGAAACTATCCTCAAAAGGACACTACGTGTGCAGTTACAAAATGTAAGGGTGGGCTCTCAGTGATTTTCATTTTTTTTGTGCATTGTCAACATTGTGAATGGTTTGTTTTTAGGTAGTGGAATCGAAAACTTTGCACCACAGAAAGTTGTGTACCTTGGGTCTGAACGAGCGAGGAAAGTGCTCGTATGGGATTAGTTGTTCGTCGCTTTTACATCAATTTTTTTTGTTTATTGCAGTGCGTTCCTGTGTGCCAGCGACAATATCTCCATCAATGAAGTACAAGCAAACCATTTAACATCTGCAAGCCAAAGTAGCAGCACAGCGGAAAACTATCAAAAGACTGCGGAGACAGCCTCACCAAGCACCGTCATCGACTTCAAAGGCCCTTGGAGTTATCCGACCGCACGTCACCGAGGAGGTTTTTAAACTTCTTTCTAAGCATGTTCGCTTGAGGCCCAAACGCAAGGGCAAGCGGTTTCCCGTGTGGTTCAAGAAATTCGCTCTTCACGTAAACTTCCGAGGTCCGCGAGCATACCGATTTCTGGCTCCATATTTTTCTTCGCCCTCCCGGCGTTCATTAAGGAGGTGGCTAGCTAATGTAAAGATGACTCCAGGCATAATTCCAGGAATCCTTTCTTCCATTGCAACAAATACTCAAGCTTGAAATGAACGGGACCGAGTGTGCGCTTTAGTTTTCGACGAAATAGCACTCAAAAAGAATTTGTACTATGATGCTGCAAGAGACGTTGTACAGGGTTTTACAGATGATGGCACTCATCGCACTTCAACCATCGCTGATCGAGCACTGGTTTTTCTTCTTGTTGGCGTTTCGAGAAAGTGGGTTCAACCGGTTGCTTTTACTATAGGGCACACATCAACACCATCATCTGTTATGCATAACTTGCTGGTGTCACTCATTTTGGAGCTTAGGAGCATTAATATTGCAGTGAAAGCAGTCATTTGTGACCAGGGCAGTTCAAATGTAAGTCTCGCTAACCAACTAAGAGTGACTGTAGCAAAGCCTTTTTTTGATGTTAATGGTGAGCGGGTATCTTACATTTTTGATGTCCCGCATTTAATTAAAACAACGCGCAATAATGTCCAAGCACACAAGTTATACATTGGGGATTACATCGTTAACTGGTCGCACATTGTAAGCCTTTACCAATCCTCACATGAGTTGCGGTTGCGATTGGCTCCAAAGTTGACTGAAC
Organism: Rhipicephalus annulatus; assembly: GCA_013436015.1. Classification (NCBI taxonomy): domain Eukaryota; kingdom Metazoa; phylum Arthropoda; class Arachnida; order Ixodida; family Ixodidae; genus Rhipicephalus; species Rhipicephalus annulatus. The sequence continues at coordinate 157,337 of WOVY01013723.1, forward strand.
GGCACGTTCATCAGAAACCTTTTTCTAATATGAAGGTCAGCAGAGCAACTCAGGTCCTCAGTGCATCAGTTTCGATTGCTATCACGGCAATGGTGTATGCGAAGGTGCTGCCTGCCTCGGCCATCACTACAGCTCAATTTTGTGATCGTATGGACAGGATTTTCGATGCCTTGAACAGCTCGAGTAAAAAAAGAGCTTCGTCAAAGCTGCGGCATGCAATCATGAAAAATGATTCAGAGCTGATTGACTTCCTCCGAGGTCAGCTTCCCTGGATTGCATCATGGCAGTTTGTTGGCAGACGTCAACCACAAACCATCGTAGGTTGGCAAATTACAATTCAGGCAATTTGTCAACTATGGGACGACCTCTCCAAAAATTACAATTTTGAATACCTGTTAACACGCAGGCTTCAACAGGATCCTCTGGAGAACATATTTGGCCACATTAGGCAAAAACAGGGCTGCAACACCAACCCCAATGTAGCACAATTTATTTGTGGCCTGAAGCACATCTGCATAAGAAAACTCAAGCTGTCAGAATACGGAAATGTCGAGGATGATGAATGTGACCTCCTCCAGGAGCAGCTCTCGCTATTCTCCCTCACCAGTGCGTCTCTTGTGGATAATGAGGAGTGTGCACAGCCACAGCCTGACGACTTTCCCGCTCTAGATGATCTCTCTGAACTTGCGACAAACATTCACTCCCATATTATCGATGACTCCGCTGCATATTATGTATCTGGTTTTCTCATCAAGCACTTCCTTCGGAATGCATGTGACGGTTGCAGTTGCCCACAGTTACTGAAAGACGACAGTGAGACGCTTAAGGGTACCCACCAGTATTTCACAATGCTCAAAGCATACCACGTCCCCAGCAAACTTTTTGGGAATCTCACTGTGCCATCAGAAGCAGCTTTTGCATACGTACAACAACTTGAATCTCACTTTCTTGCCATAATTGAGGCCACTGCACATCACCTCAAAGTGTGCAATGTTTTGTATCACCATCTGTCAAGTGTTGGCGATTTTCATTTCTGCTCTGCTGGGTGTCGCGCGAAGTTTCTGAAAATGTTTTGCCGGGTTCGTTTATGTTGGCATGTGCGTTTTGTGAACCGAAACTTAGATAGGGTTAGGTTCCAGTCTACAATCTCGGGCATACAGCTTGACAAGTTCAAAGGTTAGAAATTAGCGGCGGGTTTACACTAAAGTATTCGAGTGGAGCCGAATACTGCAATAGCTTTGTTATGTTATTACTTCGTTACAGCAGACTTCATTATGGTCTTATATGCTTATATTCAGTTCAACTGCACTTACCACTCCGTCGTTGCATACATTGTTTTGGTTACCCGATATGAGTAGTAGGGACACTGTGTATTCGCTCGAAGTGATTTTTCATAACCTTAAAAAGAATGTTGGGTATCCTGTCTGTATTTTTGTAGCAAATGCGCGCTAACTGTACACTTTACTGTGGGTCGCTTGGTCACTGTGTATGCTTTATCTCTCCAGCTCAAGTAATATATCGATAACAAAACCGCTTGTTGAAATGTCTTCGAGCGGGTAAGGAGCACAGTATGAAGTGGGCACTGTTCACGTTATCACGCTTTTCGTATTTTAGCTTCTCATCAACCTCCTCATCTCGCCCATAAAAATTTTCAAAACAATACCGAAACTTGTAGCATTTGATGGGGCTGCGGACGCTGCCATTTTATTTTTATATAGCTTGTGAGTGATAACGTACGATGTAGAGCCTTTGTGAAAAATAATGAGCCAAAGTGGTTTCTTTCTGCTATTTATTAGCCCTGTAATACCGCTCTCGTAACACCAATTAAGGTCCACAATTCTGGATAAGTGATGACTACAATCTATTTTAGCTCGCAAGCGTCACAGCAACACCCAGACGCAAATCACTTGGGATCTTAAGTTTTTGATGATAAGAAGAGCCACAAGACCTGCCAGTGTTGTAGCATAAAGTTTGCCTTTCACGTAGTGAGCAAGCAGCAAAGCCCTACCTTTCTGAGGACAAGCAGGCATCAAGTCTGCTTTTTTTTCATTTTGGGCTAGCTGTTCTTAAGCACAGCCAGCACACTGCAGCTTTGCCTTTCTGCTATATTGTGTCGTGTGGTTTCTGTGCGCACTTTTTTTCTATGCATTATTTCGGTTAACCCCAGGCGTGATTCGCGACTTCATTGCTGTGTATACGTCACTTCTTCCTTCTTCATCAGCATTGTGCGCTGTGTTTTTGCCATAGATCCTTACTTACCCACTGGCCCGGTGTGTCATACTTCACCAGCTTCTCGGCTTCTGCCAACTCTAGCGATGTGTGCGTTGTCTGTGTTCTCTATGTATTTGTTACAATATTTGTTACAATTTATTTGTAAGGCGAGATGCATTTGTTGTCTACCTTTGTCATATTGTGCTTTTGATATTCTCATACTATACCTTGCCTTTGAATAAAACATTGCGGATGCTCTGTTTCTTTGACTGATATATACATTGATCACTTGTTCCAAAAGAAAAACACAAGCGCGATGATAAAACCGTAGTGAATTATCATTACCTGCATCTCTTTTTATTATAACTTAAACGAAATAAAAATTACGTCACGACTGATTCGCACGAACCACTGAACAAAACAAAACAGGGAATCGCTAAATCAAAACGACCTACAAAAACTATCCATTTGGGCGATGAATAGTGGTCTGAAATCATGAACTTTCGTCATAGCCAAACGTCGGTCATGCAAAGTAATTCAAAATTTGCGCCAGTGAAACCGAAACCGGAAGCGCACGCCACTTGCTCTCATCAACCACTAGGTGTGCTAGAGTCGATTGGGCCGCTGGGGTCTACGGGAGTGTCCACTCTTCACCTTTTTTTATTTCTCTATGATAGTGGCACAATCGCGCCTGTCGGGATCGTGCGCGCTCCGTCGTCACTCGGTTTGCGAGACAGCCGGCGCCAAGAAACAACGTGTCGGTCTTGTCAGGGTGGAGGCATCGTGGTTAACGTCTGCTTGAGCAAGCTTACGAACGAAGACGATGTTCAACGTAAGTATTTTTTCGCACTCTGTCACTCAACCTAGAAAGTGCTAGATTATTGAGGTGTTAATTACCACTTTCAAACTATAACCAAACGCATTCCGCGTCGCAAAAATAGCAATCCTGCAACCACTGATGCTTTCAGTTGAAGTCCAGAGAGAGCTGTAAAATTCACTAGAATTTTGTCGGGAGGGAACAGTGATATCGCCTGAGAATATCGAATCGCGACGCAAGGCCGCGGACAGCTGCACGGCCGGTCTGTGGCGCAGCTTGTGGTCGTACCCATTCGAGATGAGGGCGCCTATAGACTGATCACTCTCGACAAGCGCTTCGTATCTTCGTATTGCGCTTTCTTTCAACTTAGCACAGCACTGGCATAAAATTGTTCGATACTTCACAATTTAAACAAAGCAAGTACATTTAAGGCCGCGCCACGCTGAAGTCAAGCCTGTCGTAGCGGCAAGCCTGCGTTCGGTGCTGTAGAACGTTGGCTGCGCGGAAAGTGTCCAAAATTCACGGCAATTAAGCTTCGCCGGGGCGGCAGTTACATAAAACGCTGCAGCCTGGAACGCACACTCGCCATCATAACGTCCATGCTCGTCATGCGGGATCGCCACAACGTGAACGCCACGCGACACCACGAACGTGGGCTGGAAAAAAAAAAAAAAAAACGGAGCGAAAGGGAAACTGCCAGAAGCAGACGACGCGGACCCGGAGGGGACGGCTAATGTAGCCATGACAACCGCCACTCCTTCGTCGCTCTGCGCGTTTGCCGAATAACGTCGCGAGTTGTACGTGCATGAACAAAACCGCCGGTGCACGGCAGCCTGAGAACGAAGAGACCTAGGTGTAGGAAAAATTATTTTTCTGACACCATGGGAGAGACGTAGACGCTTCGCAACGTGTTGACCGAACACAAAGAAAGACTCTTCGAAAGGACATAAATGTGTGCACAAGACGAGTACTCGTCCTGTGTAAACACGCGTGTTCTTCTGTGCGCCTTTGTGTTCGATCAGTGCGTTGAAAGTGTCGACTATATGCACAACTAACGAGCCCCTAATGCGGCCCTTTTATAGCTGTCAATGTCGAACGGCGCAAGGACAACCGCTGTGTCGATAGCGTGGCTCAGTATACGTGAAAATTTTTGGCGAAGTTTTACTGCAGCGCAACAAATCCTAATGAAGTGTTTGGTTGCGCTTTTCATATTAAGAAAAAAAATTATTTTTGTGGTATGGTGCAGTCAGGACGCGGCCACATGCTCAAAAAAAGAATATTAAGGCCTGTGATTAGCCAGAGAAATATTCAATTAAAGTAGTTGCACTCTTGCATGAAATTTAACATAGGCAACCATGTGTATGTAAAATTTACAAATTCTTTTCAGTAATGTCACTGAGTAGGGATGAATTTGTTAAGCGGTCAAAAGTGTACCTAAGACATGCATTTATACCAGGAATATTACGTTACTGTCATGGAAACAAATGCATTAAAAAAGTGCCACATGTCACATTCCCTGCCAGAGCTAGGACACCAACTGCATTTTGTTGGTAGACATTACAGCAACAGGCAAGATGCAATCCAATGTTGTCAATACCTCTTCCATAAGAAAGTGTGAAAACTGATGCACTTGATGTTTCACTTTTAGTGAACAAGCGAACACACCCTGTCATCGCTCGACAGAAAGATGAATCCAAGCCGGAGACGAGGCCCATACAAGCAGAACCTTTCAGATGGATCAAAGTTGGTGAGTAGACCTGACAAGCAAGCTTGCATATTTAAGTTAATGTGCTTCTTTACAAGAAAGACCAGTGTGTAAAAAAAATGATGCCTTAACCAAAGGTTACTTCCACAAAAACACCAGGTACGAAATAGTGTGTCAAAGGGTATTTACAAAGAAACTCCGCACATGATTCAAACCCGTGCACAGAGTGCTTCACAGGATTCATTAGGTATGTAGCACTGGTGGTTGCTTCTTGGAGGCAACAGCTCTATCTCCACACTTGGTGCTCATTTGCACTGGCCTGGTGAAAATATGGCAAAATCAAAACAGTCTGCTTTTAAGTACAACACGATAAAACAAGCATTTTTCCTTTTTCTGTCTTCGTCTTTCATTAGCGGTGAGTATGTCAAGCTGTGACTAGGAAAGTTCTTCTGTAATGTTTTATCGTTGCACACATAATCCTGCACTACTGAATATTTTGTCCTCGTCTCTATCTCCCGTATAGGAGTACCGTTGCCGTGGTTAGAACCAGTATGCAGGTTACAAATGCCACAGTAATGGTCAAGCCGGGGCTGCTTGTAGTTACAGTCTCCTGCTACTGAAACTAAACATTATACTATCGATTGATATGTGGGGTTTAACGTCCCAAAACCACCATATGATTATGATAGATGCCATGGTGGAGGGCTCCGGAAATTTCGACCCCTTGGAGCTCTTCAACGGGCGCTCAAAGCTGGGGCCTACAGCATTTTCGCCTCTATGGAAAATGCAGCTGCTGCAGCCAGGATTCGATCCCACGAACTGCAGGTTATAAACAAGAGTACCTTAGCCCCTGGACCACCGCGGCGGGGCAAAATTATACTATCCAACGAAGTAGAATTATGTTAAAAATTTTTTTCAAGATTATTTGTTGGCAATCGCTTATAAAATTTTTTCGTATCGAAGTCAAACCAAGGCATAAAACTTGTAATGTTTTTGAGCAGTACAAGTAAGACAGCTTTGCACTTTCTGCTTCAATGACATAAAAAAGAGGTGGATTGGGTATAGTAAATGACAGTGTTTTTGCAGTTAAAATATGGCATTTCAGTTTGTGTCGGTATGGAGACAGTAGCTCAATTTTTGGGGAAAGAAAGCTTTGAATAAGTACTTTGAACAAGCGGTAGCCACAATAGAAGCAAAGGAGGGTGTTGCAGCATACATCTCTGATAAAATAGGAAGTAAAAGAACGTGGTACTTTGTGTCAAAATACCTACGATAAATGGAACAGAGGAAACCCTTTTGAAAAGATCTCTTGCATTTACATCAAGTGCATTGGAAGGAAAACAAATGTGACATAGCGCTGCCTTCTTCCTGCCATCACGTATGCTTGAAAGGAGTGAACCTTTTCAAAGGATATGTCTTGCTCTCACTTAAAGTTAGCACAGAGACACAGAATCGACACAAGACAGGTCTGTTTGTGTGTATCCTATCTGTGTCTTTGTGTGCCTGCAGAAATATTTCAAGATGAATGTGTTCCAACTAAGCCGAATCGAAGTTTTGCATAGAAAGTTTGCAGCGAGAAAAATCAACATGACATAGCACTGCTTTCAGCCTTCCGTCATTAAGCTTGAAGCGGGTAAAAGAAAAAATATGGCCAAGTTTGAGACTCATTACTAGAAAAACAAATGAAACCTTCAGTACCCTGTAGTTTTCATTGCTGATTACTGACTAAACCAACATTTCAAAAATATTTTAGACCAGTTTTTTTTAAAGTAATTATAGATGGTTATAACCATTCACAAAAATCAAGTGACAGTGATTATCAATGATTAATCCTCATAAATAAAAATGGGAGTAAAAAATAGTCAACCGATTCTCATTTAAAATGCACACTGAAAACATGCATGCAAACTGTAACATGCTTGTATGCAGCAGCACTTTTAAGACAGTGAAAGATTATTCAAAAAGATGTTATTTTAAATGAAAGAGATAAGCTCATAAAAAAGTATGCCCAGAAATGGAATTGATCTACACTGCTTAGTTGTCTTCTCCCTGAAGTGATGTGTTCTGTCATTTTGATTGATTGATTGATATGTGGGGTTTAACGTCCCAAAACCACCATATGATTATGAGAGACACCGTAGAGGAGGGCTCCGGGAATTTTGACCACCTGGGGTTCTTTAATGTGTACCCAAATCTGAGCATACGGGCCTACGACATTTCCGCCTCCATTGAAAATGCAACCACCGCAGCCGGGACTTTATATCGCGACCTGTGGGTCAGCAGCCAAGTACTTAGCCACTAGACCAATGCGGCGGGGCGGTGTTCTGTCAATTTCTAAAATGGTGAATTACAATTGAGCGAACTGAAAGTAATCGATATTAGCTGGTAAAACACCTCTGCCTCCTGCTATGTAGATAATACAGGATTTTAGCTCAGTGTACGCCCACAACATGCTGTGTGCAGCATGCACGAAGTGTGAGGCTGCCTTCTATAGCATTACTATGCACAAGATGCGAAACATGTGCTTCACCCTGGGTCACCAGGCTTTCCTAGATGATAGATGCCATGAGCATACCCTTTATAACAGGGTGACGAGAAGTGTGCCAGCATGTTTGATAAATAAATAAAAAAACGTATTTTCCTCTTTTGTTTGTGAAGGTGGCTTAATGTCTAATTGTCTATTCCAGTTAGGCCTATCATAGTCTAGAGAAAAAAATTCAAATCCATCGCCCAATTCTCTGCCCTTTATGACAGAATGTCCTCAGTTTCCCTACTACTTATTTTTGTCTTTTATTTACAGTTTTCTGCCACCAATACCCTAACCGCCCTAATACCCTAACCACCCCGTGGGTGTATATCTCCCCATTCAACCAGAACATGCTGCATCATTTCCTTATCTTGCCCGTAGCTAATACATTGTAAGCGCTTCTCCTTTAATTATTTCAAAATTTCTCCCTCCTTATTTCGCTTTTGCACTTCAGGTATAGACTCAGAGCCGCTTTTTTTCTCCATTGCTGTCATCCAGTAAATCTTCTCAGTCTCTCCGACTTTTCATTTATAGCTATCTGTTGTCGCACCACTTACACTGCTAGCGGTATATTTACTGGTGAGCCTCCTAGTTCATTTTCTCTGCTGTGTGTCAGTGCTCTTTCTATACAAATAACGGAACACCTTCACTGCCCATCTACTCCTTTTCATATTCTTTGGCCTCTCTTCAAACCTTATTTTTCTCTCACCTCAAAACATTCAGCCTTCGAGTATTGCTTTGCGCCATCTAATAGAGAAGCAATAAGCTATAAAAATTGATATTGGATGACGCAACACATAAGTCAAAGCATGAAACAAACCTATCTATTCCAACGAGGAGTAGTAGCTTGGGGTGTTGGAGCTAGCTCTATCAGCACGACATCACAGAGACGACCAAGACCAGCGCTTACTGCAAATCTAAAATTTATTGTTTTGCTACGGACATTTTGTCCAAAAAGGATTGCTAAACCAAAAGGGATTGCTAAGCACTAACCACAGAAATGCCCTTTTTGGTGCTGGCGTGCTTACAGGCATGAAAGCTGCTTTTATAATGATGAAGAGGCCGAGAGGGGATAGGCATGCGCAGGGCTCTCCTTCAGGTGGGCGAAGGCTTGTAACAGCGCCCCTCTACCCGTTAAGTAAAGGTATAGAGCTGTCTTTGCACACCCCTTCCATATGAGTCGCAGCAGCCCCCTGGCATTATGTCAATGTGTGAGGCTGGCGCTTTACGCCCCCCTCCCCCGTTAAATGACTAAAGAGTGGGGCTGCCTTGCTGACCGCCCCCCCCCCTCTCGTGCAAACGCCTATGCGTACCGAACGTGTGCGAGAAAAATCACCTGAGCTTGGTAGAACACGGACACGCATCCACATGCGCTACAAATGCATGGCTAGAACTATACTTTCACTTCATAACACATGCCATGCTTTTGCAGGCGGTGATCTATGTACACTGCGCGGTGGAAAAGACGGACGGGAAAAAGACAACAAGCGCAGTCCTTGCCTTCCCCCCGTCTATGTTTTTTACTGCGCAGTAAACATCGATCATAAATCACCAACTGGCCCAATCGTCCACGTTGATTTGCAGGCGATCATTCGGACATCTGCAGGTGATACACACGTAAAAGCCATCACGGTTCAAAAGGATCACACACACGACGCTCCGTACACAATCCACAGATCCGTCATGGTGCTTCGCGTCAACACTGGGTTCCTGCTTTGAAACTCACGTTGTCCGATTGTCTTACGCTGTGCTCCGACTTAGAACCAGTCACAATCCACTGCACGTGTTCACTAATTGGCTTCAGGTTACTTGGGCTCCCAATCAAGGGCAATGCCGAAATTCACACGGGCTTTGTTCGCTGCCTGAACCACCGTACACCGATGTTGCGGTCATCTTGTCTGTTTTGGTCTTGTCGAGATCTCGCGAGAAATCGAGAGCCGAAGGGCTTTTTGATTACTTTCAGAGCCCACTGGCTCCCCCTTCGCTCTCTTCTTTTGGCCGGCACATGCTGGTTTGCCGTGTGCATTGTACTCATCAAGTTCACTGCCCGGCGGTCTTTCCACTGCATGTAGTGGATGCTACCCTTCCAAATCCGTCGAATGTCTCCACGCTGAGCCCGTTTTTCCCATGCAGTGTCTTTCAATTCAGCTGGAAAGCAGCGACGGTCCTTGCGAGTTGTCCCGCATGCAAGTGTCTTGCGCTGAAGCAGATGTTCAAAAAGTTTCCCTGATGTGTAAAAATTATCCATATAAATTTTGTATCCCTGATCAAGGTACTGTGTACAAAGCCTGTTCACTACGTCAAAGGCTAAGCCATGAGGCCCCGGTGCCTCACGCTTACCAGTGTACACGAAGAATTGAAGTGTGTATCCGGTTTTCGAATCTGCCAGTACCCAGAGTTTATAGCCAAATTTAGTCACCTTGTCACTAATGTATTGCCTGATTCCTGATCGGGCTTTAGATTTGACCATACGTTTATCAACGGGAAGGTCGCGCCGTGGCTGGAAGAAATTTACTGATTGCTGATTTATGTGCCTCAGCAGCCACGACACCCTCCATGTCTTTGCTGCCGCCGCTGCGTCTTCTGGGTCCCCTACACTCAGAAAGGCAAGCAGCGCGAAAAATCGGTCTCGTCGCATAATATTTGGTGGCAGCAGGCCACTGAATGTTCCTGTGGTCCGCCAATATAAGTGCAGTCGCGGTACTTCAACAAGGCCCATGTAGATGATGAGTCGCAGCATCTCCAATGGAGTGACTTCCTCCCAAGCCGTCACGCCGAGAATAGGTTTGTTTCCCAAATATGTGCATCCAGGCGTACTTATTTGTTCATATTTGCAAGGTGTTTCAGCGCGCGAACAAAGGAAAAAAGGACAGGGTAGACAGACAGCGCTCTTTCTGTCTACCCTGTCCTTTTTTCCTTTGTTCGCGCGCTGAAACACCTTGCAAATATGAATACGCACCAACTAGCCCAAGCTTCCACTCTTGTGAAGTACTTATTTGTGTTCTCTCGCACCGTCTTGATCACTTCGGTCGTGAAAAACAAAAGAAAAAAATCCAGCGCTCTACAGAACCGACGCGCGTCGCTCCGCATCACTGCTCCAACATAGGCACCTGGTTCTCTCGTTGGCAAAAACTTGACACGGCGCGATGAGTTCGGCAATGTATCCCGGCCATATGTTGTTGAGGCCCTAAAGAAACAAACAATAGCACTGTCGTCAAGTATGAAGTGCGTTTTTTTTATATATACACAGCGCGAAGTCGAAAACGAATCTCACCTGCAAGCGCTTGTCGAAGCTTGAGGCCCCTGCGCAGCAGGAGTGTCGTCGTCCGAGCTAAAATCTGACGATCCCGCATCGTTGCTTGAGCCATCACTACTGCTTAGGTCAGAAAAATCGGCATGAGAAGCGACCGAAATACTTGCTGCAGGAGTCTGCTTTCGAGGAGCGCGACGCTGACGGGACGCCATTCTCGCACGCAACTCGAAACCACTTTCGGTTCAAGTGTCGTCTTCAGCGGCACGGAGGGGCGCGAAATGTAAACAAACCAAGCTGGAACTGTAAAAAAAGTTTTTAAAGAGTATGCCAGATGGCGCAACTTGTCTGTAAAGCGCTGCTTTTATTTTTGCGGGAGATTTGAAGTCATCGGACACCCGTGTCTGATGGCCTATGGCGCCGTACTGAAAGAGTTAAGCGCCGAGATCGCGCATCCCTTGCGTTCAAACGCACGCGTTGCGCTTACGTTCCGCACACGCGCAGTCTTCTGCCCTCTTGCCTGTTGCATGTGCATGGCCGTTGCGTGCGCTAAGCTAGAAAGTTCTCTAATGAAACATGCGCTGCAATGCAAAATTGCAATGCGACTGTCTCTCCTTATAAATTTCGCAAATATTCAGCGCTATATTTACATTTTCACTTAATGGCATGATTTGCGGCCAAATCATGCCATTAAGTAAATACCAACTAGGCCAACAATCAGTATTATTACATTTTCATTCTCACTGTGTTCTCACACCGGTATCAGTGGCTGATTAAATTATCCTTCCTCCATTGTCCTTGGTATCTGAACTGTGCCATTTACAGACTTATTTTCTTTCTTAGCTACATTAGGCCACTTCACATGCCATGCATTTTTAGTTTTCATAAATTCTTGCATGCAAAGTTAAAAACAAAGTCACTGCTAAAATTCGAAACAGAAATGCATATTTCATACTGAATCCATTTTTTTTCTTACATCCAAGGTTCCACGAGAGACCTTTCGTCGCTGGGCTATTTCAACATCTGACACAGCCTCCACGGGAACAGCTGATGGAGCTCCCGGTGCCACATCCCCAAACCATGACTCTGCCTCAGGGTTAGAAGAATTCTCATCTTCGAGCACAACATCAGATGTTGACCCAACAAATGAGGTAGACATGCAGATGTTCTCAGACTCTGACAGCAACAGTGGAACGGCTAGCTCCTCAACTTTCTCAAAAGAGTGGCATCCTGATGAGAAAGAACTTTATGAAGGCAGCAATTTCAGTAATGTTGAGGCTTGCCTTGTTCTTCTCATGCTTTTCTTCAAGTTTCGCCTTACAAGAGAGTGCTTAGGGCAAATATTGTCAGCCGTCTCATCATCAAACACACTCCCGGACACGACATACAAAAATTTCAAGCTTTTGTCAAATTTCCATAGGGGCACTGGTGTACACAATCATTTTTTTTGTTTTAATTGTCATCAATACTCAGAAGAAGTGGTAACTACGTGTCCGAACTGTGATCAGGGCTGCCAGAAAAAGGGTAGTTTTTTGCAGATGAGGCTCACAGATACATTGCGGCCATTTTTAAAAGACGATCAGATTTACAAGTTTTTTCCAAAGCATGTAACGAACAAGGAGAGTGACCGTTGAAGGATATATCAGATGGTGCGAAATACCTGGAACATCCGGTCGTTGTAGATATGATTTGTCACTTTTTCGGAATACTGACAGTGTCCAGGTATTCAAGAGTGCAGCGAAATCTCTCTGGCCACTTCACTGCATCATACCAGAGCTGCCACCCCTCATGCGCTAGAAATTCCAGATTTCAACTCTATTGTGGTTTGGAACAAAACCCACGAATAATACTTTTTTAAAGCCTTTCTGTGCAGAAGTAATGGAACTCGCAACAGAGGGACTGACCTGGCGGCATCTGGAGACAGGAAAGAGCGTAATTTCATATGTCACTGCTCCGTTGTCATCTGTAGATGCCGTTGCAAGAGCAATGCTTCAAGGCGTTAAGCAATTCAATGGACCTTATGGCTGCTCTTTTTGTGAGCACCCAGGTGTGCTTCATTCGCTGGAGAAACAAGGACGTGTGCGGGTCTATCCACCAGGGAAAAGATATTTTTCTAGTAATAGTCGGCGAATGAGGCAACGCGCTGCGCTCGCGGTTTAAGCAGGGCACTCTGTAAAAGGCGTGGAAGGGCCGACAATTTTGCATCTTTTGCCTAATTTCAATTGTGGAGCTGTATTTGTGGTAGACTACATGCATGTTCTTGGGGTGGTGAGATTGTTGATTTCTTTGTGGTTTGAGACAAAATATCATAAGAGTCCATGGTACCTAGGTGGAAAAATTAAGTTGATTGATAGCCAGCATCATTGGAGGTCTAACCTTTCTATTAGACCTCCAGATTATGTCACCAGAACACCATGATCAATTAAGCACTGGCGTTATTGGAAAGCAAGCGAGTTGCGTGCATGGCTTTTATTTTATTCATTTCCAATTTTACGAAATGTTCTCCCGGATGTATACCTTCACAACTTGAGCCTCCTTATTAGTGCTATCTACATACTCTCTGAATCAATTACTCAGGAGCAGGTGGATGTTGCTGAGCAGCTTTTGGTGAAGTTTATGGATGAGCAAAAGGTATTGTATGGGGAGAGATTTTGTTACTTTATCATGCACCAGTTGACATACATAGCAGATTTTGTGGGAAACTGGGGTCCCCTCTGGGCCACTTCGGCATTTATGTTTGAAGATAGAAATGGCCAGCTACTTCGCCTTATAAAGGGTACACAAGCAATTGAAAAGCAGCTTGCGACATTGGTTGGAGTTAGCACTGCTGCGAGTGTACTTCACAAACGAGTCAGACCTCTCTCTTCTGCTGAGTTTGTATTGAGCAAGCTGGACAGTGTTCATTTTAGCAAAGTTTCAGTACCCAATGGCACTGTGTTTCATGGACTACCTTGACAAACAAATGTTGCAGCGAAAGCAGCCCTTACATATTTTTTCCAAACTGGTGACAACGTAACTGCCTACAAATAAGTCACCGTGAACTCTGAAACTTTCTCTTCTATTTTATGCACCAACCAGCTCCGAAAGAACAACTTTACAATAATGTGGATTGTTGGAGAACAACAAATGTTTGCTTCAGTTCATTGCTTCGTCAAATGGGAAGGTCAGTTGTTTCTTGTGGTCAAGAGGCTTTATGAGCATGGTGATGAGCAGGCAGCAATCACATCACGGCACATTATACAAGTTCGTACGAGTGAGCGCCTAGATGTAGTCCCGGCTCCATCTAAAATGACCAAGTGCGTAAACGTTTTGGACTTTGTGGGAATTTCTCCAAACTCTTTTGAGATGAATTTGCAGAAGCTTGAGCCTAAGTCTGCTACTCTTTTTAACCTATTTTATGTCCAATACATGAAAAGGGCTCCAAATGCCTTTTGATCAATGCTATCTTGTGGGGCCTGGTTGCATATTACGCCTGTGACTTCCTGATTTAGTGACGTTATTCAGGCCTCTGCCATTCTAAGTTATGCATCTCATGGTATTCGTTCCGTCACTAACTGACCTTCACTTATCTGTCTTTTGAACTATGTGTTTCGCCCAAGTGCATTTTTTCTTCTTACTGGCACGACAACAGGCACAAAAGAAATGATAGGGGCACTGCTGCACTCTCAACTAATTTATTTCAAGGAAGGACATGGTTATTATACAACAAGATGGTGTATCACGTGGTACAGTGATGTTCATGCTATAGCATATTTTCTAAAAAGCACACTTCGCAATTGCTTAAAGTAATCGATGCTTGGCAAATGCAGTAATCATTTCTTTTTACGATGTGGAAGACCTCGATAATTCCCTGGTCGCCTGATCTCTGTGACTGGAAAATATTTCAGTCTCAGAGAACACTGGAGAGCAGCCACACTCTAAGCCATACTGCCATATGTGTTGTTGTGCGCTGCTTCATAAGTAATCACAAACTATCACCAACTCGCCCAACTTTCCACATTACTGATTGCTAGCTTGTTGAGGCTTTTTTTTTTCGTATGGCCCAATACGCCACCACTGGCAGTACACGATCATTTGGCACTTTATTGTCACATTAGGGACAGAGATAAACTGTCTGTCACAAATGGGGTAACGTCTTCCATAAGGCCATCGACACATCATTATTCTCTGGTGAGCTTTTTCTCATGACGGGGGCCCTTGTAAGTAATTTAGCTAAGTATTCATACTCTTTTAGAGATATCAGAGGTTGACAGCCAGTCACAAAATCTTTCACACAAGTGTTCCAGATTATCTTTCTCTTCTGCACATTCATATTTATTTATACCTTAATACTTTAACTGTTTTGGTCTTTGATCAGTTTTTCCAATTCATCACCATAACTGCTAAGGCCATTCATAATCCTTGTGCCTGGGAGAGTAGAGAGAGAGTGATGCCACTTGCAATGCAGCCACATGCCACAACTTTTTTTTCTTTGTATTACAATAATTCATACTGGTGCCTTCACCTGTCTTCCAGCTCGTGTAAGGTTGGGACCAATCTGTTAAACTAATGCTAGTTTTCCCATTGTTTGTCTCACTGGCTGTAGAGGAGAGTCTATTTCCCTCTGGCCAAACAGGGTGTGGCTGATTGACCGGGGCAATTAAGTGCAGCCCCTTGCCTTCCAAATAGGCTTTGGTAGTTCTGGTGACATGTCTTCTCTAACATTTGCCTGGCTGTCTTCCCAATGAGAGACCTTCGGCCTCTTATTGGGGCGTACTGAAACTGTTGACCCATTTTCAGTGTCGAGCAGTCAGACAATGAATCCTTCTTTGAATTCAGGAGCTGGTGCTGCACGAATGTCTGCATATGCATTTTGCTTCCGGCCTGCACAGTGCTTTGAGCTTTCACCTTATATTGTTGATGATTACAGTTTTAGGAGTTCGCTGCATTGACTTGTAGCGTTGTCATGGTTCAACAAAAAGCCTTTATGCTAGTACCTGGGCTCCTCGTTTCTTGACACCATGTGCATTTTATAAAGGCTCATTTATGCCTGCTCTGTCACTCGGTTTTCTTTGCAATGTTTTGAGACACTTTAACTGCTCTTTGAGCTAGTCGAATCAATTATGTGCAAATGGAATTCAATGTTTGGTGTTAAATCCCCATTTTTTTTTGAGCTGTTTGAATTTCTTTGCTGAAAAGAAAGGGCCATTGTTGGACTTGAGCAGACTCATGCACCATGTTTTGCAAATGAGTGTTTCAGTGTGTTTATAACATGTGCTGATGTTCCCCTGATTAGTGACACGTTCTGAATTAAAGCAAAGCTTCTCTCGGAGTGATCACATGTTTTTTTTTATTGTACCTTTTATTTATTTTTATTTATTTTATTTATTTATTTATTTATTTATTTTTTATTGGACCACTGGCTTTGTGATCGCTGAAGGATACATTTTATATGGCGCATTTATCTGAAACTTCTTTTCAGAAAAGGAATAATATATATGTTTTTTTTATTTTAGCTGATGAAACATTACGGTTGTGTTTGAGGTTTACACTAGGTATGGTGTTATGAACAAATTTAGTGCCATCTTGGAGTGACTGCATGGATGTTTTTTCATTACACTTCATGTACCATTAGCTTTGTGATTACCAAAGTGTGTGTCTGTATCACACGTTTCATTTTCGAACTGTTATATTTTATTTTATGAGCAGCTTTCTCTCATGCTATGAATGCTGTTTTTAGAAGCACTGCATGCAGCAAATCTTCTGCATAACATTTTTTTCTTAAATTGAGTTACGAGTGCACTATGCTAATCATAAATAATAGTGCATATCACAAGATTGAAATTTTAGCTGCATAATAGGTGACAAATTTGAAACTTATGTTACAGTTATCATAGATTGATAAATATGCTGTTTCATGCATGTGTCTGTAATTTTGTGCTTATTTTAGAGCATCTTAATTCCAGCATGGTTACGAATTTGTAAAATGAACATCCTATAAAAAACTTCAAGTTTAACAGCACCCTTAATTGTTAAATGTATGATTTCTGCATTGACTGGTAGCATATTGTTTTGGTTAAACGACAAAAAAGCTTTATGGTGGTGACTTCAGCTCTTTTTTCTCAGCACAATGTGCCTGTTTCATATATAGCCTTATTTATGTCTGCTCTGTATTTCAATCACTTTTTCTTGCACTGTTTTTTGACACTTGGACTGCTCGTTAAGCTAACTAATCCATTCAGTATATATAATGCATTCATTGTGTGCCCACAAGCCTAAAATGCACAAATATATCTAGTCAATGTGGCATTGGATTACTGAATAAAAGTGTTATGTAGCCAATGCATATAGAGTTTACTGCAATAGAACATGTCACATTGGGCATATAAATGTGTCATGTTGCCAACAGACAAGCTGTAAACTGTGTGATTGCTCTCTATTTATGTATTCAGTTTTATTGCTACAGAACTGTAATATTGCTTTTAATATATATCTCTCTTGAACATGCCAATTTGCACATCTAATTGGTTATATAGAAATAATACATCATTACCAAAATATTACACAGCCCTGATATATATATATATATATATATATATATATATATATATATATATATATATATATATATATATATAATTAGGAATAAAGAATATGTATATAATTAAGTATCCTGACGAAGGCCGTGCCACGGCCGAAAGGTAGAGTAAACAATTATCAAATTTTCGTAAGTGTGCTCCTTTATTCTTAATTATATTTGCACCAGACCCACATAATTTCTTTTTTGAATGATATATATATATATATATATATATATATATATATATATATATAATGAGATATAACAGACAGTAATGCCAAGGAATGTACAGGGGAAGTTATTAAAACCAATGGAATGTAAATAAGAAGAAAAGTGGATGAAAAAATTATCAACTATGAGCAACTGCTCACAGTTGGTAATTTTTTCATCCACTTTTTTTCTTCTTATTTACATTCTGTTGGTTTTAATAACTTCCCCTGTACATTCCTTGGCATTACTGTCTGTTATATCTCATTAATATTGTGTTAAAACACGGAAAAACGAGCCTTTAGGTATACACTTCTTTCCCTTATTATATATATATATATATATATATATATATATATATATATATATTGTGGGCATTTAGTATACCAGTCCTCTTCATCTGTACATTGTCATCATTATCATGTGTTGCTCATGCATCCTCATCGTTGTCACGTAGCATCATCATCTTGGTTCGTTCATCTCAGCTGTCGGCTGCCGGTTCCTCGGGCCTAATAAAGGTCTTCCAAACCAAGACTTCATACGTGAAGGAGCGTGCTGTTAGATCCCCCGTCATCCTCTCGACCACTCTACCCCCTGGAGCTACGTTCAGGTCGCCGCTTGGGCCAGGTGTCCGGAAATATGTCGCACCAAGATGAGGTCGGCGCTGCAGCCGTTCCCACTCCGCCACCGCGTGCCGCGCCTTTTCACGTCATTAACAGCCTCCAACGTGAGCCCCATCCCTTCGCTGGTATGCGCGTGGAAGATGTGGAAGAATGGCTGGACGATTTCGAACGTGTCGGCGCTGCTGACCGGTGGGATAACACCTACAAACTCGCTTACGTGTCATTCTACCTCACGGGTGTCACGAAGACGCGGTTCCTCAACCACTTCATCGACATCCCCGACTGGTCAGCCTTCAAAGATCAGCTTCGCCATGTCTTTGGCACACCGGCTGTTCGTTCAGCTCTCGCAAAGAAAGCTCTCGCGACTCGGAAACAGCACATCGGGGAGTCGTATACATGCTACATCGAGGATGTCCTTTCACTTTGCCGCCGGGTTGACACCCCAATGACAGAGTCCGACAAGGTACGCCAGCTTCTTAAGGGGATTGCACCCGTCGCATTCAATGCCCTTGTAATCCAGAATCCGGCTACCGTTGCTGACGTTGCGACAACCTGTCAGCGCCTCGAAAATCTTGAGTATATGTGCCTACAACCGGACAGTGACGCGGCCCGTATTACGGCGGATCCAAACCTACGAGACACAATAAGGGTGATTATACGCGGAGAATTAGAATCAATAAGATTCACACTACCTTCAGTGTGTCCCATTCAGTCTTCTTCAACGTCATTGCGGGGTTTCATCAGAGAGGAGCTCACGTCCATGACCCATATGTCGCACCTGCAGCCCACTGTCGCTCGTACTCTCCCATCGTTCTCGCATGCCGTCACCGCACCATCAGGCAACATCAGCTTGACGTCGCCGCCATGAACGTCCGCGTCGGTTGCTGCCGCACCTCCCAGAAGCTTTCCCACGAGCTTTCCGTCACCACCGCCTGAGCCATCATCTGTCCCTTTCACTGCTCTCTCTCCCGGTGCATCTAACACAAGCTACTACCCTCCTTATCGATCGACGCGCCCTACGTGCCTTTATTGCGCCTATTGTAGTCACATTTCACGCTTTTGCCGCAAGCGCCAGCAAGATGAGCGCCGAGGGTACGACAAACGCGAACGAGACATGCCGCAGGAGCCTTGTACCAGGGCCGTCGTTATTCGTCACCGCCGCGTCGGTCTCCATCTCCGACAGCATCCGGTGAACTGCGCAGTAGTCATCGATCAACCCGACGTCGTTCACCATCGCCCTACCGTCGCTCCTCTTCTCCTCTTCAGCCTGCTTCCCTCGCTTCTGATCGGCGTCCGGAAAACTAAGCGATGCAGTTTTTGGAGGACAAACTGCATTCCAACACAGTACTCCAATTCCTCCAGCGTGCCCTTACAATATGATTGCAGTCACAGTTGAGGGAGTGGACGTTGATGCTTTGGTGGACACTGGGGCTGGGTTTTCTATTATTCGTGCTGATTTGTGTACCCGTCTTCGAAAAGTCACGACACCTTATGATGGACCAACACTGAACAATGATTCGCCCTTACGCTCTCTGTACTGTTCGTGTGCTAATCGACGACATTCTTCATCATATACAATTCGCTGTGCTATCCCCGTGCTCCCACGAACTCATTTTAGGCTGGGACTGTCTTTCGTCTGCTTCCGCGGCTATTTTTTGTGCACAACGTGTCGTCCACCTTACTGACACAGACCACTTGCTTAGTGACGAAACCTACAGGCCACTTCGACTCATCGTTGCTGTAGACATCGAGTTACCCCCGATCGAACATCAATTAGTCACAGTTTTGTCCAACGACGTCGACTCTGGTGACGTTTTGGTCACTCCATCGCCCCGTTGCCTTAATAAAGACATAGCTCTCGCATCAGTTGTGGCTCGCTTCAACAGTGAATCAGCTGTCCTCGCTGCTACGAACTCCACACCAGATACAATTTTACTGCCGCGCGGCACTACTGTCGCCTGCGTTGCCGATCTGGAGCCTGTGTGCGTCGTGCCTCTTACCCCTGCCTCCTCCAAAGGCCATCCTGGAGGTCATGCTGCTTCCTCGGCCTTTACAGCAGCCATCATTAAGGACTTGACAGACTCGCAGAAGCAGCAGCTGCTTGATTTGTTGCAAAAGCATGCAAACTCTTTTGACGTTGATTCATCCAGCCTGGGTCAGACAACTGCTACAGCACATCATATTCAGACCGACGGAACATCCATTGTGCATCGTCGTCCGTACCGCGTCTCCCTAGCCGAACGAAAAATCATCGAGGAAAACGTAGACGATATGCTGCAACGGGAGATAATCCGACCCTCAACCAGCCCTTGGTCGTCTCCAGTGGTTCATGTGCGTAAAAAAGACGGTTCCGTACGATTTTGCGTCGATTACCGAGCACTCAATAAGATCACTAAGAAGGACGTATACCCCATGCCACGTATCGACGACGCCCTCGATTCCTTACAAGGTGCGGAATTCTTTTCAAGCCTCGACTTGCGTTCCGGCTATTGGCAAATCCCCATGCACGAAGATGACAAAGAAAAAACTGTGTTTGCAACCCCGGACGGCCTATACGAATTCAATGTTGTGCCGTTTGGTCTATGCAATGCGCCCGCAACTTTTGAGCGCTTGATTGACACCGCGCTGCATGGCCTGAAATGGAAGACGTGCCTATGTTACCTCGACGACATTGTTGTCTTTTCATCGCCGTTTCCTCAACATCTGAAACGCTTGGACGAGGTCCTGACTTGCCGTGCGGGCGCTGGTCTTCAAATTAACACCAAGAAGTGCCATTTCGCCAGCAGATCTATCAAGGTCCTCGGTCATGTTGTGAGCAAGGACAGAATTCGTCCAGACCCTGAGAAAACTGCTGCGGTGCTCCGCTTCCCTCGCCCTGACAAGCCGAAATATTTGCGAAGTTTCCTTGGTCTCGCCTCTTACTTTCGGCGATTCATACAAAACTTTGCCTCCATTGCCGCACCACTCCATAAGCTACTTGCTTCTGGTACGTCCTTTCAGTGGTCTCAGGAATGTGAATCGGCTTTCGACATGTTGAAGAGCGCCCTCACGACCGATCCTGTACTTTCTCATTTTCACGATGGTGCACCGACCTTCCTCCATACAGACGCTAGCGGCCACGGTTTAGGAGCCGTGCTCCTCCAGTGCGACAACTCTTCGCGAGAGCGAGTCGTTGCGTACGCCAGCCGCGTCCTCTACGCAGCCGAGAGGAACTATACGATCACCGAGAAGGAGTGCCGCGCCATCGTTTGGTCAGTGCAGAAATTTCGTCCCTATCTTCACGGCCGCCATTACACCATTGTGACCGACCACCATGTTTTATGTTGGCTTTCGACACTCGAGAACTTGTCGGGACGCCTCGGCCGCTGGATTCTACGCCTACAAGAGTATGATTTTGTCATCGTATACAAGTGTGGCAAAAAGCATAGCGACGCCGATGCTCTTTCTCGCTGCCATCTACCAGCTTCTCCCCTTAGCGTTTCCGCTATCACTTTGCACAACACACCCTAGGAGTGCACGTCTACGGCGGTTTCCTCTCTCGCCTCTATAGACCAGCTGCCTTCCGATGACCCGCACGATTTTTCTTCTCGACAGCTGGCTGACCCATACTGTCGACGTATTATAGGCTACCTCAGTGGCAGTTCCCGTCCACCTAATGCGAGGCTCCGTCGTTGTCTCCAAACAAGCCCTCAAAAGGGTCGCGCCGCAAAATTCTCGCGACGAAACGCCGGAGTGACGCGCGCGAGGTCAACGATAAAAAAAGAAAACAAACATCTAAAGACTCCCCCCCCCCCCCGGGCGCGCGTCTCTCTCCTCGGAAGCGTAGGTTCGCCCACGAAACCTCCTCGCGTCGGCAGCCGAGCAAGCCCTGGAAATTTCTCAATGGAAAGGGGCGTGGTGATGCCGGGTTGCGTCATTCGTCGCGGACGGCCCCCGCATCGTCTCGCCCTTTCCCACAGCCTTCGCTGCGTATCGCGCCAACGAAATGATGAGAACTTTCTGGAATCTCGCGCGGAAGGTATTTAACCGAGCAGCAGAGATGGGAGATCAGGAGACGAAGAAATTTCGCGCCGGAGTGCGTAGGGTGTTCCGCCGTGTCGCCGGCGAAGGTTTTGTCCTCAGTGACAAAACAGGAGAAGAAGGAAGTTAACGCCAGAGTGCGTAGGGTATCCCGCCGCGTCTGTCGGTGAAGGTTTTGTCCTTAGTGACAAAGCAGGAGAAGAAGAAGGTATGCACCAGAGTGCGTAGGGTGTTCCACCTTGTGGGCAAAGCCTTTTGTCATCCGTGACAAAGGGGGAGAAGAAGAGGATTTACACCTGAGGGGTGAAGGCTCGAGCTACAGGCAAGAGTGTGTGTTTACCGCTATCGAGCGAAGACGCGTGGCAACAGCTGCGTGTGTGAAGCCGACGTGTTTCCGGCGAATAAATTTGAAGCTTGGAGAGAGGCCAACTGGAGACGCGAGGTTTCCTGGAAAAGAAACTTCAGGGGCAGCGGAACGACAACAACGCTGGACTTTGAGTGAGTGATTCTCGGAAGAGTATCATCCAGACTTTTGTTCCAAGAACTTTGGACTGAATAAGTTTTCTAACTCTTTAGTCTTTAAGTGGCTTGGTTGTTCGATGCATGCGACTGCATTGTAGTGCGTATTGTTGTCTGTGACCGTTGTTTCGAGAGTGGCTGATTGTACTGTGTAGTACATTGATTGGTGACATATTGTATTCAACTATTGTCGAGTGTGCATATTTGTGTATTGTTTTGATCTGCCATAATTGAGAATATAATTTTGCTTTGTTTATCAGCTTTCGGCTCTGACTTGTTCTTTGGGCCACAGCCGGCGCCCGCTGGCGCGCCAAAAAGGACCACTTCTAAATTGTCCACGCTTTCGTGGTGCAGTTCGGGGGGGGGCGATACTTCGGCCCTTGGAATTAGCCCGGCAATTGCCTCCCGAATTAACGGGACCTGTGACAATTAATTTGGCGTCCACGACAGGACCTTTTGTTGCACAGTGTGTCCAAAGTAGTGAGAAAGAGGCTCGAGTTGCTGATAGTGCTATCGGAACGATTTTGTGTGCTGTTCAGTGTTCTCGTTAACGAGTGCAGGGGAGTGTTCCGATGTACTGATTTAGGCAGATATTTTTTGCATGCGGCAAGGTTTTGTTTGCGAGACACAATGGATCTCGCAAAGTTAGTCGTTCTTGGTGAGAAGATGGGTCTTTCTGGCGCCGAACTATGGAAGTGGGTCACCCAGAAAGAAAAAGAAGAAAAAGAGAGGGCCAAAGAAGAAAAGGCAGCTGAGCTGAAAAAAAAGGGTTGTCGGTCGAAAGAGCCAAAGGGGAAAAAGAAGCTGAGTTGGAGAGAGAAAAGTTGGCAGCTGAAAGGGCGAGAGAAGAAAGAAAAGCAAAGGAGAGACAGCTCAAAGAAGAAAGAGAGGCAAGGGAGCGACAGCTCAAAGAAGAAAAAGAAGCGGAGATGGCTGAAAGGGAATGGCAGCGACAGCACGAGATGGAATTCGAGCGGCTCCGTTGGCAACAGCGAAGTGAAATTTCGGTCCAAGCTAGAGTTGAAAGCAGCGAACTGGAAAATCATAGCTTCCGCTTGAACCCAAGCAAGCTGCTCGTAGCGTTTGATGAAAGGAAGGACGACCTTGACGCGTACCTTCACAGATTTGAGACGATTGCAAGGAGCCAGAATTGGCCGGAACATCAATGGGCAACTGCTTTGAGTACTTGTTGAGTGGTGAAGCGCTCAGTGTGTACGGTAGGCTGACGCCCACCGATGCAGCCCACTATGCAAAGGTGAAAGCTGCTTTGCTGAAGCGATTTAGATTTACTGTGGAAGGATTCCGGGACAGGTTTCGGACAGGAAAGCCAGCTGATGGTGAGACGGCTACGCAGTATGCCGCCCGACTTAGCCATTATTCCGACAGATGGATTGAACTTTCAGGGACAGCGCAGGAGTACGATAAGCTTAGAGAGCTCCTTATTAGAGAGCAATTTCTTACTAGTTGCCACCCAAGCCTGTCGCTGTACTTGAAAGAGAGGAAGGCTGAGTCACTTGAAGGCATGCTTGAATTGGCTGATCAATTCTTGGAAGCGCAAGGTGGAACTAATCTGGCCAAGGTAAAGAAGGAGTGTCCCGAAGATTCGAAAAACTCGGCACCCGAACAAAAGAAGCGTGCACCGGAGAGTGTTCCGCGATGTTTTCTGTGTAACCGAGTGGGTCATCGCGCGAACAACTGTCGTACTAACTTTACGAGTCCCACGGTCGTAAAATATTTCAAGTGTGGTCAGACTGGGCACAAAGCAGACGCTTGTCGTAACGGAGTGAGTCAAACTCACCAGGTATCCTGTGTGCTGGCAGCACCGAAATCCGATGGTGATGACGTCACCAATAGATTCGTAGAATTGAAAAATGGGGAGAAACTTCCACTTGTGGGTGCTGTAATGACAAAGCAGCCAACCGGTGTTACGATGGGAATGCCAACGCTGCCTGGAAAAGTTTCGGGCAAAAAAGTTGCGGTGTTAAGAGATACCGGTAGCTCCACTGTTATCGTGCGGAGAAACTTGGTACAAGAAAGTGAGTTAACAGGCAAAACGAAACCAGTTTGCCTAATTGATAGTACGGTTCGGATGCTTCCAAAAGCAGAAATTGACGTTGAAACCCTGTACTTCAGCGGGAAGGTTACTGCTCTATGCATGACGACCCCCCTTTACGACCTCGTCATCGGAAACATCGATGGGGCGCGAGGGCCGAATGATCCAGAACGATCGTGAGAAGACCCTAAGATAGAGCCCTCGCCAACCCAGCGACCGCGAGATACAGTGGAGGAGCATCCCATGATGGATCTCCCTCGAGCCCAAGGTGAAGCCGCGATGCAAGAGACAGTGAATGAGAAGATGATCGTGTTGAATGAGTTTACGTGCTGGGCAGCTGGACTTACGTCGGCTCGACCTCAGCTGACCGACAATGTAAAGATGACGGAGTCGGCCAGCCAGGCCCAATGTCGTGACATGAACAAGCGGGAGACAGGATCGGTTCAACGTTCTGACCCGTTAACGGTGTCGGAAGTGACAACGATGGCTGAGACGCCGCCTCAGATACCGTCGTTCGAAAGGGCTCGCCGAAAAAGAACGAGGAAGAACAAGAAGAGATCGAGCGAGCACCGCAAGAAAGGACGCAAGTGCAGCTCAAAGTACACGGAATAGGTGTTGAGGTCGATTCGGAATGTGTTTGACAGTGCTATATGTCAAGTTAATGTGGTTTTATCCTGTGTCACAACTGTATGTCGAGTGAGTCAAAATGTTTGTTACGGTGATGTATTGTACAATTGTTGTAATGAAAGAACTTTGTACAATTGTATTGTTTGGAATATGTGATGGAGTGTTGTACTCATGTACCTGTGGTTATATTTGATGTGTTGTGAGATTGAATTACAGTGTACAATTGTATTGAGTGATGTATTGTGAATGTGACGTGTCATGAGCGACGGACTATGTTACAGTCTTTGAGAGTGTGGGGACTGTTCGCGCTCGTTTGTGTGGTTTTGAATATTATGAGATAATATTCTTAAAGTGGGGGGCAGTGTCACCAAACGAGCGCTCAAAAGGGGCGCGCCGCCAAATTCTTGTGACGAAACGCCAGAGTGACGCCGTGAGGTCAACGATAAAAAAAGAAAACAAACATCTAAAGACTCCCCCCCCGGGCGCGCGTCTCTCACCCTCGGAAGCGTAGGTTCGCCAACGAAACCTCCTCGCGTCGACGGCCGAGCAAGCCCTGGAAATTTCTCGATGGAAAGGGGCGTGGTGATGCCGGGTTGCGTCTTTCGTCGCGGACAGCCCCCGTATCGCCTCGCCCTTTCCCACAGCCTTCGCTGCGTATCGCGCCGACGAAATGATGAGAACCTTCTGGAATCTCGCGCGGAAGGTATTTAACCGAGCAGCAGAGATAGGAGAGCAGGAGAAGAAGGAATTTCGCGCCGGAGTGCGTAGGGTGTTCTGCCGTGCCGCCGGCGAAGGTTTTGTCCTCAGTGACAAAACAGGAGAAGAAGGAAGTTAACGCCAGAGTGCGTAGGGTTTCCCGTCGCGTCTGTCTGTGAAGGTTTTGTCCTTAGTGAGAAAGCAGGAGAAGAAGAAGGTATGCACCAGAGTGCGTAGGGTGTTCCGCCTTGTGGGCGAAGCCTTTTGTCTTCCGTGACAAAGGGGGAGAAGAAGAGGATTTCCACCTGATGGGTGAAGGCTCGAGCTACAGGCAAGAGTGTGTGTCTACCGCTATTGAGCGAAGACGCGTGGCAACAGCTGCGTGTGTGAAGCCGACGTGTTTGCGGCGAAGAAGTTTGGAGCCTGGAGAGCGGCCAAGTGAAGACGCGAGGATTCCTGGAAGAGAAACTTTGGGGGCAGCGGAACGACAACAACGCTGGACTTTGAGTGAGTGATCCTCGGAAGAGTATCATTCAGACTTTTGTTCCAAGAACTTTGGACTGAATAAGTTTTCTAACTCTTTAGTCTTTAAGTGTCTTGGTTGTTCGATGCATGCGACTGCATTGTAGTGCGTATTGTTGTCTGTGACCGTTGTTTCGAGAGTGACTGATTGTACTGTTTAGTACATTGATTGATTTGATGATTTGATGTGTGGGGTTTAACGTCCCAAAACCACCATATGATTATGAGAGACGCCGTAGTGGAGGGCTCCGGAAATTTCGACCACCTGGGGTTCTTTAACGTGCGCCCAAATCTGAGCACACGGGCCTACAACATTTCCGCCTCCATCGGAAATGCAGCCGCCGCAGCCGGGATTTGAACCCGCGACCTACGGGTCAGCAGCCGAGTACCTTTGCCACTAGACCACCGCGGCGGGGCGTAGTACATTGATTGGTGACATATTGTATTCAACTATTGTCGAGTGTGCATACTTGTGAATCGTTTTGATCTGCCATAATTGAGAATATAATTTTGCTTTGTTTATCAGCTCTGGGCTCTGACTTGTTCTTTGGGCCCTAGCCGGCGTCCGCTGGCACGCCAAAAAGGACCACTTCTAAATTGTCCACGCTTTCGTGGTGCGGTTCGGGGGGGGGCGATACTTCGGCCCTTGGAATTATCCCGGCGATTGCCCCCCGAATTAACGGGACCTGTCACAGTCGCTAACTCTCGCAGTTTAAGCTGGACAACTCGGTGCTGTACCGCAAAATTTACCATCCTCACGGTCAGCGCTGAGTTTCCGTTCTACCCCGATTTTTCGGTCCGAAGTCCTCAGAGCACTTTATGACCATCCGACGGCTGGTCACCTTGGTTACCACAAAAACCTACGATCGCCTTCGAAGTCGGTTTTATTGGCCAGGTATTACCACTAGTGTAGCTCGGTACGTTGGGTCCTGCACTACCTGTCAATGTAGAAAACTACCCACATCTGCACTAGCCGGTACACTACAGCCTCTTCGGTGCACAGCCACACCATTAGAAGTTGTAGGCATCTATCTTTATGGCCCCCTTCCAGTCAGTGCTGCTGGAAACCGATGGATAGTAACAGCCGTCGACCATTTGACGCGCTACGCCGAGACGGCATCCGTCACTACCGGTTTAGCTTCTGAAATTGCCGATTTCGTCCTCCGAGTCATTATACTGTGTCATAGTGCTCCACGTGTATTGCTCAGTGACCGTGGAAGGGCCTTCCTTTCACAACTAGTGAACAAACTTCTTCGCGCCTCTGGCACAACTCACAAGACTGCCTCTAGTTATCATCCCCAAACTAACGGCCTCACTGAGCGATTCTGTCACACTCTTGCTGACATGATCACCGCCTACATTCAACCAGACCATAAGAACTGGCATGTAGTATTACCATTCGTCACTTTCGCCTACAATACGGCCATTCAGCGGACAACCGGCTACTCACCATTTTACCTAGTTTATGGACGCTCCCCTACTTTTTTCCTGGACGTCTCTTTCTTTACCTGCCATGCGGATTCATCTCTATCCTCTTCAGAGAAATACGTTTTACGGCTCGCAGAGTGCCGCCAACGTGCTCGTATAAACACTGAAGCCCGACAGCAAGAGAGAAAGCTGGTTTATGATGAATCGCATCGTGCTGTATTCTTTACCTGGAGACGAAGTGCTGCTTTTGACGCCTATTCGCACTCCTGGTTTGTGCGACAAATTCCAGCCACGGTTTATCGGGCCGTATACAGTTCTTGAAGAAACTTCATCGGTGAATTATCGCGTGACGCCACTTGTAGGCCCCAGCAGATCGCCGTTATCGAACTACTCAGGTCGTCCATGTCTCCCGTATGAAGCCCTTCATGCGACGTTCTTTGTCGCCTTGACTTGCCGCGGCCAGGCTGGCCGCTTTCACGTGGGGGAATTAGTGTGGACATTTAGTATACCAATCCTCTTCATCTGTACATTGTCATCATTATCATGTGTTGCTCATGCATCCTCATCGTTGTCACGTAACATCATCATTTGGTTCGTTCATCTCAGCTGTCGGCTGCCGGTTCCTCAAGCCTAATAAAGGTCTTCCAAACCAAGACTTCAATATATATATATATATATATATATATATATATATATATATATGCAACCAAGGTCATCATGGTAACCAAGGTCATTACTTCATATGTATATGCCACAAAATATCAATGATGATTAACATTTTGAATAATGATTGATATAAGGTTGTAAACGTTTCACATTTCCGCTTCTGAAAGTATATGCAGTGCGCACTTACAGTTATATCGTGACAGCCAACAGATATATCTATACTGTTTTGTTTAAATAAAACCTGCATGGATATCATAATACTTTTTTATCAAAAACCTTGTGTACCAAAGTAGACGTTCAAAAATTGAATTTCAACAGCCACGTTTCTATAATCACATGTTTTACTATAATCAATTGAGGTTGAATTTGATCACGACGGATCGATATGTCATCGGGTTGCCTGTATAGCTTGGGATTATGCATTGTGTACATGTCGCAAGAGAGGCACACTCGTGTAAAAACATGTTTCCTTTCTTATGTATACACAATATAAAATTGGGTTCTTTTTTTATATAAATTGTACACACCAAAAGTACCACCATATATGGTAAACGATTCATATATGTGGTGTTCCATTCATATATGAATCTATTTGACGCCATAAATGGCGTGGTGGTGCCACATATAAGCAACTTTTTACTCCATATATGGGAGAGACCTACCTTAGAAAGCTAGATATACACTCTTATATGGGAAACCAACGCCATATATGGCAATATTTGACTCCATATATGGAAAATGGTAGCCCCATATGCAGACGTATATACCTATAAATGGCAACATATAATCCATATAAGGGCCATA
Organism: Rhipicephalus annulatus; assembly: GCA_013436015.1. Taxonomy (NCBI): domain Eukaryota; kingdom Metazoa; phylum Arthropoda; class Arachnida; order Ixodida; family Ixodidae; genus Rhipicephalus; species Rhipicephalus annulatus. Next base: position 186,571 of record WOVY01013723.1, read on the forward strand.
TATGACATTTTCGTAAGGGCAGTTACCGGAAGGTTGTCCACAAGGACGGCAATGGTGGAAGAAATGGGTTGGTCGTGGATGAGGGGTGTCAGCTGAAGGAATCGTTTGAGGTTGGTGGATGGGTCGGAGGAGGATGTGTTGACGATAGGTTAACAGTGGTCCCACCCCGGAGGACTCTGATCCTTGTTTCTCCGGCGTTAATTTGGAGACATAGCTGATTGTCTCGTAGCAACATCGGCGAAAGCAGAGTATTGAACCGGGATTTTGGAGCTTTCGGAGGGAGAGAGTGTGATAGGTGTCGCTCAAGATTCGAAGATGGTAAGCTTACCAAGTACTCTGCAATAGAGCAGGGTCGTTCACTATCTTGGGGCTGACGAGCGTCTCGCCGAAATCCAGGCAGGCCCATCTGTTGGTACGAGCACTCCCGGTATATAAAGTGACGTGACTCACGACAGTGTGAGTCATCACTTGTCGGAAGCGCGCCACATGCTAGATTTCCACGCATAGGTCGCCGATTCTCATAGTGTGGTGCGCCATAGAAATAACTGCGGCATCTGCAAGCTAGTAGGTCGTGGTTTTTCATAGTGCGGCGGGCCCGAGAAGTATTGCGGCGTCTGCAGGCTGGTCGGTAGGAGAAAATAGATGGCTGCTTAAAAAAAGTGCGTACTTTCACGTAGGTTAGCAGGGGAGCTTCGTCTGGAGGTGCCACTAATGGTCACACCAGCTGCCATACCTCTTAACGGACGATGTCTGTCAGAGCAGCTACTTGAGGCTGTGGAGGCAGTGCATGAAGCTTTTGCGGCTCGTCACGTAAAATGCCTCAGACTTGCTCAGCAAGTTCTCACGCTCGTGACATCGGGTGTTGCCAAGGGTGCTGACAGACATGCAAGGTTGTCCGTCCGCTCATATTACGAAGACCACTTGTCTTAGCATTCGCGCCATCGTTATCACTACACTGAGGAATTCTGTCATGGTAGCTGGTGGGTTTCGCACAAGTCCAGCAAACAGCTGCTCCTTGACACTCTGCATCAAAAAGCGCATTTGTTTTCTTTCCGCCATTGCGGAGTCAGCTCCACCGAACAGACGAGACGTCTTCTTAACGAACATGGCCTCGCTTTTGTTTGCGAGAATTGAGGAAACGTTCTGCTTGTTGTTTCCGGTCAGCGCTACCATTCGTGTTCCGCAGCTTAGTGCAAAACAGCGGCCAGTTTGCCTGGGCCGCCTCGTGGTTCTCAGACCAAATACGCGCTGAGTCCTCCAGGTAAAAATAGAAATAGCGAAGTTTGCGATGCTCGTCCCATGTGTTGGCGATGGCGACTCAATAGCACTGGTACAGCCAGTCCTCAACGTCTTCGTAAGGTTTCCCATACAAGGGCTCTCATACAACGATATATAGAAGAAATATAGAAAATCTTATTAAAAAAGAACAAAAAAAATCAACTAAACTAATGACGCCAAGAAATACAGCACACAAGTGAAAATATAAAATGTAGTCATAATTGTAAAAAAAACATACGTCTGCAATAGACAGAATAAATACAATGCGTCATATACAAGGCGTAGAGAAAATCACTCACAAAAGATGAGAAGAGAATTAAGCCTTAAAGAACACATGACGGTATCTGAAAGAGTGCTCATGGTGGATACTTATTTAGAATTGTTGTGCAAAACTTCCTGAAACGCTGAGAAATGGGGTTTTCAATGGCAATGCAAATCGGAAGGTTATTCCACACAGATATTGTTCGGGGAATGAAAGAATGAGCATAATGAGCTCAGTGACTGGTTATGCGTTTTATCTTGAAAATATGGGCGATGGGTGGAAAGATAGCTGCTCGTGTTTCGAAGATGCAGTGACGGCATGGGTGATGAGAAAGTTTATGGAGAAGCGTAGAGTCACAGCTCTGCGGCGATCAGAAGAGTCTTCAATTTGGGCGGGAGATTTTAGAGCTGCAATACTGGTGTAGGGTGTTAATAAGAGAATACAAAACAAACTGCACTGCTTTGTAAAGACTCGATGCCATGGGTGACGTAGATTTTATGATATCACTTATAGCTGATGCATATTCAAATTTAGGGCGTATTAACGTGATTTATGCTAGCCTACGGATGGTATCTGGCGCATGCTTGAGGTTACGTTTGAGCAGACCTAATGAGCAGTTAGCTGATGCCAACATCAGGCGAATGTGATGATGTTATGTAAGGTCAGACGGCAAGTGAACACCAAAATACTTAGATGAAGTTTTATGTTGAATCATGTTGTTATTGATTACGTAAGACCTGTATTAGGTGTCATGAGCCATGTCTAACGCTACTTCTTATTTGCGTTAGGATCAGCTTGAAGAATGTGCTTATCATTGTAACCTGAAATTACTCTATAAATTATATAGTTATCCGCGAAAAGTCTGAGAAACACACAATTGATCAAGTCATTACCGTAGATTACCAAGGAAAGCTGTCGCAATGTTATCGAGGCTGCATAATTTCTTGTTGTCTGAGTTTAAAATGAGATTGAGTACGCCCTCAAGTGATACTGACGCATCGTCAATTTTAGGATGAGAATCTGAATGAAACGCAGACATTTACGAGCTGTCAGTTATAAAAACTGAGTGGGAGTAGGTGCATGTTGAATGCTGAAGCGATTACCTTCGGATCAGAAACTGCAACATTGTAAATTGTCATCATGTTCGATGAAGAATCAGATGGTTGCATAACCTTCTAAAATTTACAAGGATTTGCTTTCATGTGCTTCAGCAAGGTAACCTCGTAACAAACAGATTTAGTCGTCTTAGTTTAAGAAGATGGTTATTTTTTGATGCCGACAAACTCTTGAGGCTTTGTCAAGTCACCAGGGTGCTTTGATCAACGTATACGTATAGTCTGGCCACGAGACGTGATAAATGCACGATGTCCCTACTCATGCAGGCTATTTCAGTGTTCATTTTTTTGTTTTAGTGCAATGAGTCAAGGCTTTCGAAAAAAGTAGATAATGTATTGACATCACTGGTTGTGTTGTTTAGCTCAAATTTGTTGAATGAGTCACAAAGGGCAGGCTTCTGAAATTGCTTGATCATCATCGCCGTTAGCATTAGGAACGAGCTGTAAGTGGAATGGCTTTTTAGTACGACACCCGATACCCGCGTTATAATCCGATACGCAATCAATGATATCACATTCAAAGCAAGACACAGCTTAAGATGTAGTCACGAAAACCAGATCAAGGAGAGCACCATCGCGAGTTGATTCTTTGGTGAAGACTACATAACAGCGAAATGTTGAGCAGCTTTCTTCCGATGGATTCTTCGTGTCCGCTGACTGTCGTAGATGACCAGCCTGTAGCAGTAACAATAAAATCACACATGCAAATAATGCTAGATGCTGAAATAACCCAGCTTTGTAGAAATTGGTTAATAGTGTGTGAATGTTAAATACCAGAACAAGGGTGGTAAACGATCAAGATAATCGATGACATGTTTTCTAACTGAACCTTGCACCACGAGAGCAGTGAGCACTATGCATACTGTTAGTAGTATTCATATTATTCGCCTTCTCACCTGTAAATACTCATCATCACCACTTGGGTCTAGGCAGAGGGGCTTTCGCTCAAGTGTGAATAAAGAAGAGTTTTGGAGGCTTGAACATTGTCTCTCAAGTGGTGGATTGTGCTGTCCGGTCACCCAATCCTGTTGCTCTACCGTTGCTTTTACGCCTTTAACTCCAAATACACCCCTAGAGCTCCGTTCCGGTCGCCATTCGCCCAACCGACCTCGGCAATGTCAAAAGATCAGGGCTCTTCAGCGGCAGCGTCCACGACGCCCGCCCCGACAGCACCTCTTTCCTGCTTGATCACCACGCCGCAGAAGGATTCATCAGTATTCGTCGGCCTTCATGGTGACGACGTCGACGACTGGTTGCAGGAGTACAACCACGCGAGTGCCCTCAGTCACGGGGATGAATATGCGAAGCTCACACGCGTCTCCTTTTACCTGACCGGTGTCGCGAAAACTTGGTTCTCTAATCACGAACTGGACTTTCTGGATTGCGCCTCATTTAAATGCCGGCTACGGAAGATTTTTGAGAACGCTTGCATTCGCTCAGACATTGCAAAGAAGCTAGCAGAGCATGTCCAGCAAAACGGCGAGTCGTACACGTTCTATACTGAAGATGTCCTCGCCCTTTGTCGTCGAGTGAACAACTCAATGATGGTGACTGGCAAGGTGCGCCATCTCTTCAAAGGCATTAGTGCTGCGCCATTCAATGCGCTTGTGGTACGAAACCCCGCTACTGTCACACAAATTGTCGCAACATGTCAGCGCCTTGGTGAGCTACATCTGCTACGTCTGCAACCTGACACGTTTTATCTGAGCGCACACTTTGACCGCGAGCTACGTCCTTTGATCCGCACCACCACCATACGAGAGGAACTTCAAGCACAAGCTGTGCCTACCCCCCCTGAGCTCTGTATGTCGTTGCCTAGCAGCAGCCTTCGCCACATCAACAGAGAACTTGTTGCCATGAGGCCTACCGAAGTGCACAGGCATGACCCTGTACCGACGCCAACTTATGCACAGCTAGGTTGCCGCTTTGGCGCCTTCTTCTCAGGCACTGCCCAACACGTCTCTAATTCAAGGGTCGATGACTACTCTCTCACCACGACCGTCGCTTCCACCTCCAAACTCCTGATGGCCACCTTGGCCTGTAAGCTATTAAAGTGAAATCCGTGGTCATATCTTCCGCTTTTGCCGAAGCCACCAACAGGATGAAAGGTGGGGTCACGACTACTATGAAAGAGACGAGTGGCCTGGTCCGATACCACAAAACAGACGACCTTACCGATGGTACTAACAGCGCTCGCCATCCCCACAGAGCTTCGAAGGAGCCGATCCTTCTTGTTTTCCGCGTCGCCACTCTCCGTCACCGATGCGCCGCTCTTCTTCGCCGCTACGAGCAGCTACCTCGACCCCGGGCCACCGCCCGAAAAACTAAAAAGAGCAGCTTTGGGAGAGAAAGCTGCATGTTTCGGGATAAGCCAAACTCCTCTGTAGCGGCCCTCAAATGTCTTGTTAGTATGTATTCAAGCTGTATGGACTGAAGCATTGGTAGACACATGTGCGGCATGCTCGTCATTAGTACTGAACTGAGTTCTCGGTTGCGCGAAGTGAAGACGCCGTACACTGGACCTACTCTTCGTTGTACCAATGCAGAACATGTCCGGCCCGTCGGTGTACACGGCGAGAGTTTTTATCAATGGCATGCTTCATGTTATTTTGTTTCTTGTGCTCTCGTCATGTCCACATGCCCTTATATAGGGATGGGACTTCCTTTCGTAGCGTCGGTCGTAATATCTTGCCGTCATCGAGTAGTTCATATGACGTCTACGGAATTTTTATCTGATGGCAATACTCTCGAAATGCATTTTGTCACGGCAGCTGATTGTCCCAATACACCTGACGACGAGAATGTCTTGAAGTTAACTTGCGATACGATCATTATAGGGGATGTGTTTCTCACTCCATGTGATCGCTCGGTATGTGGTGGGATTGTTATTGCCCCTAGCTTGGTCAGGTTTAGTGACAGCCGAGTGTTTATCACTGCCCGTAACCCTAATCTTCGCCACTTCTTCTCCCTCACGGTACCTGGTTGGTATGCTTTGCTGATACCGAACCTTTTGCCCTCATGCCCCTTCATAACGATGTACCAGGGTCGCCTGTTGCAAGCGAAGACCATGCGACAACCACTGCTTTAATTGCTACCATCAATCCTGATCTCTCTGCGGCGCAAAAGGAGGATCTTTTGTCGCTACTTCGAAAACGCAGTGCTTCTTTCGATGTCCATACTAACCATCTCAGGCGCACGTCCGTCGCAAAGCACCGTATCGAAGCAGAGGAAAAATCCATTCTACGCCGCTGACCATACCGCGTGTCTGCCGCGGAGCGCGAAATCATCGAGGAAAACGTCACTAACATGCTAAAACGTGACATATATCGGCCATCGTCAAGTTCTTGGTCGTCGCTCGTTGTGCTGTTCCGGAAGAAGGACCGCTCGGTACAATTTTTCGTTATCGCGCACTATAGATATAACGCGCAAAGGTGTATGTATATCCGGTGCCACGAATTCACGATGTGCTTGACTCCCTCAAGGGCGCTGAATATTTCTCAAGCCTCGATGTCCGCTCAGGGTATTGGCAAATACTTATGCATGAAGCGGACAAAGACAAGACAGCATTTGCAGCACCCGATTGCCTGTATGAGTTCAACGTAATGCCATTCGGTTCATGCAACGCTCCAGCCTCGTTTCAGCGCATGGTAGACACCGGTCTTCGTGGCCTTAAGGGGAAAACCTATGTTATTTGGTTGATATCGTATTTTGTTCCACTTTTTGGCACCATCTTGAGCGCCTAAATGAAGTTCTGACGTCTCTTTCTGACGGTGGACATAATACAAAAAGATGCTATTTAGCCCGCAAAAAACATCACAGTTTTAAGTCACCTTGTTAGTAAAGATGGCGTTCGACCAGATCCTGACAAGGTAAAGGCTGTGACGCATTTCCGTCAGCCCGACAATTCAAAGCAACTACGAAGTTTTCTGGGTCTTGCCTCTTATTTTCACCGCTTCATTCTTGGCTTCGCCTCCATTGCATTGTCATTGCACAAGCTTCTGGCGTTCGGTGCAGCCTTCTCTTGGATATCCAATTGTTACATCGCTTTTAACACCCTAAATGCAGCGCTGACATCTGACCCAGTCCTCTGTCACTTCGACGAGCATGCCCCTACCTGCCTGCACGCCGACGCTAGTGGCCCTGGCATCAGTGCCGTCCTCGTACAGCGTGACACAACTGCTCCAGGAAGAGTAACCGCCTACGCAAGCAGCGCACTCACGGATCCCGAACGAAACTACTCAATCACAGAACAGGAATGTCTGGCTGTAGTTTGGGCTGTACAGAAGTTCCGCCTATATTTTTACGGACGCAGTTTTACCGAAATAACGGACCACCACGTGTCGTGCTGGTTGCCATTAAAGAACCTGTCCGGACGCCTCGGTCGCTGGGTCCTTCGGTTACAAGAATACAAATTTGACATCGTGTAAACATCGAATAAAACACCAAGACGCCGACGCTCTTTCTCGTTGCCCTCTCCCGCTACCATCTAGTCCGAGCAAGTCTCTCCATGCCTCGTCACATCATGATGAGACATCGCGTCAACTAATGCTATCGGAACTCGCCCTTGCTGGACCACTGTCTTCCACTCGATACACTCTGTTGGTTTTTCTCAGCTGCAAGATTCTTACTGCAAGCGCATTGTTAAAAGCCTCCGGGGCAAGTCTATGCCAACTAATGCCAGGCTGCGCCGGCTGCTCAAGTGATTCAAGATTGAAAGCAACGTCTTACACCGATACGTTTTCAATGATGATGGGCATCGTAGGCTTCCTGTTCTTCCATGTTCGCTTCGTGCGCAGGCCCTTGAGGCCTTTCACGACGACCCAACAGTTGACCACTTGGGATTTAACAAAACGTACAGCCGCATTAGGAGCCGCTTTTTCTGGCCTGGCCTCTCCACTTCTACGGCAAATTGCGTCTCTTCTTGCGCACTATGTCAACGACGCAAGCGACCAACTTCACCTCCTGCTGGCTTGTTGCAACCAACGCCTTGTCCAGAGGAACCTTTTGATGTTGTTGGAATGGATCTGGTTGAACCTCTTCCAGTACCAGCTGCACGATATCGATGGATCGCGACAACCGTTGACCACCTCACGTGGTACGCGGAGACTGCTCCTCTACGCTCCAGTTCAGCGTCTGACGTGGCAACCTTCTTTTTTGAAACCCTTGTCTTGCGTCATGGTGCACCCTGTGTCCTTTTAAGGGATCACGGCAAGACTTTCCTATCCACAATAGTTGAAGAGGTGCTTAAACATTGCGACAAAGTTCACAATACCACATCAGCATACCATCCGCAGAAGAACGGTATCACAGTACTTCCACCGCACACTAATTAATATGATTTCCGTGTATATTGAGCCAGCTCACAACAATTGGGAGAAAATTTTACCATTTGTGACGTTCGCTCATAACACAGCCATTCAACGTACTACTGGGTAATCACACTTCTACCTTGTTTACGGTCGTTCGGCGACATTCACGATCAACACTTCCTTCTTCTGCACATCAACTGTCACTTGGACTACACCCGACCAGCTCGTTGCGAGACTTCCAAACTGTTGGCAAATTGCTCGGCTTAGTACCGAAGCCAGTCAATATGATCGCAAGCAGGGGTACGACATCTGTCATCGTGATGTCTCTTTCCGTCCTGGCGACGAAGTCCTCCTTTGGACGCCTACTCGTGTTCAAGGATTGTGTGAAAACTTTCAGTCGTGATTTCTTGATCCCTACATAATAATGAATAAACATTCCCTGTGAACTATCGTATTACTGCTAGTTTCTCTCGATCGTCACTAAAGTGGTTCGAAGATAGCCCATGTTTCCCGTCTAAAGCCTTTTGTGCAGCGTCTCTTACAAATCTTGGTCGCGGCCAGGTTGGCCACTTCGTCACGCGGGGCAATCAGTTGAGCACTATGCATACTGTTAGCACTATTCATAATACTTGCCTTCTCACCTGTAAATACTTATCATCACCGCTTGGGTCTAGGCAGAGCGGTTTCGGCGCAAGGGTGAATAAACAAGAGTTTCGGAGGCTTGAACAATGTCGCTCAGAACTCATTATTTTATGGAGCCCAAAGCACAGACAACTTGGTGTGACCCGAAAAAATTATTGATACTGGGACTGCGATTTCAGTCATAGATAATAACTTTTGCCGTAAACTACGTAAGGTCAAGACGGCGTTCTCCGGCATGATAATTCGCACCGCGAGTACGCAGCACATAGCGCCCATTGCGGCATGTACCTCCAGGGTGGTTTTGACGGCGTCCTTTATGTTTTCGAATTTCTCGTGCTGTCTACATGTTCACTTGATATAATGCCAGGTTAGGATTTCTTGTGTCAGATTGTGCAGTCACCAACTATTCTTGGGCCGAAGTTATGCTCTTTTCTTTCTCTTTTAACACATTGCCTTACCCTTCTACGGGTAATGTCCGAATGCTCACTGTCTCATCTGACATGGACATATCACAAGCCATGTCAGTGCTTGGGGTTGTGTCTTGTTTAACCATGCCGTATTCCACTGCCATTTTTACGCCGTCTAAATATTTTTCTGCGTCGCAGTGCTCTGCCTCTGCCCTTTTCCGTCCTCATTGCCAATCTCGATCATTGAAAATGCTTGTGTGTAAACCGTCCAAACACCCTGTTCTCTTGCTGCGTGGATAAATTCTTCGCTGTGTTCAGCCTGTTGATCTGCTTCACATCATCGAGACATCCAATGACACGCACTGTGCTAAGCACGGAGACCTCACTTCTCGCGTCCAACGCACGTCACCTTCGTCATCATCAACTTCGTTTTCGCCAGGCATCTTTGAATCAGTCGTGGATACTGATTGGCCGCCTCCGTACCACATCCAAGTCCTCACGCTTTTCCAGCATTTTTGCTCGTCGTTTGGTTGCGAACAGCCGCGCTTGGGGCGAACGTCAACCACAGCGTCCACACATGTCAACATCCTCGATTACGTCAGCGACCATACCGTGTGTCGGCAGCCAAACAGGGTGTCATTAGCAAGCAAGTCCATGAAATGCGGCGGCGTGGTGCCATTCCGCCTTCCCAGGACCCTTGAGCGTCTCCGGTAATGCGCAAGAAGGGCGATTCATTTTTTTTTCTGTGGGGTTTACCGTCAGCTGAATAAGATCATTCGTAAAAACGTATACCCTCTTCCCCACATAGATTATGCACTCGACTTAGTCATTTTTTTTATCTTCGCTGATGGCTACGGCAAGTGCCGATGGCACAAGGTGACTGCGACAAGACAGGATTTGTAACGCTCGATGATTTATATTAGTTTAACGTTATGCCTTTTGGCATCTGCAACGCGCCCGCTACTTTCGAGCACATGTAAAAACCATCCTCCGTAACTACAAGGGGAAAATGTGGCATTAACTTGATGACGTCGTCATGTTCTTATCAAACTTTCGGAAGCATCTCGTTCGCTTGCGTGAGGTGCTGACCTGTCTCACATCTGCCGGCCTCCATCTCAACATAAAAAAGTGCCGTTTCGCGGCCTGCAAGCTAACAGTATTGGAACATATTCTTTTGACGGATAGTGTGCTGCCTCACCAAAACAAGCTTCATGCCGGGGCAGAGTTTATAAAGCCCACAACTCTTAAGGCACTCCGCATCTTTGTAGGCCACTACTCTTGCTTCCGGCGCTTAGTACGTAAATTTGCAACAATCCTAGCACCACTGACGAGTTTAGGCTGCTATCGGCATTTCCGCTTGGTCAACCTCGTGCGATGATGCCTTGAAGCCACTACTTCAGCTACTTTCCTCACCACCAATGCTTCGGCATTACGATCCCACAGCGCCTACAGAGATTCATACCGGCGCGAGCGCCATCGGACTGGTCACAGTATTAGCACAGTACGACGAGTGCGTCATCGCGTGTGCTGCTCGTACTTCAATGAAGTCAGAAGCACACTATTCTGTTACCAAAAAGTAGTGTTTTGCCATCACTTTGGTTAATTTCGTCCTCACCTGTATATTAGTCCTTTCGATGTTGTCATGGATCATTGCACCCTTTGCTGGTTTTTTTTTTGTTGAAAGATCCGTCAGGTCACCACGGCAGATGGGCTCTTCACTTACAGGAGTATGACATTAGCGTTGCGTACAGATAGGGCAGGAAGCACACTGACGCCGATGCGGTTTCACGGTCATCTCTACCTTATGATGTAGTTTCCTTGTGAACTCTCTTCACATCAATGCCACCCATCAACGCAACGGATATGCCGGTCGAACAGAGCAAGGATCTCCGGCTTTCAACTATGCTCACCTACCTGCAAAATCCATCGGCCACTCTTTCTTCGAGAACACTTCGTCGCCAAGCAGCCCACTTTACTGTGCGCAACAACATCCCTTACCGCGAATATTATGTGCCGGATGGTCGCAAATGGCCACTCATTATACCACGACAGATGCGTTCCGACATATGCGCTTACATACGTGCTGATCCTTACCTTGACCACGCCGGCGTACTGAAAACTTACACTCAGCTCAGATAAAGTTTCGAATGGCATGGAATTTGATCATATAATGTTCATCGGCACCCTCAGCTTCCCTGCCCTACCGATCCTTTCGATCACGTCGACGTAGATCTACCCGTGTATGGCCCACTTCTTTTCAGCTCCTAGGGTAACAGGTGGATCATTGTTGGCCTCGATCATTGGGCGTGCTATGCCGACACTGCAGCCCTACTAGCTGCCACCGCCCGCAATGCCGCATTTTGTGTAGAAAAAATTTATTGCCACAAACGTCAATAACACTCAACAGAACATTTCCTTCTAAGACATACTCTAACAGTGATGACATAACAGACGTCATTGACATGAACATGGATATGAGATGACGTTGAAAGAACATGTACATTCGATGGTTCACACAAACAAAACCACAAAAATTATTTCAAGGTAAACAAGAGACACAAATAAAACATAAATATGTACGTTTTGCATATTTACATGTTGGCATGCCATTTCTGCCGGCGCATCGACAGATCAGCCTACCAATAACTGGCCGGCCGAAAGACAAGTTTCACTCGTCCGTCATGGACCGACACAAAAGGGCAAGACCAGTGCCGAAGAAATTCCTCTTCACCGAGGAAGAAGAGCTCCTCCAACAGAACAGACAGCAGGTCCGAGTACAATCGTTCTAGGATCGGGTAGAGCGCGCGGCGGTGGCGGCCCGCTGCAACCGCCTCGCAGCGGTTGCGCCAGAGGCAGAAATAGCCGGCAACAATGAGAAGACAAGCGAAGCGGCCTCGCGAACAACGCCCAGAAGAAACGAAGCGTTTTACTCTGAGACAGTGAAATCCGGCATGTACGGCTCTCCAAAAAAAAAAAAACGTGAGCAATGACTCAATGCCTCAGAAAATGATGCTGATTTGTTTCCCGAAAGGAGCAGTTCGGACATGTTGCTGACTGGACTATTCTCCACCTTTCGAGGTGGTCGAGAGTGGGAAGCACACCCCATCACAGGCGCCACATGTAGTCCCGGAGGTGTCCAGGCAGAAAAGAAGCCGTTAAGGTGCTCCAAGACACCCGTCTAGAGTGATCGCGGTGGGCTGGCGGGACCAACGGAAGCAACAAAGCAGCAGTTGTCTAAACTATGTGGTTGCTCAAAACATCTATGCCAAGACAGCTTGACTTGCCATGGCGATAAAGTGCAACAGTTGTTGCATAAAACGCAGGAAGTGTTATTGACTGTGGCCCCCTGTTAAGTTGCACATTAGGCATCAAATGCCGAAGGTGAGTACCCAGAAATTAATATGCAAGCGTTCGTGCGGGAGATTCCTCCCCTTGCACTAGGCACAAAAGGAAGCACAGTGCCAGCAGCCGACAGCGTATGGACACTAAAGGGAAAGCAAAGCCTCCCTGAGAACGCTGCTGTCTTAGCGCCACGCGAGAGACCAACTCAGTACCGCCTGAGCAAAAACAAGGAACACAAAGCAGACTGCAGTGATCGCACGATACGTAAAGATGGTTGCACGACGTGAGAAAGGTACCAAATGCTATCGCAAAATACAGTCTGCGCTAGGTACCTCCACTCAAAAAGTGGGAAGTCAAAATGAGGAGCATCCTGAAATTTCAGTCTTACTTCTTCGAGAGCGTTTAACCAAACAGATTCGCAAGTGCCGTAGTGGTTGTATAAAATACCTAAAATACAAAGGGACGCGGCCAGCTGAATGGGAAAACCGGTGCTAAGCCGGGAGTTTGGAAAGCCAATGAAGAAATACCGGGATTTGGTGATGTTCAACGCTGCACCTGAAATGTCGCCATACTGACGAAATACACGAAGGCTGCGCGAAAGGCTATCTTCATCTGAAAGGTACAAGGTTATATCATCAGCGAAAGCTGTGACTTTCACGGCACCGCTACCAGGAAGCGCAAGACCCCGGACACGTGAATCCGCGTCAAGAGCAAGCAAGTATGGCTCAAGGCTGAGGACAAATAGCACAGGAGACAATGAACATCTCTGACGGACCCCACGTGTTATGGAAAAAGCGGCACTTTCCCAGCCATTCAGAACTAGTGTGCTTTTCAGACCAGTGTACGTATTTTTGATCATGTCCACAAACGAATGAGAAAAGGGGAAGGCTGTGAGCACCTTAAGGATATACGCGTGCTCTAGTCGGTCAAACGCTTTTTCCTGGTCCAAAGACACAAGGATACCACGAGCAGATCGCGACAGAGTATAGGCTATGATATCCCGTGTGGTATATGACAAGCTGTGTATTTCTCGTCCAAGCACTGATGAAGTCTGGTGATGACCTACCGGGGTGTTCAACAGACCCCTCAAATGCTCAACGGCTACCGCCGCGAATATCTTGCAGTCAACGTTGAGGAGCGTGATAGGTCTCCAATCTTCAGGATTAACAGAGGAAGCATCACCCTTTGGAATAAGCACAATGCGTTCATCTCGAAAACTTGATGGAAAGACACCGTCCTCGCAACATCGCCGGATAACCATGGTAAAGGTAGCACCAATCTCATCCCAAAATGTCAAGTAATACTCAACAGGAAAACCGTCCTGCCCTGGGGCCGTTCCACGTTTCATAGATTTCAGTGCCGCCTTCACCTCTTCAGCCGACGGTGGGATGTGCAGCCAATCCGCAGCTTCTTGAGGAATACGGGGCTAACTTCTAAGCATTGGCGGTGTTTCATCACAGTTAGTCCGTATAGCCAAACACGACATTGCTTCAAAATGCGCCAAGAAAACAGATCGATCACGCGTAGGAAGCCGCTGCGCAGGTGGTATTTGTGCTGTCATAGAGACAGATGGCTCTGATTGCCCAAAAAACGAATATCTCGGGTAGCGCGTCAAAACGATGGTTCTCGCACTGTAGAATCCTGGGAGGCCCTGCTCTGCAGCCCAGATCCCAACGTCCAGCGCGACATCATCAGTCAAGCCCTTGCTGCTGCCGCGTCCCAAGGGATTCCGGCCGACAGCTAGGGGCAACGGGCCATGCCTGAGCAATTGACTGACCTTTTAATAAAGTTTTTTCTCTCTCTCTCTCTCTCGGGTAGCGCAGCACCTCGGAATGTGCACATGGGTTGTGTCTGCAGCGCCATGCTGCTGCCGCCAGGGACGAAGCAGCAGTCAAGCTTTGAAAGCGTTCACGCAGTTCATGCTGCCACGCTCGCATCAGAGGAGAAGGCGTCTCGGCGCGCAAAGCAATGCATAACTTCATCGCAGTATCAGCAAGCTCGCCAGAAAAGCGTCGACGAAGTGAACGCCCCTCTACTGCGCAGCGCAGGCGCCACCGTGTTTTAAGCGCATCCCAATCTTCAGGACCAGACGACGTGAGTGACACACGTATTGCGCGTGACAAATCTGATCTTGAGCGCGCGTCCTGCAGGACGCGAACACCAAGACGCCATGGCTTTCCCGAAAAAAAAAATGGAACTTCGAGCTTCAAGACAATAGGCCGATGATCAGATACGTACACAGGAGAAGGTGGTAAGGACGGAACGCATAAATCGGAGACAAACGCCTCTAACGCTCGTGGGATATAAGCCCGGTCAAGCCAACACCACCTAGACTTTTTTTCAGGCCTCCGCAAGCCTACGTGACGTCATCAGTGTAAGATCTGCCTGGAAGCTGGCTTCACTCAAATGACCGGCACACGTTCGCGTTTTGTCGTTCCGCGGCCCAGTTGCACTCGCAGCATTTTTTTTACTCAGAGATTTACACCTAGAAGCACTTACCACAGTTTACTTTGTGGGCGCAAAATCCTTGCGAGGGATCGCTCGCGAGGTGGTTAAAGGTGGGAAGTAGACCCGAAGCGCAAGCCGTAAGAAAGTGTGCGTGTGCCACCTCTCGTTTAGTCCTTGGAATGTCCGCTGGATGGCGGTGCTTCTATATGAGTAATATATGATGAAAAGATGCGAGATGATGGTACTTGGAGTGTTGAATAGATGGACGAACGGACACACACACAGATGCATGGATGGACGCATGAACGGACGCAGGGGCAAATACTAGGACGAACGAAGAGATGGACGCACGAACAGACGCACGCACGGACGGGTGGATGGACGCATGGACGGTCACACAGACAGATGCATGAACGGACGGAAGCAAGAGCGAATGAACGGACGAATGCTTCGCCCCACTCTCCATCATTCACTCCGTGGATATGCTGCCAATTTTTTATTTTGCGGAATTTTGTTGTTGGACACGAAGCACCATGTGAACTGCTCAGCTACGGAGGGCACGTGCTCCTCTCCGGCGTTATTCAATCCCTTCTCGCTGTATGCAACATAATTCACCTCAAATCTACTACATACCACGCGCAAAAGAACGGCTGGACAGGGAGGTTCAACCACATGCTTAGTGACATGATAACTATGCACGTCGCATCGAATCACAGTTGCTGGGACTCCGTTTTACCATTTGGATACGCCTACAACACTGCCACTCAAGCTGCTACTGGTTTTTCGCCGTTGTTTTGCTGTACAGACAAGAGCCTCTCGTGCACATTGCGCACGCTGCTTCCATACCGACCCGACGCTTCTGAGTTCACACCGGTGTCCGAGGTGACGTGATATGTAGATGACTGTAGGCAGTTTGGTCGTAAACTTGGAACCGCCACTCAAGGTCGCGAAAAACTGCGACATGACAGTGATGAAACTTATTGGTTTATAGCCACTCATTGGGTTTATATCTGAATTTGAACGTGGGAGTGTCAGTCAGCGCCACCTGTTGCCACGGCGGCGAGTGTAGAACACCCTTTTATGAGCCTGTATGGCGTCACGTAGCACGTGAACTTATTACGAACTTGCAGCTGACCCATAGTCTCTCGTATACAACCTAACGGCACCAAGTCTGCCAGTAGGATACCCTTGTTAATGAATAAAGAAGTGTACACCAAAGGTCTCGTTTTTTCGTGTTGTGACACAATCTTAATGAGATCTAACAGACAATACTTCCAAAGAATGTATGGGGGTACTTATTAGAACCAATGTAATGTAAATAAGAAAGAAAAGCGGGTGAAAGAAATAACTTGCCGTAAGCAGGAGTCGAACCTACGATCTTCAAATAACGCGTTCGATGCTCTAACCACTGAGCTATCAGGGCGGCTATCCCCTCAGCCACTTTATTGGGTTTATATGGGAATTTAAACGTAAGGGTGTCAGTCAGCGCAACTTGTAGCCATGGCGGTGAGGGTGGCACACTCTTTTATTAGCCTGTATGGCGTCACGTAGAACGTGAACCTATTACGAGTGGGCAGCTGACCAATAGTCCCTCGTATACAACTTAATGGAACGAAGTCTTCCAGTAGGAGATCCTCGTTAATGAATAGGGGAAAGAAGTGTATACCTAAGAGCTCATTTTTTATTTTTTGACACAATAATAATGAGATCTATCAGGCAATAAAGCCAAGGAATGTATCGGGGAAGTTATATAAACCGATGTAATGTAAATAAGAAGAAAGAAGTGGGGGTCAAAAAAAAAGGCAGCATATCCACGGAGTGACTGATGGGGAGTGGGGCGAAGCATTCGTTTGTTCATTCGTTCTTGCTTCCGTCCGTTCCTGCGTACGTCTGTGTAACCGTCCATGCGTCCATCCACCCGTCCGTGCGTGCATCTGTTCGTGCGTCCGTCCCTGCGTTCGTCCATGCATCCTCGCCTGCGTCCGTTCATGCGTCCATCCATGCATCTGTCTGTGTGTCCGTTCGTCCATCTATTCAGCACTCCAAGTACCACCATCTCGCATCTTTTCATCATAAATTCTCCATATAGAAGCACCGCCATCCAGCGGAGAGAGAGAGAGAGAGATAAAGATGCAAGGAAAGGCAGGGAGGTTAACCAGACGCACATCCGGTTTGCTACCCTGCACTGGGGAAGGGATAAAGGGAAGAAAAGAGGTTGCAGAAAGATGAGAAGGTACACACAATGACGAGCACACTCGGGGAGCACACACAGTCTACAGGCGGTCGCTCAGGTTTGTTGACTTGAGGTAAAGTAGCAGTGCTTTTGTTGCTTTCTGCGCAACTGAGGCAGATGCCCAAGGTCCTAGTATCTTCTGCACACAAAATGGTCCGGGGTCAAGTCGATTCAAAACCACCCGGAGCTGGCATCGCTGTGTGTCGTAGCAAGCGCAACTGCACAGGACGTGTTCGATGGTCTCTTCAGCTCCGCAGTAGTCACATGTAGGAGTGTCTGCCATACCAATGCGAAAGGAGTATACCTTTGTAAATGCAACACCCAACCAAAGGCGGCATAACAGTGTCGCATCGGAGCGGGAAAGTTGTGATGGTAGCTTTAGCTTGAGCGAAGGATCCAGTTCATAAAATTGACACCTTTGGAAGCTGGTAGACGACCAGAACGTGCGTGTGAGATCTCGAGCCAGCAGGTAAAGTTGTCTTGCTGCATCATTCCTTGATAGAGGAATCGGGACTACACGGATTTTTTCATGGGCTGAGCGGGCTGCATCAACCATCCAACGGACATTCCAAGGAATAAACGGTATGTGGCACATGCATACTTTCTTACGGCTTGCGCTTTGGGTTTACTTCCCACCTTTAACCACCTTGAGTTCATGGTATATACTAGTTCACTGTATTCATGGCTATGCGGCCCAACGCTCGCTAAACCTTTCTAAAAGTAAGGTGGTTACACCCAGCGAGTATAACGTAGCAACCCTTTCTTGTCAGATCGTGCTCAATGTACATGCCAACAGCTGCTAATGGGGATCGCAGCGTGCGCGTTACCTAAAGGCCGAATGCTCCTGTCTCTCATTCCCCTTTAGCAGCCATTAACATGAGCATTGAGCACTATCTTTTATTGTTCAACAACGCACAGAACAAATCTCTCATCGGAACCACCTTGGAGGTCAAAATCGTAAGGACCGCTATTTCGAGTATGTGCCACTGGTGGTTACGTACTACGAGGGACGCACAAGCCACGCCATAAGGAGCTTCGCCCCTAAAATAACTCCGTGAGCAGGAATCGAAGCTACGACCTTCGAATAACGCGTTAGAGGCTCTACCACTGAGCTATCACGGCGGTTATCCCCCTGGCCACTTTATTGGGTTCATATGTGAATTTATACGTGGGAGTGTCGGTCAGCGCTACCTGTAGCCATGGCGGCGAGTGTGGCGCACTCTTTTATGAGCCTGTATGGCGTCACGTAGAACGTGAACCTATTACGAGTGGGCAGCTGACCAATAGTCCCTCGTATACAACCTAATGGAACCAAGTCTGCCAGTACGAGACCCTCGTTAATGAATAGGGGAAGAAGTGTATACTTAAGGGCTCATTTTTGATGTTTTGACACAATAATAATGAGATTGAACAGACAATAATGCCAAGGAATGTATAGGGAAGTTATTAGAACCAATGAAATGTAAATAAGAAAGAAAAGTGAAAGGGTGAAAACACACACACACACACACACACACACACACACACACACACACACACACACACACACACACACACACACACTTCTCTTCTAGCTGCTCCTACAATACTGTCTGTCTCTTCCTCAATACAGTATATATCAAACATGACTGTCGCCCCATGCGGCGTTACGACCTGCAGAGTATTGTCAATGCATTGTGTTCCCCGGTATTTCTTGATGGCCACTTCCTCATACTGAAATTTCAGATCTGAAGCATTGTAGGCTGCCTAGTTGTTAGTTGTTCAATTAATCAATTCTAATTTATTACTACTTTATGAAGTATATGTAGTGGTCATAAGTAGGAAGGTTGTTTTTCTTTGAATCAATTTGAACACGTGAGTGAGAAGAAAAATAGGATGGCCGCAACACATTTATTCTTTCCCCGTCGGATATGTATAGCGGCTGGGGAATGCTGAGCGTGGCGCTGGACCAGCGTACAGCTCCCCGGCGCCTCCAGCAGCCGCAGGGCCAGGTCCGGGCGAGGCCGGCGACATGAGAATCGAAGGCGCCGGTGTTGACGGTATCTCCACGAGGCGCCGGTAGAATGCACACTGCAGTACAGTGGTGACCAATACGCGGCAATCAGACAGGCCTAGCGATAGCCGCAGGCCGTCCAGGGCGTCAACTAGCAGCTCCCAGTTGACAGCGTTGTCCATGACACGAAATCGCACGTATGACTGCATTGACAACAATGACAAGAATCGCAGCTGTTCATTTCGCACTTGCAATGTATTTTCTACTCTGCCACATTAATGAGATGCCAAATTGATAACACATTGATAACATGATAATAAGCTGCCTCTCTGGTACTATACGAAGTGTTTTAGCGGACGCACAGTATTGGGTTTCTTAATTATTTTTTTATTTAGGTTCAGTTGTGCGTTGAGATTTCTGATGACCCAGTGGATGCAGGTGCTGAGCTAAAGCTTTCAAAGGACTGAAATACTACTGCACTGGGGGAAGTGCGTACTATGCGCCGATAACTAAGGCAAACTGGCTAGATTTGAAGAAAACGCGAATGTAAAGGGGGGGACAGAAAGTTACGTGAGACGATGCGATTGCGGAGTTTGTCCAACGTGGCAGAATCGAGTACAGGTCGCGGGTGACTGGCAACGTCCCTTGTCCATTCGCCCACACTTTAAAAAAATTACTGAAAAGTTTGTACCACGAGTAATTAGAAACAGGGGTTGTTACTTTCTTGGGCCATTCTTTGCTTTTAAGACCTTTTTACTACCTACGTAAATAGACGCGTAACGGTTGCAATTGTCACTACCTTTTGTGCAACGTTACTACCTTTTTGCCAAGCACCTGTTTCTAGAACTTGTTGAAGAAACCTTTGAGGTTAATATCGCGAGTGCCTTACAACATTTTTCCCAGCACGAAAATTCATTCAAGTTTATTGAGGCACTGTATGTAAGCTTAGTACCCAGTCGTGGGCCTAGTAAATTAGGCCATATTAAGGCGGTGATATGCAGAATAGAGAAGACATACTGTTTGTCTCACTTAGCCCCGATAACAAACTCTGGCGTTGCTGTGGTCGCGGTAATGTGACGTCACGGCAAGGACTCGCCTTCTTCGCCGCCACTTGTCTCGTTTTTCTACGCCCACCGCGTACCCGCTCTTTAGCAATACGCTGGTGGTCACTCCTCAATTGCGTGACACAAATTTTTCTAGATACTAAGTTAAAGGCTTATAAGCAGTGAAAGATATCGAGGCTGTAAGAAGTTTGCATAACTTAGCTTAGCATAGGCAGACTCTCGTCCGAACGGGAAGTTGCATACACCAAAACATGAGTGCTATAAGTTATTATGCCAAAGGGTGCTAACGTGATTATAATTCGGTATAGACTCAGGTATGGGAATAAATGTCTGCCAGAGTATCAAAAATGAAATTATGATGATTCCGATCCACTATATACCTTGTGCTTTACCGTAAAAGTTCCGCAACCATCTGCGAACAATCTAGATAATTTGAAAGAATTGAGCTTGCTCCAACGCGAGACTGGCTATCATATGCACAAACTTCTCACATTCGGAAGATAAACTACGTTGCTGCCACACGTAATGTTTTCAGAAATTGTTTCGGATATATCTGTTTACACGGATCATATGTACATGTTACTTCTCAACAGTCGCCAGGGATTTTGTAGAAGTAAGTCCTGATTTGCGTGAAATGCTGTGGTTACTTACCGTAGAGTCAAAAGCAGGAATCATTACTTCACAGGGGACAACCGCTGATAGCAACGATTCCAACACAAATGCCAGGAAGTCGAAATGAATATTATCAATGGCACAGTCAGCGACGGGCCCCAAGTAATGTTTAAACAACACTCGCCTTAATTAGACAATGACTTGTCTCGAACGTCATGTCCACGTACATGTAATCAGCTGCAAGGAAAATTATTTATGAGGTGGCTACCTAAACTAGTAACGAGTGCGACAGCCTGTTGCTACGATTTCGCACGAAGATTGAATCCGAGAGCAATGATAATTTCCACACATAAACTCAACCGCACTTAAGCTCAACAATTTTGGGGAAATGAAGCTCCAAAACTATTGCGAGAAAACATGAAACTGAACAATGTGTTGAGTAAGCGCGAGCATGCTCAAATGGCCGTGTGGATGCTATGAGCGTGGTATGTTGTAATGTTCTTACATGACATGGGTGTCAGGATTATCCTGTTTGCACCAGTCGTATATTTCGTCATTCATTGACGTCACGTAGCATCAAACTTGGTATCGCGACTCCAGCGATTCATGCGGCACCTAGCGGCAAAAGAGGGAAGCTGCGTACTGATGTTTGAACAGTATAAGCGCCAGTCGTACATGGTAGGAGCACGGTAGGATGGTGCTGCCGGTAAAGATAAAACTAACGGCCAAGCATATTTTTTCTTTCCATGTAAGATACCAGTGTTAAATTGTTAACTCGAACCTATTAAATGACCATTGTATCCAGTGATTACACGTCGCTTCGGCACACGCAGTATGTAAACAGATTTCACAGAGACGTGGTGCGCCAAGTGCATTACACACACAACGCGACCACTTCAAGAAAGCCGCTCGCGCTTGCGGGACCACTGGTGCCGACTAAAATAAGATGTCACGTATCAACAACACGCTTCCCTTCTACAAAGATGCGCGAACTGCAATCACACTGCAGAAAACTCAATATTTGTGTTAGCGACAGTGGACATGGTGGCCTCCGTGAATACGTCATGCTGCAACTCCGCAGCGCCCTGTCATGTTCATTTGAGCTGTGAAAATATGGAGCTAGCAAAACAGCCGCGAGCGCATCATGAAGGGAACGATATACTCCTATGTAGCGATGACGCGCGCACGCTGGGCACAATGACGCTACGTTAGCAAAACGCGAGCACTGTCTAGTCTGACGCCAGGCGCGACTGCATGGCGTCCGTCGGAGCAGCCCGACAGAAATCAGCGCAAAATGCGACATGCTGCATTTCGCGTCAATGCGTTATCCACACAATACTGCATCTCCCTCTTTTCGTGACGGAGGGACGCTAGACGCACTGAAACCGCACATGCGTCAAAGCAACCCAGTGAGGCGCATGCCTGCGAGTATATGGCAGGACCGGCGCCTGGCGTTGCAACGCCGGCGCGACGCGACGAAATGAACGCCGGCGAGCACGCGCACCGCGTCCCATCGAAAGGTATTGGGGCCTTGACTGTGGCCTGTAGTCATGTTCTCACATAACACGCATTTCATGATTATCATAACTGCACCAGTCCATACCTTTTTCATCAATTGGCGTCACTTAATACCAAATTTGGCATACGTGAAGCTATCGAAACGGCCGCGAGGGCATCATCAGTGTGGCATGTAGTCATGCTAATACATGACACGCATGTCGAGATTATCATGTTTGGATGTGTCATTTACATATGTCGTCCGTTCACGTTGCGTAATACTGAGTTTGGTACGTGTGAAGCAAGCGAAACGGCCGCAAGCGCATCATGAGCGTAGCATGTAGCCATGTTGCTACATGACACGCAGCTCATGTTTATCATGTCTTCACCAGTATTATACTTTCGTCATCAGTCACGTCCCGTAATACTAAATTTGGTATAATTGAAGCTAGCGAAACGACCGTGAGCACATCATGAGCGTAGCATGTAGTCACGTTCTTACTTGACACGCATGTCGTGATTATCATGTTTGGATGCGTCTTTGACCTATGTCGTTCATTCGCGTCACATGCATAATACCGAATTTGGTACATGTAACGCTAGCGTAATGGCCGCGAGCGCATCATGAGCGTGGCATGTAGTGTTGTTGTTCCGTGACACGCATGTCATGATATTCATGTTAGGGCCTGTCACTTGTGTTCGCCATTCAATCATGCCATACTAAATCCGTTTTGCAAGATGCCATGTGAACCGAAACCACTGCACGAGCTGCAGTAGTATGAAATGTGAATCATGACATTCATGATATAGGTGTTATAATTTTCATGTTAAGACTAGTTAAATATGTTCCTTATACAGTCTTTTTATGCCATACCAATTTTGGTATCGATACCATTATCGAAACGTCCAGGAGAGATAAAATTCGTAGACGGCTTGTTAGATACTTACGTTCAAACTCGCCGAAGTTCGCTAAGAAATGCTCGGCATTTAAAATGTATTCCGAAATGTGGAAGCGCCTAAGCATGAGATAGCTATTTACTACGTGCACATATGTGTGCGAAGCGCGTTAAGGCATGCCAGCGAGGGCATGTGACGGAGTGGCCGATCGAGCTCGCCATTCACAGAGACAAAAGAAAGGGGTAGGGGGGCTCGCGCAGGCAAGACAGTTTGTAACGCAGACAGACCCGGTCGGACGGCTACCGAACCCGCATCGTACCGCATCTTACGCTCTCCTGGCTATCTTTGCGATCTGCAGCCTAGTTCTTCTATAGCACGTTTACATTCCTCATTTCAAATGAAACCGATTTAAGTACTTTCGCTCACGATCGTTGCGCCCAGAATGCGTTTTTCAAATGGGTACCTAAGTGCGCATGATTGCCGTGACAAAACGGGTGAAAGGAAATATACAAGATCCGGGCTCCAGAAGAAGGAAACGTGTTATCTGTGTCGTGAGTTGCTACAGTATAGTGTTGGAGTGAGGAAACAATAAACATAGTCCATATCACCACAACATTGGCTAATAGCGGCAAAAATATATGGCGCGCAGCTGGCGTTCACAGCTTCGACGCGGCTTTCACAGCAGAGAAAGTCCTTGGTGCGGCACGCATTGCCTGGGCGCGGGAGTTCACTGCAGAAGGCCCTGACTCCTTCCATGTATTCGTGTGGCGCTTTGGACACTCCCCCTATTCTATATCGCTCTACCTCCACTACATTGTCTCTCATAATGATATCGTGGCTTTCAGTCGTAGAACCCCCAATATTTTTAACATCTTCCGGTTATGCAAAGCATCAAGTTGGCATTACCTCCAAGTCCCCCCCCCCCCTACTTTTGTCTTTTATGCTAAATATCCAGTGAAAACACCTAATAGTCGATCCTCCATACTTTTATTTCTGCCTTAGAAAGGTATGCTTTCCCATTGTGTTACTATTTCGCTATCAGAGGTGACTGCGTCTTAATTAAAAAATGCTCAGAGTTTTTCCGTTCCAACTAGTAGCGGCATTACTACTCTTTCTTCAAAAATATTTTCGCGGTTTATTTCGTACTGAATTCAACTTTCATTGCGTCGTATTTATTTGTGGAACGTTGTACGGATTAAGCAAACTAAGCTAAAATTCGACAAAGTTGGACTAACTGCAGTCGTTAAACTAACGACGAACAGTGCATTGCCGGTATACGTGAAGCAAACGTCGGAGACAATTTATTTCGCAGAAAATAAGGTCTCCTGCATTAAAGCTCCGATAAACTTGTCTTTTCCTCCATGCGACAATCGTCAAGCATCAAGGGCGAAGGTGACCGCAGATGCAACTAATCATGCGGCCGGCGGTGCACAGCGAGCGACTTGCCAGCACAATGAAAGAACCGTGCCTGTGAACGGTCACGTCGCCTTAAATATGCTATATAGATATCCAAATCACCTCGTAATACACCGCGAACAGTGGACACCTACCTATTGTTAATTTGTGACTGCAAAGTAACGATGACGAATGTTCCGCATGATCCGCATGTTGCGTGTATTGTGTAAGTGTGATTCTTAAAAGAGAGAAAAGAAGATAAAAGTGAGCCTGTAACTGTCTGCGTCATATAGTGCGACACCTCTAAAGTGGCTCACGAGGGAAGGGGATGAGTAGAGATTAAAAGGGATCGGGATAGAAAAGAGATAGGGATAGAGATGAGGACACCCACATACAGAAGTAAAAAGAAGATACAGAAAGATGGGGACACGGTCGAAGGAGTCCGAGGACAGGGCGCCACTCAGCGAGAGCTTCATGGCGTCAAGGAGATGGCGGAGGCTGAGCTGGTCGGCCAGGGCTGCATTGTTGTAGAGATCATGGGTGCACAACCGGATGGCACGGAATCAAACGCCGGTGGTCGTTTAGCCGTACTCCTCGTAAGCTTAGCGAGGCCGTCAGCAAGCCGACGTGGTATAGCATCGGCGGGACGCCTGACTGCTTCACCGGCTTTTCTGCATAATCGCCGCTGCTATGTTGGTGTTTCCGGTGTCGTGCACCTGCACTGCGAACGCTACTTCGGCCGAAATGATCGAATTTTAGCTGCTAATTTGTATTCTCTTACTGGAGGGGTGTTGGAGATTAGATGAATCGATAATAAAAGATCAGTGCGCTTCGGTGCTATGAATTAGCCTGTGTAAATTTTCACGTTACGGTGTGAATGTTTATTGTTTTTTTAAGCCGAGCAAAAGTCACCCACTGCCACTACATAGGAGGTCAAAACACTGTTTTATATATATATTCGATAGTTTCATCTCTGTAGTGTAGCGTGGGCGGTCAGTGTTTGCGGTGTTCTGGCAGCGGGACGGCTCAGTGCTCTCCCATAGTTGAGTATAAAGTACTCGAAATCGTAAAAAGTTTTTTTCTAAACACTTGTATACATAGAAGTGTGTGTGTTGCATAACCAATGTACTGCATTCTATAGTGCTGAATAAATTGGAATAAACTTAAAATCTACTCCACAATTGCAGGGTCGCTATTTTTTTTCAATCGTCCAGACAGTTGAAGTGTTAGTCCCAGTGGATAATTCTACGAGGACCAACATTTAAATTCAGTGGAGTAAGTGCAAGCGGGTAACAGTTGAACCCTTGCAGAGTCTTCCGCAGTTAGTCCAAAATATTTTAAAATTTGTGGCAGTCCATTTAGTCCCCTAAAGAACCATTGGTATACTCAGCTTTAGTTGTTTTTTTTTACTTAGAGTGCAGTGTCACTCGTGGCCATGGCGACGAATCAGGAACATCCTCAGAAAATAGTGTCCCGTGAACGTGTTATTTTATGAGCTAGCAGTAAACAAAAAAAAATGGAGGTCCCCCTAACTGCAGGCGTCTGTGTACCATGGTTCTCGGGCTGTTTGTACGTGGCCTTTGAGTTTTGCCGCCGCAGCTTGTGAAACACGCGCGCTGTTGAAGCTGATATCATAGGGCACGCAGAAAGATGCATGTGGTGGAAACATTATGCGTAAGACATTTCGACAATTCCAGTTTCTTACAACCTAGTTAAATGAAATATTCATAACACTTTTGGGCGAAAACTTTGGTGCCAATGAGTGGCCTTGCAGACCGGCAAAGTCTCGACCTTGCCTCTCGGAGTATTCGCCCGCCCCACGTGACTGCTGTGATCATAGGTACTTTAATGACTTTCTCGAACGCTATAGCGCTCGCAGGCCCATAAGAGCGGCATTTGCCCCATGCAAAAGTGACCATCCCGATCTTCTGAGTGACGCCAATCTGCGGTCGGTAATTAACTGTCCGTGCTAGTGAGATGACTCATCAAACGCGAGAATTAACCGGCGTCCCGCGTTGGTGTCGCCCGCCGGCGGGATCAACACGAGTGATCTGAAATCATAATGTCATAATGGAGTCACTACATCACGAAGCTCGACGCCACCAATCTTCAAAATAATGGAGCCATAACGGCGTCAGAGTGAAAACGTGTTGGCGCCACTTCATGACACCATAGTTCGCTCAAAGGTTGGCTGTTCACAGAGGCAGTGATTAGCCAAACTATTTTCTCACTGCCTCCGATCGTGGCGGCAGTGTAGAAACTAGGTCGAGTACAGTAAACTTTAGTAGGATGGCAGGACAGGATAGGTCCATCAACTCGGAGGGAAGATATGATGGCTCTCAACTTACGGTCGTGTTAGGCGAGTGCATAAAGAACCCGTTGAATTTTGTAATGCTTATTCAATGGGCAAAGGTAGGCACTAATAACAAACGTGTTAAATCTCACTCGTTACTTTAAACAGAACCATAGATTTTTCTTTATTTTATAGAAGAGCTTGCTGAACATTAAAAAACTGGAAGGAGTTGCTGCTCAGGAGTTTTTCGGTACATAAACGGTACTATCATTCCGTGCTGGTGCCACCAATAAACCCTCAAACTTCCTTCAAAGCATCAAATCTATCTATCGACACATTCGCCACAAAATGCGTGCAAGGGATCCACTCTTGTCTCTTCTGCTGCAGTTGAACTTCAGCCCGCTTTCATAAAATTCCAAGAACTCTTTCTAAAGAGTGTTTTCTGCGCACATTTGTTAATATCATCATGGATTTAACGTTCCAAAACCACCTTATGATTATGAGAGAAGCCGCAGTGAAGAGCTCCGGAAATATTGACCACTTGGAGTTCTTTAACGTGCACCCAAATATGACCAAATGAGCCTGCTGCTTTTTGACTTTGCCGAAAATGCAGCCGACACAGCCGGGATTCAATCCCGCGACCTGTGCGTGAGCAGCCCATTGCTTCAGCCACTAGATCACCGTGCGTACATTTGATTTCCAGCGCGGTACACAAAGTATTCCAGGCGTTAAGATATCCTCCTGTTCTATATGTAGCGTGTGTATACACACTCTACTTAAAAAATATGAGAACAGTAGGGTTTCTATGCACCCCATACTTGACAAGGCATGCCTTGACCAGTGGACGAGACACTCGATTTCTACGTGCGTAGATGAGACTGCAGACGGCTGCGCCGATAACAATAATAATTATCCTTTCCTAGTTGTTTTGTTACAGAGCTGATAGTCTTGCATGAAAGAGCAAAGGACACACGTGCATGCAGATACTTTGTTTTGCAGATACACGTGCATGCAGATACTCCTGGCTATCTTTGCGATCTGCAGCCTAGTTATTCTATAGCACGTTTACATTCCTCATTTCAAATGAAACCGATTTAAGTACTTTCGCTCACGATCGTTGCGCCCAGAATGCGTTTTTCAAATGGGTACCTAAGTGCGCATGATTGCCGTGACAAAACGGGTGAAAGGAAATATACAAGATCCGGGCTCCAGAAGAAGGAAACGTGTTATCTGTGTCGTGAGTTGCTACAGTATAGTGTTGGAGTGAGGAAACAATAAACATAGTCCATATCACCACAACATTGGCTAATAGCGGCAAAAATATATGGCGCGCAGCTGGCGTTCACAGCTTCGACGCGGCTTTCACAGCAGAGAAAGTCCTTGGTGCGGCACGCATTGCCTGGGCGCGGGAGTTCACTGCAGAAGGCCCTGACTCCTTCCATGTATTCGTGTGGCGCTTTGGACACTCCCCCTATTCTATATCGCTCTACCTCCACTACATCGTCTCTCATAATGATATCGTGGCTTTCAGTCGTAGAACCCCCAATATTTTTAACATCTTCCGGTTATGCAAAGCATCAAGTTGGCATTACCTCCAAGTCCCCCCCCCCCCTACTTTTGTCTTTTATGCTAAATATCCAGTGAAAACACCTAATAGTCGATCCTCCATACTTTTATTTCTGCCTTAGAAAGGTATGCTTTCCCATTGTGTTACTATTTCGCTATCAGAGGTGACTGCGTCTTAATTAAAAAATGCTCAGAGTTTTTCCGTTCCAACTAGTAGCGGCATTACTACTCTTTCTTCAAAAATATTTTCGCGGTTTATTTCGTACTGAATTCAACTTTCATTGCGTCGTATTTATTTGTGGAACGTTGTACGGATTAAGCAAACTAAGCTAAAATTCGACAAAGTTGGACTAACTGCAGTCGTTAAACTAACGACGAACAGTGCATTGCCGGTATACGTGAAGCAAACGTCGGAGACAATTTATTTCGCAGAAAATAAGGTCTCCTGCATTAAAGCTCCGATAAACTTGTCTTTTCCTCCATGCGACAATCGTCAAGCATCAAGGGCGAAGGTGACCGCAGATGCAACTAATCATGCGGCCGGCGGTGCACAGCGAGCGACTTGCCAGCACAATGAAAGAACCGTGCCTGTGAACGGTCACGTCGCCTTAAATATGCTATATAGATATCCAAATCACCTCGTAATACACCGCGAACAGTGGACACCTACCTATTGTTAATTTGTGACTGCAAAGTAACGATGACGAATGTTCCGCATGATCCGCATGTTGCGTGTATTGTGTAAGTGTGATTCTTAAAAGAGAGAAAAGAAGATAAAAGTGAGCCTGTAACTGTCTGCGTCATATAGTGCGACACCTCTAAAGTGGCTCACGAGGGAAGGGGATGAGTAGAGATTAAAAGGGATCGGGATAGAAAAGAGATAGGGATAGAGATGAGGACACCCACATACAGAAGTAAAAAGAAGATAGAGAAAGATGGGGACACGGTCGAAGGAGTCCGAGGACAGGGCGCCACTCAGCGAGAGCTTCATGGCGTCAAGGAGATGGTGGAGGCTGAGCTGGTCGGCCAGGGCTGCATTGTTGTAGAGATCATGGGTGCACAACCGGATGGCACGGAATCAAACGCCGGTGGTCGTTTAGCCGTACTCCTCGTAAGCTTAGCGAGGCCGTCAGCAAGCCGACGTGGTATAGCATCGGCGGGACGCCTGACTGCTTCACCGGCTTTTCTGCATAATCGCCGCTGCTATGTTGGTGTTTCCGGTGTCGTGCACCTGCACTGCGAACGCTACTTCGGCCGAAATGATCGAATTTTAGCTGCTAATTTGTATTCTCTTACTGGAGGGGTGTTGGAGATTAGATGAATCGATAATAAAAGATCAGTGCGCTTCGGTGCTATGAATTAGCCTGTGTAAATTTTCACGTTACGGTGTGAATGTTTATTGTTTTTTTAAGCCGAGCAAAAGTCACCCACTGCCACTACATAGGAGGTCAAAACACTGTTTTATATATATATTCGATAGTTTCATCTCTGTAGTGTAGCGTGGGCGGTCAGTGTTTGCGGTGTTCTGGCAGCGGGACGGCTCAGTGCTCTCCCATAGTTGAGTATAAAGTACTCGAAATCGTAAAAAGTTTTTTTCTAAACACTTGTATACATAGAAGTGTGTGTGTTGCATAACCAATGTACTGCATTCTATAGTGCTGAATACATTGGAATAAACTTAAAATCTACTCCACAATTGCAGGGTCGCTATTTTTTTTCAATCGTCCAGACAGTTGAAGTGTTAGTCCCAGTGGATAATTCTACGAGGACCAACATTTAAATTCAGTGGAGTAAGTGCAAGCGGGTAACAGTTGAACCCTTGCAGAGTCTTCCGCAGTTAGTCCAAAATATTTTAAAATTTGTGGCAGTCCATTTAGTCCCCTAAAGAACCATTGGTATACTCAGCTTTAGTTGTTTTTTTTTACTTAGAGTGCAGTGTCACTCGTGGCCATGGCGACGAATCAGGAACATCCTCAGAAAATAGTGTCCCGTGAACGTGTTATTTTATGAGCTAGCAGTAAACAAAAAAAAAAATGGAGGTCCCCCTAACTGCAGGCGTCTGTGTACCATGGTGTATATCTCGGGCTGTTTGTACGTGGCCTTTGAGTTTTGCCGCCGCAGCTTGTGAAACACGCGCGCTGTTGAAGCTGATATCATAGCGCACGCAGAAAGATGCATGTGGTGGAAACATTATGCGTAAGACATTTCGACAATTCCACTTTCTTACAACCTAGTTAAATGAAATATTCATAACACTTTTGGGCGAAAACTTTGGTGCCAATGAGTGGCCTTGCAGACCGGCAAAGTCTCGACCTTGCCTCTCGGAGTATTCGCCCGCCCCACGTGACTGCTGTGATCATAGGTACTTTAATGACTTTCTCGAACGCTATAGCGCTCGCAGGCCCATAAGAGCGGCATTCTTTGGCAGCAGCGGTGGCAGAACCGGCAGATCTACTGATTTTCGTCTGTTTGCGCAGATTTTTTTTGTCGACCACTGCCTTCCTGTCGGTGGCCTGTGTGGAAACCATCTCCCTGCTATCAAGTTTCATCGCATCGTGTGCCATTTTCACGCCGCGATTTCTTCGGATCAACTGATATCTCCAACTGAAGCTACCGACGATCTTACCGCTGGGGGCCACCACCATCACCGAGCTTCACTATAAAAGTCACCGACCCTGAGGACAGCGGCTCTTTGGCAGCAGCGGTGGCAGAACCGGCAGATCTACTGATTTTCGTCTGTTTGCGCAGATTTTTTTCGTCGACCACTGCCTTCCTGTCGGTGGCCTGTGTGGAAACCATCTCCCTGCTATCAAGTTTCATCGCATCGTGTGCCATTTTCACGCCGCGATTTCTTCGGATCAACTGATATCTCCAACTGAAGCTACCGACGATCTTACCGCTGGGGGCCACCACCATCACCGAGCTTCACTATAAAAGTCACCGACCCTGAGGACAGCGGCTCTTTGGCAGCAGCGGTGGCAGAACCGGCAGATCTACTGATTTTCGTCTGTTTGCGCAGGTTAGTTCACGCCCGGTTTAAATTTGCTTTGTTGTTCTTAGCGAGTTTTCTGTGCTGCCGCTGCTGCCAAGTGAATTGTATTTGTTCTGTGTGCTACATTTCCTGGTACTATGTCGACACTAAATGCATGCCCTACATGTAACGATGCCATTAAATCCGATGAATTGTCGGTGGCATGTGGCGAGTGTAGCCACTGTTTTCACATTGGAACATGTGCAGGCATATCAGAAAAACAGTATAAAAAGAAGTCCGAATCGGCTAGGCAAAAGTGGGTTTGCTCTACGTGCAAAGATAGTGGAAAAAGTGTCGAGATTACTGAAGGGAGGCCGGAAGCTGAAGTTGACTTCAGATCTATTCTCAGTGGCATAAGTCAGAAGTTAGACGAGTTGTTGCCGCTCAGGGAAACAGTGCCAAACATCGAGCGGTCGATACAGCTCATGTCGGACAAGTACGATGAGATGTTGACAAGGCTTGCCGCACAAGAAAAAGATACGAAAGAAATACGGAAAAGACTTGAACGCCTTGAACAGGACACCTGCGCTAGTGATGATGCTTCAAAAAAACTTGAGGCCGATTTAAATGAGCTCGAGTGGAGAAGCCGCAAGTTTAACTTGGAAATACATGGTGTAAGCGTCTCTGAAGGTGAAAATTTGCTTGCAAAGGTAAATTCTGTTGCCAGCATGACTGACGTTTGTGCACTGGACGCAGCAGACGTCGCTGCCATTCACCGCCTCCCATGCAAATTTGGCAAAACACCAGGTATAATCGTTCGGTATGTCAGACAATCTGTTAGAGACGAATGGCTGCATAACCGGTCAAAACTGAGAGAAAAGAAATCAAGCCTGTTCATCCAAGAGAACTTGACCAGCCAAAGTCGGCAACTGCTTCGAGAGGCTAAGGAATGGGCGAGGGAAAATCGGTACAAATACGCATGGCACAAGAACGGGAAAATCCTGCTGCGCAAATCTGACGGCGATTCCGTGTTAGTAGTGCGTCACAGGACCGACTTTCCCGTCTAAGCCTGCTAGTTGCTGACTGTATCTAGATTATTTCATTCCTCAAAATGGCTAGTCAAAGTCCCTTTCTTCCACACGAGCTAGACGCTTTTGTGACAAGTCATCACGCACATTCCTTGAAGTGCCTTCATCTAAACGTTCGTTCACTCTATAACAAGGAAGAAGATATAAATGACTTCATCAATGGTTTTCATTTTCTGTTTGATGCAGTAATGCTTAGTGAAACTTGGTGCAGGGATGATCGTGATTTGTTCAATTTTCCGTCTTATCAATCGTATTATGTAAACAGAACTAATCGCCGAGGCGGTGGCGTTATGCTGTTGCTAAGAGAGCACGTAAACTGCGAGCTGCTTTCCAACTTTTGTATCTGTTGTGATGATTTTGAAATAATAACAGCTCGTGTGAATGACTGTATGTTTTCCGTTTGCTATAGACCACCAAGTGGAAATCTTCCTAGTTTCTTTTGTTTCTATGAACAGCTGTTATCATTTGTTTCAGAAACTGGCGATTATTTGGTGTCTGCTGGTGATTTTAATATCGACCTGTTGACCATTTCTGCACCACAAAAGGCCATGTTAACCATGCTGACTTCTAACGGATGCGAAAATTTAATCTATGTACCGACAAGGGTAACTACTGAAAGCGAAACACTGTTAGATTTATTTATTACTAATATCGATTCTACAAAAGCCAACAGTGGTGTAATAACGTGGGACCTTAGTGACCACCTCCCAATATTTGCTCTACTAAGAAAGCAAAATTTCACGATAAATGAAAAGCATCAGTACATTTCTTTTCAAAATATTACACAAACAGGTTTGGATAATTTTAGAGCTGAATTGCTACTTAGCGATATTCCGCAAATTCTGAAAATAGACGACGTTGACATTGCATACAGTAAACTTATTGATGAAATTTCTCGTGTGTATAAGCGTCACTTCCCACAAAAAAAGTTTAAATTGGGTAAAAAAATAAGAAAACCATGGATAACCCCTGAATTGTTACAAAAAATTAAGTGTAAAAATGCGCTTTATCACAAGTTCATTAAAAGTAAGGAACCAAGCATATTGAAAGAATACAAGTCGCTTAGAAACAAACTAAACAAAGAACTAAGGTCACACAGGAAATGCTATTTTCAAGCTGAGTTTGATAGCTGCTCGAAAAAACCCGATATGTTATGGAAAAAGCTTAATACTGTCTTAAATCGCCGTAAATCGTCTCCACGTGTAGAAAAGCTATTTCTTGGTGGCCACGAAATATGGGGCGATGATTTGGCGAATACATTTAATGATTATTTTGTGAGCAATTCTAATTCTTGTGCATCTGCTGATATTACAAAATTTATGCCTGATAGCAATCCATCTTCCTTTTTCCTTCGCCCATTTACAGAGTCTGAAGTACTGTCAGTTTTTCTTTCGCTTAAAAATAGCTCAAGTTGTGACGTTGAGGGCATGCAGGTTCGTCCAATCAAGTATGTGCTTGATTTAATTTGTCCATATCTTACCTACATCTTTAATCTGTCTTTGGCGAGCGCTATCTTTCCCAGGAGGATGCAGATCGCAAGAGTTTCTGTGCTTTTTAAGAAAGGTGACATAAACGATATCAAAAATTATAGACCTATTTCGATATTACCAGTATTATCCAAAGGGCTGGAGAAACTTATACACGTGCAAATGTCTAATTTTTTCGATAAGCACAATCTTATATCTACAGCCCAATTTGGATTTAGAAAACACCTTTCTACTGAGTTAGCCTTGCTACAACAAAAAGAATTCATTTTAACACAATTTGAAAGCAAGAATCTTGTGCTCGGCCTTTACATTGATTTCAGTAAAGCATTTGATTGTATCCATCATTCCATACTACTTAAAAAACTTGAAACCTATGGTATTCGCGGGCACTGCTTAAACCTCGTGAAGTCG
Source organism: Rhipicephalus annulatus (assembly GCA_013436015.1). Taxonomy (NCBI): domain Eukaryota; kingdom Metazoa; phylum Arthropoda; class Arachnida; order Ixodida; family Ixodidae; genus Rhipicephalus; species Rhipicephalus annulatus. The sequence continues at coordinate 220,881 of WOVY01013723.1, forward strand.
TATCTAGATCATCGTCATCAGTACGTCCAGATTGAGCATTACCGTTCAGACTTAAAACACATCAGCAGAGGCGTTCCTCAAGGTAGTATTCTCGGCCCATTTCTTTTTATAGTTTACATCAATGACCTAGTAAATATCTACAGTGATGCGAAATACGTTATGTACGCTGACGACGCTAGCCTATTTTTTTCGTCACCTGAACTTGGTAGCCTTCAGAATAACACCAACACTGCTCTAAGGGCGCTCCAAAAATGGTCAGCAGCAAACGTTTTGCAAATTAATACTAAAAAGACAAAAGCCGTGATTTTCAGACCAAAATCTAAGCAGATAACCTGCGATCACATCACCCTTCTTTACACAAATGAAGCAATAGAAATAGTGAGTAGTGTGAAAATACTGGGAGTTACCTTCACACAAAATATGCTTTGGGATTTACACATCGAATCAGTTTTAGGCAAGCTATCTCGTGTGGTTGGTATGATGGCGCGTCACAGATTGATATTACCTTTTAAAATAAAGCTTCTTGTTTACAATGCGCTCTTTTTTTCTTCCTTGTATTATTGTTTTTTGGTATGGGGTACGACGACATATACAAATCTTGAAAGACTTCATGTACTGCAGAAAAAATTTCTACGGGCGCTTTTCAATGTACCCTACAATTCCCATACTTCAGATTTATTCTTGAAGGGAAATGTCATCCGCGTGTTTACCCTATACAATTACAAGTTAAGTATAGCGTTCAAACGAGAGATAAAAGAAAACCTAAAGTTTTTCCACGAGTTATCTCATCTTGCCAAAAACACCCATTCATACGGCACTCGTTACATAGAACAGTGGAAGGTGGTCACTGCGCGGACAAGCTATTCTATGCAGAAGCTATCATACACGCTGCCAACCCTTTTAAATTCATTTCATAAATTACACATTGAATTGAAAATAACTCCTGCACGAACACTGCGCGAGCATTTCATCAATTCATGCTAACATAGTAAATAGTGTAAAATATTGCTTTTTTTCATTCTTCCTTACTGATGTTTTTTTTTAGACATATCTGTATTCCGAATATGTGTTTCTTGTGATTTTTTTTTCTCTTTATGTGAATGTTTGCCATCGCTGCCTGCACTGTAGGGGTGGCTGCGGGCCTCTGTCAAGTTGCTTGTGCTTTCAAGCAACTTTTACCCGCAGTCTCCTTCATCGCTGATGGAAATAAAAAAATTATTATTATTATTATTATTATTATTATTTGCCCCATGCAAAAGTGACCATCCCGATCTTCTGAGTGACGCCAATCTGCGGTCGGTAATTAACTGTCCGTGCTAGTGAGATGACTCATCAAACGCGAGAATTAACCGGCGTCCCGCGTTGGTGTCGCCCGCCGGCGGGATCAACACGAGTGATCTGAAATCATAATGTCATAATGGAGTCACTACATCACGAAGCTCGACGCCACCAATCTTCAAAATAATGGAGCCATAACGGCGTCAGAGTGAAAACGTGTTGGCGCCACTTCATGACACCATAGTTCGCTCAAAGGTTGGCTGTTCACAGAGGCAGTGATTAGCCAAACTATTTTCTCACTGCCTCCGATCGTGGCGGCAGTGTAGAAACTAGGTCGAGTACAGTAAACTTTAGTAGGATGGCAGGACAGGATAGGTCCATCAACTCGGAGGGAAGATATGATGGCTCTCAACTTACGGTCGTGTTAGGCGAGTGCATAAAGAACCCGTTGAATTTTGTAATGCTTATTCAATGGGCAAAGGTAGGCACTAATAACAAACGTGTTAAATCTCACTCGTTACTTTAAACAGAACCATAGATTTTTCTTTATTTTATAGAAGAGCTTGCTGAACATTAAAAAAGTGGAAGGAGTTGCTGCTCAGGAGTTTTTCGGTACATAAACGGTACTATCATTCCGTGCTGGTGCCACCAATAAACCCTCAAACTTCCTTCAAAGCATCAAATCTATCTATCGACACATTCGCCACAAAATGCGTGCAAGGGATCCACTCTTGTCTCTTCTGCTGCAGTTGAACTTCAGCCCGCTTTCATAAAATTCCAAGAACTCTTTCTAAAGAGTGTTTTCTGCGCACATTTGTTAATATCATCATGGATTTAACGTTCCAAAACCACCTTATGATTATGAGAGAAGCCGCAGTGAAGAGCTCCGGAAATATTGACCACTTGGAGTTCTTTAACGTGCACCCAAATATGACCAAATGAGCCTGCTGCTTTTTGACTTTGCCGAAAATGCAGCCGACACAGCCGGGATTCAATCCCGCGACCTGTGCGTGAGCAGCCCATTGCTTCAGCCACTAGATCACCGTGCGTACATTTGATTTCCAGCGCGGTACACAAAGTATTCCAGGCGTTAAGATATCCTCCTGTTCTATATGTAGCGTGTGTATACACACTCTACTTAAAAAATATGAGAACAGTAGGGTTTCTATGCACCCCATACTTGACAAGGCATGCCTTGACCAGTGGACGAGACACTCGATTTCTACGTGCGTAGATGAGACTGCAGACGGCTGCGCCGATAACAATAATAATTATCCTTTCCTAGTTGTTTTGTTACAGAGCTGATAGTCTTGCATGAAAGAGCAAAGGACACACGTGCATGCAGATACTTTGTTTTTTTTCTGCGAGTCGGCTGCGAATTTTCATGAATTTTAAACAACAGGACAGTGGTGGAGGTTCGAATAACTACACTAGCATTATGCTGCTCGTTTCTAATCTCTCTGCAGATGTTTAGCTAGTAGTACCTGCAGGGTGGTGACACCGAGAGTGCGATCCGGGAACAGGCTCTGCACGGTTTCCGTGATCTCCTGCTGTGCAGCTTGAGCAGTCATTCCACTCAAGCCATCCAAAGACATGGTGATCTCGTATCCGCGCTCCGCGCCTGGATACAGTTCCTCCTCGCGCAGCAGGCGCCGCGCACGTCCGCGATGCAGGAACAGCACTCGTGAACCCACCGCTTCGGCTTCTTCAATGCTGCACGTAAGAGGCACCGCACATACTGACCATTCTAGAAGACACGCTGAAAAGCGGTGTTGTCGAACACAGCTCATCACGTTTCTTGTACCTTTTACTCTGATACTCGTGGTAAACCCTGACAAAGACTGAACAATAAACGATGGAAACATTGATAAGAGAAGCAGTATCATTTGGATACTTCCTGAAAATGCGTTTTGGGGGATATTAGCAAGCCCCTAGCGTGACTCACACAGGTAACTGGCATAAACCGTATGAAAACGTGTGTACCTTTAAATAGAAGCTGTTTCCTGAGCGTCAGAGCACCTGCGGCTCCAGCTTTGTCCTTCTTTTTTTATCCCGGCTTCATCATCATCTGTATTTTCATACTTGTAACTTCAATTTTACAAATACATATGCAATAAAATCAAAAGTTGGGCAAGTTGGTTTGACAACATTCTTGGTAACACTTCAGCGCGCACACAGAGGACGGGAGAGCGGAAGACTAGGAGACAAACAAGCGCGAACTCAAAGCTCAGTTCAGAGAAAGAAATACAAAAAATATATAACCCAGAGTAGCTGAGTCCCCACATCATCCCTACAATTCTGTAGAACAATCTGCAGAATTATGGTCACTGAATAATGGAGACAACCACACTTTTACAAAGTATGCTTACGCGTAACCTGTCATGTACGTTGTGGGGACTCATCTGGCAGACGCATGTTGCTAGACTGGTGCAAGGCATCAAATAGGACCACTGAGTTTTTCTGGAACACCATTTAACCACACCTGCCGACTTATAAGAAGGCTTCAAGTGCAGAAGGATAAGTAGTTGGTGTCAGAAACTACTTTGTGTCGGAAAATTACGAAGGTTTTCTGAGACATGGACCAAAATTTGCAGTGGAACCATCATTGAACCCTCCCCCCCCCCCCAGAAATGCTACCCGCCTCGAAAGGCATTTTCAAGCTGGTCTCTCAAGATGAACTCTCAAGGTGTGTATCTGAGTGTGTTGATGTAATAGTGTTATGTCCGGTGTTGTCGTCGGCCCATAGACGTACGCATTGGTCGCGGTATTCCAAAAAGCTCAGACAGTTTCGAACGGTTAAAAACAAGTTTATTCCTATTCGCATGGAGGCGGCGGCCGAACTGCCGGGGGAAACGACGGTGGCTCGTTTGCGCCGAGCGGGGGAAGGGGAGGAGTCAACATCTGGAAGCAGTTTCAGCAACCGGTCCTTCGCGGGTTCGGAGCGCTCGTGACACAGGGGTGCTTGGAACACAACATCTTCTCCCTCCTTAGCTTGTCGCTTGGAAGCGATCTGGGGGCCGCCGTGGGCGCGTGGACGCTCTGGACGCATTAGGAAGAGAAGCCTCCGCTCGCGGGGTGTCGTTTCTCTTGTGTTCAGGGCCGGCGGGCGGCGGCGCCGATTCATCTGGTGCGAGATGCCAGGCTAAGTGGAACGAAGCTTCCGTCGAGGTGGCTGCTTGAATGGGAGGTTCCTTTGGCAAATTACCTAAACGGCGTAGCTGATTAAGGTGGCGGCGTGTGACCTTTCCACCAATGTCGACGAGCCATGACCGCAAACCTATGCGTTTGAGTGCCGTCGCTTCAACCCAGCCGGGCTTCCTGTGGAACTGGCGGGCGTATATGCGCTGTCCACTTTCAATTCTCCTGCTATGCGGGAGCTTTTCTTCCTCCGACGGTGCTTTCGCTGAGGGCTCCGGGACAATTGCTGTCAGCTGGGTTCTCATTTCTCGTCCGAACATCAATTTCGCTGGCGTTCGATCAGTAGTGCTTTGAACAGTGTTGTGCTGTCTGAAGAGAAAGCGCGCAATGCGGCGTTGCATTGTCCCAGTCTGGTCTTTAATAAGGGCGCGCTTTAGCTCAGCCACGTAGCGCTCGGCTTGTCCGTTCGTAGCCGGGTGGTAAGGAGCTGATGTAACAGACGAGACGCCGTTGTCGCTGTAAAACTTGAGAATCTCCATGGACACAAACGGAGTGCCGTTGTCCGAGACCACCTTGCGCGGTAGGCCAAACATTGCAAACAACGACCGCAGAGTGTCGATAACTGCTGCCGATGCCGTTTTAGCCATTTCTTTTACCTCCAGCCACTTGGTGTATGCGTCTACAGGCTAGCAGTAGGGGTCTCCTTTCGTCGTCGTGTCGCAGAATAGTAGACTTGCGAAGTAGTTGCTTAAGGGCAACAAATGACTCTTGGTGGCGTGGCGACCAAGTCCATGGGACTTCTTTCTGCAGGAGCTGATATAGATCGTTGGCTACTGTAGCTCGATGTTCTAAGAACCGGTCGTAGAACGTCAACAGCCCCAAAAAAGACTGCAGTTCTTGCTTGTTAGTAAGCGCTCGTGCTTCGGTGATTGCCCACACTTTGTCTTCAGTGGGATGGATACCCTGCGCGTCAATTTGATGTCCAAGAAACTTCACTTCAGGCACCGCAAAAACACATTTTTCTTTACTGATGCGCAAATTAGCATTTGCTAGCCTTTCCAAAATGAGCTTCAAGCGTTCTGTGTGCTCTTCGTTGGAGGTGCCACCGACAATAACATCGTCCAAGTAGACGCAAACACCTGGGATCCCGCTAAGTGTAGCCTCCATAAATTTCTGGAAGATTGCTGGCGCTGCAGATATTCCGAATGGTAGCCTTTTAACTTTGTAAAGACCCTTAATAGTGTTTATTGTGAGCAGTTCAGACGTTGATTCGCTCACCTTCAGCTGCTGGTAGGCTTGTGTCAAGTCCAAGGTGCTGAAGATTTTTCCACCACGAAGCGTGCTAAAAACCTCTTCCGGTGTCGGCAGTGGGTAGGAAGATGCTTTTGTCGCCAGGTTGACAGTGCTTCGGTAGTCTCCGCAGAGGCGTAGGGTACCGTTCTTCTTTCGGACGACAACGAGCGGTGTCGCCCATTCCGAATGTTGCATCGGTTCGATGATCCCTTGTTCCTGCAGTCGGTCAAGCTCATTCTCGACTGACGTTCGTAGGGTGAAAGGCACCGACCTAACTTTCAAAAATTTCGGCGTCGCATCCTCCCGCAGCTCCAGTGTGACTGGAGGTCCGTTGTTACCTGGTATTTTTTCGGAGAAATCCGCTTTGTACTTATCTTGAAGCTGCTCCACTGACGGGTAACTGAGTGTGTGGCGAACTCCGCCAATGACCACTCCAAGGGGGTGAACCAATTTCGTCCTAAAAGGCTTGATCCAGAACCATGGACGAGTAGCCAGGGGAGCTGATGGGTCTGCCCGTTGTAGTACACGTCTACGTTGGCACAGCCCAGCAGTGGAAGGGAATGTCCGGACCACGTTCTCAGCTGCGTGTCGTCTTGCTGGAGAGCTGGCGCGTTCTCATGCCAAGTAGCGCGAAAAGTGTCCTCGCTGATGAGCGTACATGCTGCTCCGGAATTGACCTCAAACCTGATAGGGCGCTGGTGTACCATAATTTCAGTTGTAATCTTCGGTCTCGTTTCGAGGTTCACAACGGCGTTTAAGTCATATAGTGCCGATGACGTTAGTGCTGTTCGGCTGGTATCGTGTGTCTGGCCCCCCTGTGCGTCGACATTGTTGTTCCGTTGCACTGAAGTCTTCGGTCCGAGCTGTTTGCGCTTCGAGATGCATGCCCTTTCAATGTGTCCCAGTTTTTGGCATAAATTGCAGGTCGCTGTCTTGTATCGACATACCTGGGGATCGTGCATGTCGTCGCATCGCCAATAGCGCTGTGTCTTTCTGCTTGATTTCGCCTTAGACGTGGAATGACCTGACTGCTGACTGGTGTGATGCACCGGCTCGACGTTCCGTCGAATATCCTTTTGCTGGTGACCGGCGCTCTCCGCTCGTTGGGCGATGTCGTAGGCTTTGGAGAAGGTGAGACCCGTCTCCGCGAACAGGTGTTGTTGTAGGCCTGCGTCACGCAGTCCGCACACAAAACGGTCACGCAACATAACGTCCAAGGGGAGCATAGTGGTGGTGTTAGCCGGTGTGGCAGTCGATCCTCCCTCCTGCGCAGTACCTGCAGTTGTCGCGGTCAACGTTCCGAAATTGCAGTCAGCAGCGAGCTTTTTGAGAGCCGCTACGTATTCGGCCACTTTTTCGCCTGCCAGTTGGTCTCGCCGTTGGAAGCGGGCTCGACAGTAGACCTCCGATGGCCTTGGGTCATAGTGCTCTTGTAGCGCTGCTACGATGTCGTCGTAGTCAACGGCTGCTGGAGTGCGTGGCTGAATCAGGGCACAGACTGTGTCGTATGTCTGCTCCCCACACAGCGTTAGCAGGTTGGCCCTCTTCATTGCTGCATCAGTGTTGTTGTTAGCCTCGAAGTAAAATTGCAGGCGTCCAAACCACGATGACCATGATGAGCTGTTGAATTCGGGTAGCCTATTTGGGAGCCCGTGCGTAGCCATAGCTTGTAGCTTGTCAATATCGTTGCATAGCGTTGGTCCAAATCCACTTCCTCGTCGCCACTGTTATGCCCGGTGTTGTCGTCGGCCCATAGACGTACGCGTTGGTCGCGGTAGTCTAAAAAGCTCAGACAGCCTCGAACGGTTAAAAACAAGTTTATTCCTATTCGGATGGAGGCGGTGGCCGAACTGCCGGGGGAAACGACGGTGGCTCGTTTGCGCCGAGCGGGGGAAGGGGAGGAGTCAACATCTGGAAGCAGTTTCAGCAACCGGTCCTTCGCGGGTTCGGAGCGCTCGTGACACAGGGGTTCTTGGAACACAACAAACAGCTAAGGTGAGGACTGTAAGGAGGACTGCCAAAAAGTGGATTTAGTTGCCTCTAATCTTTTTTCGAGGGGACTACGTGTTGTCACGGCGGATAGAGGGGGGTGCTTTGCATCAATGACGGATATTGTCGTTAGTCAAAAAGCAAATCGAGCTGTCACTAAAAATTGAAAAACAATTAATGTAAAATCACAAAACAGTAAGTTTCTGCGCGCGGTGGGTGGCTCGTTATTTAAGCACTATACGACTGCAGCGCCGCCGCTACGGACAACGCGGAAAGGAACAGGTGGTGAGGCGCGGTCACACCACTCAACACTTTAAGTACACTCTACTACAGCATACTAAAAGCCCATTCGTGGCAAACGATGCCACGTAACGCAAGGCACTTGTGTGATGCGTAGGTAGCACCATTCCGGAGTACTAATAGCGTCATCAGCGATTGAACGATGTAGTGCACAATCGTGGCGCTGCAGAACCTTTGGTTTCTCGGCTGTCATCAGGCACTTGTCATTTGGAGTACGCAGCAGTCGCGTACGCTATGCAAAATAGGCGGTGTACGCTGCAAGCTAAGCGCGCTACCTCAATTTTCGTTTACCGTCCTCTGATGCATTTCACTGAACTAGATAAGTCGTAAGCAAGATGCAAAGTTTTCTGAAGAAAGTCCCTGAAAAAAAATTGCCCGCAGCTTCCCTCGGGGGAACACTGAGGAGGATGCGGAAGCGGTTCCGCCAACAGTTTGGCCGGCGCTGGTCGAAGGGACGTCGATCATTCTGTTTGTGGATTCGTTGGCATTCATTTCACGGCGACTTCGGACGTCGACGCACCGTACAAACCAACCGACGAGCGGCAACTGAGCGAGCGAGCGCCGACCTTGAGTATATATACAGCGCGACGGCGCATGCGCTGTCAGCTGTCGAATGTTCTCGAAGGAGAAGCGCACGCGCGGCACAGATGGCGACGGCGCGACGGCGCATGCGCTGTCAGCTGTCGAATGTTCTCGAAGGAGAAGCGCGCGCGGCACAGATGGTGGGCGACGGCGCGACGGCGCATGCGCGCGCGTCAGCTGTCGAATGTTCGAGAAGCGGTGCAGACGGCGCGGACGGCGCACTACAAGGCGCGAGTATAAGATGCTTCCGCATCTAAAAAATGGCGGCATATCTACGGAGTGAATGATGGAGAGTGGGGCGAAGCATCCATCCGTCTATTCGTTCTTGCTTCCGTCCGTCCACGCGTCAATCTATGTGACCGTCCACGCGTCCATCTGCCCGTCCGTGTGTGTGTCTCTTCGTGCATCCGCACGTCCATCTGTGCGTCCGTCCCTACGTTCGTCCTTGCATCCGCCCCTGCGTCCGTCTATGCGTCCATCCGCCCGTGCAGCCATCCATGCGTTCGTTCATACGTCTGTCTGTGTGTCCATTCGTCCATCTAGTCAACACTTCAAGTACCACAATCTCGCACCTTTTCATCGTATATTCCGCATATAAAAGCACCGCCATCCAGCGGACATTACAAGGCCTGAACGAGAGGTGGCACGCGCACAATTTCTTACGGCTTGCGCTTCGTGTCTACTTCCCACCTTTAACCACCTGGAGTTCATGGTATATACTAGTTCACTGAATTCATAGCACTGTGGCCCAACACTCGCTAAACCTTTCTAAAACCAAGGAGGTTACGCCAAGCGAGTATAACGTAGCAATCCCTTTGTTGCCAGATAGTGCTGAATGCACATGCCATGGCTGCTAGTGGGGAATGAAAGACAGGAGAATTCGGCTTTTAGCTGACGCGCACGCTGCAAATTTTTTATTGTTCAACAACGCACAGGAAAAATCTCCCACTGGCATCACCTTGCAGGTCCAAAGGTAAGACTGGTTACACACTACGACTATGACTACGACTATGAGGCACGAACGGGTGCTGCTTCATGGAGCTTCGTCCCTAGAAACTAAAGTATCACCAACCGCACCCCTTCGCTTCTACCTCCTCTCCCAAGAACCACTGCAGCGCCTCTAGAGTGTCCACCAGGCAACTACGAATGCGAAAGCGAGCGTGCGCACTGGATGTGCCAGACGTTTAGGCAGCTCCGGCACTGCCGCACCGTGTGCTCATCGTGCGGCCGTGCCTGAGGTAGGCTGGAACGGTACGCCGATAGCGTCTGTTCTTGGAGCGCTTGCTTGCGAAAGGAAACAAACAATATGGCGTTTGTGATACCTTCACAAAAGCTATGCACGCGAAGAGAGAGGGGCCTGCACACTGGCAGGAATGGCGCTACCTAAGTTTTTAGATGCGGAAGCATCTTATACTTGCGCCTTGTAGTGCGCCGTCCGCGCCGTCCGCACCGCTTCTCGAACATTCAACAGCTGACGCGCGCGCATGCGCCGTCGCGCCGTCGCCCACCATCTGTGCCGCGCGCGCTTCTCCTTCGAGAACATTCGACAGCTGACAGCGCATGCGCCGTCGCGCCGTCGCCATCTGTGCCGCGCGCGCGCTTCTCCTTCGAGAACATTCAACAGCTGACAGTGCATGCGCCGTCGCGCTGTATATATACTCAAGGTCGGCGCTCGCTCGCTCAGTTGCCGCTCGTCGGTTGGTTTGTACGGCGCGTCGACGTCCAAAGTCGCGGTGAAATGAATTCCAACGAATCCACAAACACAATGATCGACGTCCCTTCGACCAGCGCCGTCCTTTCGCATACGTGTGTACGTGTTCACTCATTTAACACCCCCTCCTACAACCACGTTAACCAATTTAGCCATCGACCTAAGTAAGTCGCAATTTAACACCCCGTTTCACAACCACGTTAACCAACTCAGCCATCGACCCAAGTAAGTCGCACTTTAACACCCCGTTAACCAATTATATGCTCCGCATCCTCCTCAGTGTTCCCCCGAGGGAAGCTGCGGGCAATTTTTTAGGGACTTTTATTTTCGATTGCCTACCAGTGCCACCGACGCTAGAAGTATGCTATAAGTCACAGTGATAATGTGGCCTGTTTGATCTACACGGCAAACATTCTGACTGCCAGGGTAAGGATCACCAACGTACAAGTCAGGCCGTGGTGTTCGCTGAAGGCATTTTCAGTTCCTGGGTTCGTAATATAAGAATGGTGTTTGACCGGGCACGGTCACACTGCCTTTATCCCAGCGTTCCCTCCAGCGCTGCTGTGGATGAGGCTGAGCGCATAGTTTTCTAATATACATTAGAGAAAACTCCGCCGCTTGTGTCTATGGGAGCTGCAACGCACGGCGCTTCAGCGAGCATGAGAATGATTGGTAGTACACAGATTTTTCCAATCTTCATACTTACAGCCTGCTTCTTGCTCCGTGTGTGTTCATGCGGTGTAATTGAAACTGTTTTTTCAAAATACAAAAATCAGCAGAGGTTCAGTGGTTCAGCTTCACCACCTTATTTTTAGGCTTACCTTTTCAATTCAGGTCACGAAGATCTAAAAGATTCGTTTAGTCTTCGAAAGGAAACCGAAACACAGCAATAAAGACGCTATAAGTGCGACTCGCCACCCGCAAGTACAAAGACTAGGCAAATGTATTTACTACCCATCATTTCCATGGTCGTTGAACAATCGCAGCGCCTGAGTGCCCTCTAGTTAACTTTAGGAAACACTATGGCTAAGCGTGCCCTGCAGCTACTTGTCGCGTTCCAGGTATTCTAGATTTTACGATCTATTACCAGCACTTCCAACGAGTCAAAGCTCGCACGACGCTCAACATGTGTTACGTAGCAGCATCAATAAAAGTAATACGTACCTAGTTATCTTTTTACGGGTTCATTCGATGAAACGTCTGACAGCAATAGACGCGTTACCGCACACAAGATTTCGAAGGCAGTTAAGAATTTTTGTAAGTGGCCAGGCAATGTCTTCCGACTCGTCAAAATGCCGGACCGTGCCGCTTGTGTATGCCTGGTCTCGCATGAAAACATGCCATTTCTATGTGAAGTGCGAACGCCCTGCATCAGTTCACTTTTGGTGTACGCGTCGAACGCTACTGCATCCATCATGCGCTCTCATTTCTGGTATTTCCGGTAGAACACAACGTAATAAGCGTTGCGGTACGTACGCAGCATCCTGATAAGGGCGTTTGAGCGAATCTTAAGGATTGATACGTCACGTAGTTACTATGCACCCTCACCTCCCGCTGCCGTGTTGCGTACGTAGACTCGTTACGTATGCCTTACTAAAGGTTTTCCCTCCTGCTCGTGCTCTTTTCGCAATTGTCCGCCTTCATGTTTCGCTGCGCCACGCATTCGTTCTATCTCACTATCATTCGGTCTGCCTGTTACGACGTAGCCAAAGCTGCTTAATTAGAGAACGGGTCCTTAGAGCTGTGTTAAAAATAAATGGATGTCCGCACGGCCAACGCCACCTCTCAGCTTCACTGTGAAGAGAAACATGTGTTCATGAGCGTGATAGTGAACGCTTGTGTACTCCGCGATTTTGTGAAACGAGGCGCACTCGCTGTGACATTGGCTGCTTTTTGCAGCGCTGGTAGCTGTCGCTCAGGCGAACTATGCCATGTGCACGCTCTTTCAGATATTGAAGAAGGCGGTGCAAGTTTTTGAATGCTAAGCAGTTCTTACCGAACTTCATTTGATTCTATCTATCTATCTATCTATCTATCTATCTATCTATCTATCTATCTCTCTATCTATCTATCTATCTATCTATCTATCTATCTATCTATCTATCTATCTATCTATCTATCTATCTATCTATCTATCTATCTATCTATCTATCTATCTATCTATCTATCTATCTATCTATCTATCTATCTATCTATCTATCTATCTATCTATCTATCTATCTATCTATCTATCTATCTATCTATCTATCTATCTATCTATCTATCTATCTATCTATCTATCTATCTATCTATCTATCTATCTATCTATCTATCTATCTATCTATCTATCTATCTATCTATCTATCTATCTATCTATCTATCTATCTATCTATCTATCTATCTATCTGTTTGCATCTTTTAGCTCTCTTGGCAGTTTCGTTATGGCACCAATATCAAACTTAGTATGTCGTAACAATACAGTATGTCATGAATGTCACGATTTACATTCAATGGTCTTTCTGCTCTCGCGGTGGTTTCGTTCACATGACATGTCGCAAAACTGATGGCTGCCTGGGGAATACAAATGACAGACCCTAACATGAATATAATGACATGTGTGTTATGTAACAACATGACTACATGCCACACTTATGATGCGCTCACGACCATTTCGCTAGCTTAGAATATGCCAAATTTGGTATTACGGGACACCAATGAATTATGAAGGTATGTGACTGGTACAAGCATGATAATCATCAGGTGCGTGTCATGTAACAACAAGATTACGATGCTACGCTTACGATGCAAGCGTGGCTGTTTTGCTAGTTTAGAGTGTACTAAATTTAGTATTTTGTGACGCTAACGGACAACACAGGTAAACAATACGTTGAAATGATATATTGACGACATGCGTGTCATTTAACATCATGACTACATCCCACACTTATGATGTGCTCACGGCTGTTTCGCTAGCTCCACATATACCAAATTAGGTACCAGCAGGCGTGAATTGATGAGGAAGGTAACACGTCCAAATGTGACAATCATAACATGGAAGGCTTTTACTCCACAGTTTACCTCTGCCACGTAACGTTGTGCTGATTTTAAAGTGACATACCAACCTTTTCATTCGTGCTTTGCATATCAATGATTCCAACTGTACGTGTGACCTGCCTTTTTTTTTCATTGCTCAAAAAGCGCGTGTTGCTGCTCGAGTTTCTCGGTCTTTACGCTCAATGTTCTAAAGCATAAAGGACCCCACAACTACTGAAGGAAAACCTGGCCCCAAATGCGCAAGACCAAGTGCGCGTACATGACGAAATGCAACTTGCGTAAGCCGTCAAAATTAATCAGTTTTAAAGGAAATATACACGTTCGTCATTCAGGATCATTTTCTGCCACTCGCAATTGGCCACTTGTTAGATAATTTAGATTTCTAACTTTCGTGGCGCACATTAAAAGTTCTCTAGTTAAAAACACGAATGCTTTTAGCACAAGTAACTACAAAACTGCGGATATTTTAGTGTTTCTCGAACACGTACACAAATCTTAAATACACCCGCTCATTGACAGTAACTAACCTTTGGCAACAAGTCTAACAATGTACTTCACCATTTGAAATTGTGACAATGCTTTTCTGTCTCAACAGGGAAACATTTTTTATATGCCGAATAAAAGTGGTAATATTGAACAATGACAAAAAAGAAGGGTTAGCTGTCACACTTTACGATAAATTTTAGTTTTCTCGCAAACACGGCGCCAAGATTTGTAGACGAACTCCCATCCAACTATACAAGAAGGCTCATTGTACCCACACGTTGTCGAGATAGCTTTGCGAAAGGCTTAATCTATTTGAAGTGACCGGGAACAAATGCGGCGTTCTTTGACTCTCCGGTACGGCGCAGAGATCGTACTCGAGGCAGGTCGTTAACAAATGCGGGTTTATTAACCTAAGACACTGCCCAGTGCGACATTCAAGGGCTTCCGAGCCGGAAGAGAAACGTCGCGAGACGAATCGAGTACGCTATACAGTGGCGTCAAGGCTACCACACAGAGTGGAAATGCCGAAGCTTGCGAACGAGGAGTCGCCTGCAAAGTCAGGCGTGCGAGTATCTCCCAAGCGCGCGAGCGCCGGGCAGTAGCAATCCAATAGAAAAAAGGGTTGACACTGGCAGGCAAAGTGTGGTGACGTGTGCTTGCGTACCATGCGCCGGTGTAGCATGTCCGGACATGTCAGACATGCTACGTCAGCAAGGTGCTGATGCCCGAGTCGTGCCAGCCGACAAGCGTCGCGGCGAAGCTCGAGCAGTCATCTTTCCGGCCCACGCTTACAGGCACACGCTCGCCGGGGAACGAGGTGGCATATGAACGAGTGTGCTAAATTGCCACCAGCTGTAATTTGTAAGGCACACAGATCTCATTTCACATAAAAAGTCACCGCTTTGCTGTGAAGGCAAAGTAATGAACGTTATCGCAACAAATGGGAAGGTCACGCGCAGAATGGCAAGCAGATAGAAACGTGCCCCACGTTTCTCACCCACAAACGACGCACGAAACGTACTGACAGATACAGGTGAACGTGAATAAGTATCTGAGTTGTCACTTTGCTGTGTATGAAAAGCGAGCCATTTTCGGAGACAAATACTGTGAAGCAATTTCCTTGACCTTTGTGCGCCCGGTAACTACAACAGAATTGTTCTGATAAATCCTAAGGCTAAGCAGGACGTACGTTTGTCCCTACCGCGAGATAAGCGCACGCGTTAGCATCCACCCTGCTCCCTCTCCGCGGGATACAGTACGCGTGGAAGATGAGAGCGGGCGCCTCGGTGTCGTGACGATATGGCGACGCGGGCTCAATGCGCCATTTTTAAATTTAACGCTGAAAGCACAAGAGCTCCTTCCGAGATACCCGTTACCAGCGGTAAGTGGTATATATAAAAAGCTTGCCGCTTGAACGCTGAAGGAGGTGCTTCTTCCTGGCTCAGTGGTTAACGCCTCCCACTCACAATTCAGAGGCCCCATGCTCGATTACGCACGCAGGACTCTTCTTCTGAATTATTTTTATTTTTTTATTTCTTGAGTTTTCATATATATGAATACGTATACATAGAGAGTGAGTGACGGTGACGCAGACGCCACCGGTGAAATTCATCTGAGAGTGTGCTTATAATTGCTATCACAATAAAATTTATAAGGGGGAGGGGTGGTTGTTATTCCGAATGTATGACATTTTCTTCGACAAATGCGATTGAATATGCAGCGACACTTACTCGTCGGTTGCTAAGAGCACAGACATGTGCGTCTTCTTGACGAAAGTGACGATGGTGTGCCAGATTCGGCGCCGAGCTATGGGGTCCAGGCCGTCCGTTGGCTTGTCCAGCAACACCACGGGTGGTGCGCCTACCAAGGCCACCCCAACAGCGAGCTTCGCACGTTCACCGCAGCTGTAGACGGCTACATGATGGTCAGCCTGTTCCACAAGATCTAGCATGCGTAGAATCTGCTCCACGATTACCGACACCACTTGGGCCGGCACGCGACGCATTCGGGCGGCATGACGCAGAACCTGGCGGCCCGTAAGCCAGGTCGCGGCTTGGCGCTCTTCGGACGCATAGCCCAGTGCCCGGACGAACTCGCATGGATGAGAGAAGAGGTCGGCCCCACGAAGGTGAGCGTTACCGTCTGACACGGGCACTTGCGCGGTGAGTACACGCAGCAGGAGGGACCTGCCGGAGCCGGTGGGACCCAACAGGGCGAGGCACTCTCGCCGGTGCATGCACAGGTTGACATCGTGTAGTGGCGCGTACGGGCCGGTTTCTTGGCGTAGGTGACTCACCACCATCGTATCGACACATGGCAGAGTCTTGTCCTTGAAGTAACGTACAAGGCTGCACGTGCAATAACACACGTGAGTGAGTGATAAGGCGTTAATAAAAGCTGAGGCAGTAAAATAACAATATTAATATCTAGGAATCTTCTTGCCAGTAGCACAATGTAGGTATAGGCACGACAGTGAAAGAACCCACAGAGGACCTTTCACTAGAGAGTTACATATAGTGGATAACAGCAATTGCAAGGATTTAGTGGCAGCGTTAGCGTTGTGTGCTCGAAACTGAGCAAGTGCACAACGTTGAAGTAGCCGGAACTCTCACGTAGGAACGCTATTTCTACCAATTAGTGTTCAACGTTAACTCACGCGAAAGATCCCGTTCGAAGGGCAAAATGGCAGTGCCTGATGAACCCAGAGCCGTGGACTTCAATTGATTGATATGTGGGGTTTAACGTTCCAAAACCACCATATGATTATGAGAGACGCCGTAGTGGAAGGCTCCGGGAATTCCGACCAACTGGGGTTCTTTAACGTGCACCCAAATCTGAGCACATGGGCCTACAACATTTTCGCCTCCATCGGAAATGCAGCCGCCGAAGCCGGGATGCGAACCAGCCGTTGACTTCAAATCTTTGTAGTCATCAGCCTGCATTGTTAAACTTTTTCACTTCGAAGACTCTGGTCATATTTGATTTAGATTTGAGTAATGAGGCGTCTGCATTTGTACACTGCCGATCAAATAAATTTGTTTTTGAGATACACTCCAGATTTGGGGGTGCATAAGGCTTAAAAAATGCATAAAGGTTCGCTAATGTTTTCGGTAGCAACGCAGAGATGGCGACACTGTGCTCATTACCTTCTTTACAAGATAAGACAAATGTGGCCACAAGTTAAGCTGAGCCAGGTAATAGGGTCTTGAAGAATACTCGATTGCAGCATATGTTGAAATAAAATGGTTTGTTTTGGGCCGTCGGAAGCAAAACTGAACCAAACGTGGCACGAAGACGTGGCAATGGGGACTTCGGGTCAACTCGACCTAGTGGTGCACTTTGAGTTTGTGCAGTGCACATAGTGTTTTTATAACTCGATAAAGTCGCAAGGGCTTCCCTTCCCTGAAAGGCCTTCCACTGTACTAAAAACTACCGGTTGGCAGGTAGCGCGTTTCATTTCAGTATTAGCGCTGAGATGCACAATAACGCTAGTGTAAGCATCTCTAAATGTACTAAAACTTTCTAATATACGTGTCACTTCGTTTTAATAAACGGAAGTGAAGAAGTGACAGTATTTGAGAGAAACAAAGCCGTTCATTCAGACACAAGATAAACATAGTATATTTAGAGCACAGGGGCATACAGGGGTCAAAAATAAGGCATCAAGCATACAAAGAAAAATATGCACCACACACAGTGATGCGTTTCAAGAAGTGAGTTCAGCATCCCGCGTGAAAAGTCACAAACATTCTTGGGGCACTCTAAACTGCGGGTAGTGATTTACTACAATAGGTGTGTGCGGCAGCAGTGAGCGCCGACTACAAAGTATGCTTGGTGCTCTGTTTTCATCCGTTGGCTCTCTTTGGGCTCTGTGAATATAGTGTTCGTCTAGTGTAGACTAACGGTGTTCTTTCTTTTGATAACTGTTACCACTTCGTGTTCCTTCCATAAAACGAAGCACGTTTGCTTCGTGACAAGGTGTTGTATTCATAGCATTGATATACTGTTTACAAACAACTAAATTTAGTTAAGGTCTATACCATAGAACTCACTCACGTGTGTGGGCTCGTTATCACAATGCACCCTTCTTCATATGATTTGTATTTACGCTCGAGAGACCATTCCCTAAAATAAGAGCGCCCTTCCCAGCCGTCATTTTCAGTCTTTACACAAAATGCGTATCAAGTGTCTTTATATTCTGCAGAATGTGGGCCTGCATTTTTTACGTTGCCAGTGCAGTGACGGCAATCAGGATGAACGACTAATCGATGAGTGATATGAATTCTACTGGAGAACTATTATTGAAAAGCAACCTTAACCTATCCTTTATTCATTAGAATGGTGAAAAATTTTTGAACAGTAAGTATTCAGACAGCAGCAGGGCTGCCGCAGTTCTAAAATTGAAGCTAATGACTCTGAACTCACGTTGAATGCACAAAAAGTCAATTGTAGCAATTGTCTGGTGTCGGCAGATTTATCGACTCTCAGGTAAGCGCCTCCCAAGTGATGATCTTCCAAGGCGTTCAAGTTTGCAATGCCTTTCCTTACATCATTTCGGCGCTGGTAAATTCTTTTAATATTTCCAGTTTCACCTACGTAGAGTAATGAAAACCAGTAGATAATGAAGGCAAGGAGCGTAAGGGAGACTCTAATTGTGCCGTTTTAAAAGTGCAATTGTGAGATATATGTCAGTAAAGCGAAGTGAACAAAAATACAACTTGCCCTGGGCTGGGACCAAACCTGCCATTTTCGAATAATGTGTCTGATGCTCTACCAATCGAGCTACGCTGGAGCATCAGGAACACCCTTTGAAGGTTGCAGGTTTGGTGCCTGTCGGTGGAAATAGTCCTTTCGTCTAGTTTGCTTTATTCACATCTTATCACATTCATGCTGATATACGCTTAACAGAGTAAAATTACTGTTCCCCATACCTTCGTTGCCTGTATCATCTGCTGCTTTTGATTGAGGTTTTGCAAAAAAAACAAGCCCTCAAATTTTTTTGTCTTTTCTTGATTTGGCCGATGTGGAAACCATTTCACAGGGTAATTGCCCTCAGTAATTGTCCTCAGCAATTGTCCTCAGTAATTGTCCTCTCCTCAAGTGTTTTCAGCGCACACTGAACCCCTCCCACTTCGCGATCAACATCTGTTACAATGGGTCCATTGCAAAGAGCACATGTGGTACAGGGGGGAGAAGGAAAGAAACGTTACAGTGCAGTGTGATGTTTTCATCACATTCTAACCTTGGTGACAAAAAAAGATGCTAGAATAATTCTTGAGTGCATCATGGATGACACTAGGAGGTTTTTATTGCCATACAGGCTACAACCACTTCAAAGGAAGTTGGAATCAGCAGAGAATGTAGATATCGTACTCTTCATGTTACTTCCAGTACCCACTGTCGTATCATTCCTGTGCTTGCTTGTGTTATTGGGATGAATATTTTTTGTTAGAGAAGTTATCTAAAGATATTTCCGCACATTGCAAGAGTATCTGCTGCTGTGCTATATAACGCTGTGTCATTCGGTATGTAAAGTTTATTGGTGTCGGCCTATAGGTCTGTGCGTGAGTCGTAATATCGCTTTTATTGTGATCTCCCCCGATATTTTGAACTTGGTAGGGTGTTCCATCCAGCACATGATAAAGAAAGAGTTCACTAGGCGTACCAATCAAGTTGGCCTCCTTTATGACGGAGTGATAAATGAATATTTGATTTATTAAGGCCTCATGATTTGTTAAGCATACAGTTCAGCCATATGTGTTGTATTACAGTTTCTTCCATTTTTACTGCCTGCGTTAACTTTAGCGCCTGCGGCAACACCGAAACGCAGTACAGAGTCCGTAGCAAGAGGGGTGGGGTGAAAGCAAATGAACTTAATCACGCCACGGGCGAGAAGTACTACACAGGGTACCATGATCACGTCTCCGTGGGTGAAAGTGATTCATGGGGACATTGGCACAAAAGGGCCCGCTCACCCGAGTGAGGGCAAAACTCCGCTCGCGTTTGCTTCGAAAGATATGGGTCAGCGTAGTGTGACCACCCGCAAACACATTGCACCGCTGTTCGACCTAGCGTTCGAAAGGAGGCAACCAAAAGGTGTGCGTTCACCGCAGGCGCAAGGCACCGTTTGCGAAGTCCGACGAGCCCCAAACGATAGGAGCCGACGGATGGAAACGAAATGCCTGC
The DNA here is from genome assembly GCA_013436015.1 of Rhipicephalus annulatus. NCBI lineage: Eukaryota > Metazoa > Arthropoda > Arachnida > Ixodida > Ixodidae > Rhipicephalus > Rhipicephalus annulatus. The sequence continues at coordinate 240,877 of WOVY01013723.1, forward strand.
TCACCCTAAGCTGTCCAGGAAAGACCTGAATGACTCCCGCGTGCGCATGAAACGGCCCGAGAGACTCCGTGCAAGGCCCTCCAGCCGACATCCGCTACTGCGTGAGAGAGGTTAATACTCTCTCTCTCTCTCCCAGAGTGACAGACGTGGAGGCGAGGAGATTCATGTCAGGACATGAGAACGGCAGAAGCAGGTGCCAAAGCCCACGCACTGGTGGCGGGCTAGCCTCGATTCCCACAAGCGAGACCCAAGAGACAGAGAGAAAACCGCTTTTGTGACGCCAGATCGTTTATATTGTTACAGAAAAGAAGAGACGCCGTATCGACAAGGCTGGGGATTAGATGCATTCAAAACCAGCGGTAATGGTGTGACCGGTTGACCAGTGATCGAGCGGAGACAACCCTTCGTCTTCCTCGTCAGGCACACACGCGCGTCGCTCCCTAGAATATAAATATACATGCATGTAGCAATATGAATTAAAGCCTTGCTCTTAGGTTTGCGCTCCGCACCGGCGATGTTTCAAAGGCTCCCGTACACAATACTTTCAGGATTGAAGTGAAAGATGTGCCTAATCTATCCTAACGACGTGACAGTGTTTTAACGCGATAGCCTTAAAGAGCTTGTGTCACAGAAATCCGCCACCGGCGTTAGCCCCATTGTTTGTGAGCCAAAAATAGTCTGGGCGTCTGTGACCGAAAATTAAAGTTACCGAGATAGCCGCGGGAGGCCGGTACTTGTCCACGCGTGCGCGCGCGATCACACTTCAAAAGGCGCATTCGAAGAAAAAAAGTGCTCAAAGTTACTAGGCGTAGTAGTTTCTTTGCTTTGACACCCCTGCCTCTTTAGCTTCCAGCGCTTCTGTCGGGACGAAAGAAGAGATATTGAAATTGCTGCATGCGACAAACCTTTGGCACTCCACTCTCCCTGGACGGATTGCTACAATTTTTGTGGCGTTGAATTCATGACGCAATAAGATCTTCTAGTGAATTTATTCTATGGTTGCTTCAAAAAGTGTTTCAGGGCCCCTTTAACGAATATTTTTCGACAGGTGTCACGACGAAAACGAGCCCATTCAGCGATAATCACGCGTTCGTTCAATCTACTGTGTGCATGTTTGTGTGCGTGCTTGTGTATGGTCTGGGAATTGAGGCTAGCCCGCCACGTTTGCACGGGCTTTGCCGCTTTTTGTGCCGTTCTCATGTCCCGACATGTCTACCCTTTTCCGCTGTCTGCCACGCTGGGAGAGCGGAGTGCCGTTTTAACCCCATCACCCCGTAGCATATGTGAACTGTGGCGCCGCGCGCAGAGTCCCCCGAGAGGCTTTGCGCGCGTGCGTCTGAAGTGGAGAGGCCTCTCCAGGGACGACATGGGGGTAAGCACGCTTTTCTTTTCCGTCCATCAGCACCTTGCTAGAGTGTACCAGAAGTGTACACTGTACCCCTGCGGGGCTCGTTCGGACTCCGCCTACAGCGCCTTGCGCCCGCGGTGAACGCTTACCTTATGTCGCCCCGCCCCCCTTCCGAACGCTAGGCCGAGGAGTGGTGCGGGTTCCTAGTGTGTGACCAGGCTACGCCGACCCGTATCTCTCCGAAGCCAACGGGAGCGCCTTTGCCCTCGCTCTAGCAACCGGGCCTTGGTCCCGGTGTATCCGTGAATCACTTTTACCACGGAGACGTGCTCGTGGCACCCTGTGTAGTACTTTGTGCCCGTGGCGTGGATAAGCCCATTTGCTTTCCCGCCGCGCCTTTGCAACGGGCTGTACTGCGTTTCAGTGTTGCCATAGACAATAATGTGTTGCGACCTTGAGCAGTATCGTGCTCTCGCCACGGCGACGGTTAACGCGCGCCTTGCGGCTCGCTAAGACCGGACCCCCACTAGTGGCCGTACTCCTTCGGGTTACGTTTACACTACAATGCATCAAAACATATGAATAAGTATGCACTTAGCGGTTGAAAGGTGCACTGGCGGCCGGATTTCGCTATCGCGTTCAACTCTTAAAGACGAAGCTCAAGGGTCCCCCAATTTTTCCGTTACATTGACGAGCATCTCAAAAGGCTGGAAGTTGTTTTACGTGCAATACGGTCCACTTGCCTCCCTTTGAAACCAGAGAAGTGTCATTTATGTTTTCACGAGCTTCAGTTGCTTGGTCACGTTGTCAGCTAACAAGGCGTTCGGCCGAACCTGAAAAAATTGCCGCAGTCACGAAGTTCCCAGTACCGTTCGATAACAAGCCTGTCAGGAGATTCCTGGGCTTTGTGCTATTATCCTTAGTTTATCGCAGACTTTGCAGGCGTCGCGTCCCCACTAACTCGTCCCAAGAGAGACGACGTCGCCTTCGAGTGGGACAAAGAACAGGGGGCTGCCATTAATGACATGCGTGAACGTCTTCAAACGCTTCCAGTGCTTCCCCACTTCGACGAAGAAGCCCCGACGATGCTTAACACTGACGCTAGCAATGTCATTCTGGGGGTTGTGCTTGTGAAACGGCGAGAGGACACAGAAAGAGTGGTCGCCTGCCTACGCTATCCGAACGCTAATTCGTGCAGAGGCTAACTACTCAACAACAACAACGAACGAAAGCCACGTCATAGTATGGGCAGTAATAAAACTTCCCGTACAGTATGACTGGCACTTTAAAATAATTATCGACCATGATTCACTTTTCTGGTTAACTAATATAAAAGATTCCACCGACCGATGACCGTGTTAGGGTTTCTAACTCTGCCAGTGTTTGACGTGTTGGTCGTACACAAGTCGGGGAAGCTACTTATGGACGTCGACTGCCTGTCCCAATTATCAATACAGACCTGATAAAGATGAAACTGGGTTTCTTGGGGTCATCGACATGTCTACCATCGCCGAACAACAACGTGACGACCCTGAGTGTCTTGGCTTGCTTTATTACTTTGAAGGATGATTGTCGTCGTTTCTGGTATAGAGCCGCACCCTATACAAAAGAAATTTTTCGTCGATCGGATTCCCCTACATGCTTGTCACTCTGACAACCTTCCGTACAGAAGTGCTTCAAGCATGTCACAACAAGTTGACTTATAGTCACTTAGGCTACACGCGTACATTGGAAAAAGTTCAGCAAAGATACTGCTGGCAAAGGCTCACCACTACCGTGAAGCAACACATTCGTACTTGTTTGGACTGGCAGCGACGTATGCTCCGACAAAACCTGCCAGCCTCCTGCAACTTCTTCAGGTCCTAAGTACACCATTCGAGCAGATCGGAATGGACATCTTGGATTCACTTTCTACTTCGGCGGCAAGAAACAGCTGGGTTATTGTCGCAATGGATTACCTTTGACCCAGTACGCCGAAACGAAGGCCATCCAACGAAGCACAATTGCGAAGGGGGCCAAATTTTTAATCGAAAATGTACTGCGGCATGGTGTACCCATCGTCGTGATAACAGACTGTGGCACCGCATTCACAGCAGCTCTTCTTGAGCGCGTTTTGATTGTAAGCGGATCGAGTCATCGAAAGACCACTCTTTACCACCCGCAGATGAACGGGCTGACAAAGTGCCTAAACAAGACAATTGAAGATATACTGTTCATGTACGTGGACGTTCGACATAAAATTAGGAAAAATCTTGCCTTAAATCACGTTCGCGTTCAATACCGCTAAGCAAGAGACGACTTGCATGAGTCCATTCAGCCTTTTTCATGAGCATGAGGTGCGGAAAATGCTTGATGCCATGTTACCACGTGAATGGGCTGACAATGACACAGGCGCCGACACATTTACCGAACGCGCGGAAAAAGCCAGGCAGCTGGCAAGCTTGCGAATCCGCCAGCACCAGCATTACGATGCAGGTCACTACAATGCCCACTGGAAAGCAGTAACCTACGAAACCGGTGACCGAGTGTGGGATTGGATACCCATACCAAGACGTGGACTCTCCTAGAACCTTTTAAGGCGATACTTCGCGCCTATAGAAGTTTGCAGCAGTTGATTGACGTCCCCTTCGAGGTCGTCTCCCACAGCCCTCTTGCGCCAGGCGTCGACAGTACGGGCCTGAACTTGTACATGTGGTACGCATGAAGCTATATGACAGTGAATGACTGTGCATTTTCACACAACGGTAGCTTAGATGTAGCATTGAGGCGATGTTACTATAAAGAGGGGTAAGTCACACGTGTATATGCGTAAAATAAAATGGCGACGGAGATATTTTGCTTACTCCCGGTACTGGAACTGTAAGTTAAGGAAATGAAGCCGAAGATGGCGTTCTGTGTACAGCTGATTCTGAAACACACTGTTTCGATGTCGCAAGTCGTTTCCATCATTTGTTCTCGCTACAGCGCAATAATATTAGTATATATATACACATCGATGCATCTCATCGTGGGCGTATGCCGAGGAGGAGGGGCACTGGCAGTTTTACGGCCACGCCTTTTATCACGTAATGGATGACAGAGTGCAAAATTTGTCGCGTGCTCTGACTTAGCAAGAGGTGCGGGCTGCGATGAACCTCCACTGCCCTGATGGGTAATTCTGCTCGCACTGATGCGATGCATTCATGTTGAAAATTTCTTGAAGACCTTGTTTAGGCGCTTGACTGCACCGGCGGTTCTCTCTCCCGCGTGGCTTTCTACGTTTACTTGCACATGTAAGGTACTTAGAAGTTTTTGTAGATTAGGTGTGGATGGCATTCATGCATAGATCATGCCTCTTTGGAGAGGCCCCACCACGGAGGTCTAGTGGCTAAGCTACTCGGCTGCTGACCCGCGCGTCGCGGGATAGAATCCCGGCTGCGCCGACTGCATTTTCGATGGAGGTGAAAATGCTGTAGGACCGTGTGCTCAGATTTGGGTGCTCGTTAAAGTACCCCAGGTGGTCGAAATCTTCGGAGCCCTCCACTATGGCGTCTCTCATAAAGATATGGTGACTTTGGAACGTTAAACCCCAAATATCATTCAACGAATTTTTGACGGGTCGCGTAGCACCCTTCGCTTGAACTCTGCGTGATACGCGGTTAAGATCGGGTGCTTTCAATAATTCTTTGAGCAGGCAACGTTAGTAAGCATTAAAGTCAACTCTCCCTTCTACTGCTCGAGGTGATCACTGTCGGAGGACACTTTGAAGAGACGGACACGCTCCGCCCAAGTCCTTTATCCAGAACGGCATTTTGGTACAAAACGCATTTTACAAATTTCTGTCTTCTCCCAGCAACTTGATGCGAAATTTGTAGACAGAAGAGCACAGAACGCACGCGGACAACAAAACCAGACCAGGCTCTAAAACAGTGCGGCCGCACATGCCAGCAAAAATATGCAGAAATAGCACATACAGTCGGGTGCGATTTGAAGGTTATCACGCGAGCGTCGACCGGCCAAGCATCCCGATGCCCTAGCGGAACGTTTAGAGAGAATAAAAAACAAGATTTCGCTTTCTTCGCTCCCTAAATGGCTGTTCTATGCCACGACAATCACCCCGTTGACGAACTGGTCCCCCCCCCCCCTTTCTCTCTATTCTAAGTGTTTCATTCGTTGCGATCAAGCGTAACTTGGTAGGCTGTTATCTTTCCGCACGACAACAACGTTGGTGGGAAAGCTGTTGTCAACCTTCATTTGAGTGACGTGCTATGTCGCGCAAAGTATAACCATTGCATTCTAATACTGACTTCACCAGCCAATAGAATTGTGCCAACCATTTTCACACAGGGGTTTCAATGCTGCAATGCTTGATGTTAACTCAGACCACATGTCGCAAAAAAATGCCTCGACGACCAACATTAGAGAAACACCGCTAAATTATTTCTTTGGGATGGTTTATGTCCCAGCGAGAGATTTCCCGTAAGCTGAACCGGCCACAGAAGACAATCAACCGCATTCTTCGAGCATTTTACCAAGAAAACCGCTTGGAAGATGCACCACACCAAAGGAGGCCTAGAAAAACAACTGAGGAGGAAAATGCCTTGATAATAGCTGCCGTGGTCAAACACCGTTTTCTCGACAACAAAGAAAATTAAAAAAGAGCTTGGCCTTTCCCTCAGTCTTTCGGCTATCCAAAGAAGACTGCTGCCGGTCTGAAAAGCCACGTGGCGGCTAGAAAGCCGCTTTGACCAGTGAACATCGAAGGAAACGTTTGGACTTTATGCGTCAGCGCGAACATTGGAGGGCTTAAGTCTGGCAGCAGGTCATCTTCAGTGTTAAATCAACGTTCACATTTTGCTGGAACCAGCGACTTCGTGTTTGGAGAGTCCGTGGCAGCTGGTGAGGTTTATATTGCTTGTGTATCATTTCACACAGACAGTGGTTCGGCACCGCTCTTAGGTTTAGGAGCGTACTCATAATCATCATAATCCGCACCAGCATCACCCTGACTAACCTAACTGCAGCAAAGATCTCTCCCATACTACTCTAGATAACCCGGCCCTGTTGCCGGCCACGGTCCCGTAATTCACTCGAGCTTCTTAATCTCATCCGTCGAACAGATTTTCTGCCGTGCCGAGCTGTGCTTGCCTTTTCTTGGAATCCACTCTGCTACCAATAGTTACAACTGATTATCCTTCTCTCTCATTTCATGTTTGGCTCACTTCCCCATTTCGACTAGTCATAACTCACGTTTTTCTCTGACCCACTGTGCCATTTTTGTGGCTCGACAAAAGGCTTTATACATAGTTACCACGCTGTGAATGTTGTGCGCAGAAAACGGATTTATCGCTTTTATTGCTGGTACGAGCATGAAACCATTCGAAGTGTCGGTGCAAGCGGGCGTGTATCGGTCAACGTCTGGGGCGCAATAACATATGTCGGTCAGGGTCCGCTCTTCCGCATCCCCAGAAGACTTACGGCCGAAGTCTTTTTTTGTCAAATACGCGACTCTGCGAGACAAAAAGCAAAATTAAAACGGAAGAGAGCCCGCATCTTATGTAGTCATCACGGGCAGTGTTTGCCACGGCAGCAGTGACGTAATGCACACGCTAGATGCAGCCTTCATGCCGTCCGATTGCTGATAATAGCGAAGAATGCGTTGCATGAATTACCATACCCTTCTATTATTGGAAGCCAGTAAAGAAAAAAAAAGAAAAAAAAAACACCTTCCTCGAATGGGAGGGACCACAGCTTCAGGAACAGCAAAAAGAGAGAGGGAAGCTTGCCTACTGCTTCCCTCTCCCGAAAAAAGAATTCTGGGCTGTGGCACCGTTCTCGCTCTTGGTCGACGCTCGCGCGATTACCTTCATATCGCACCCGACTGTACATGTCGCTGCCGAGATAACTGACCCCGCTTATCGTAGCGCCATTTGAAAAGGCGACGAATCAGATGCAAGAAAAGTGATAACGGCCCGAACATAACTTGCACGCGTGGGGACTGCTCTTTTGAACGAATTGCGGGGAGAGAGTGAGAACCTCTATATGAATATTCATATACCGTGGTCTGGAGTGATATAAGTACTGCACGCACAGGGCAGCCTATACCGCAACTAAAGAAATTTATGTATTGAATAAACACTATAGGAAATTTGCTTCACGCGAGAAACAAGTGACAACATAAAATAACAGCACGATGACTATCAATATTACAGGTATACGTACAGAAATAGCCCTGCGAAATAACGCTACAACCCGTCTTTTTCCGTTTTTTCATTATTTACTCATACAGTTGGGCTGTCGGCCGTTACAGCGTGGATCAAAAGTAGCACTTTGCAAAACTTACTATACATGATAAATAACAAAATGCACTTAAAAGAATAAAGAATGCATCGGTAGACAATAAAACAAGAATAGAAACCAATATAATAAAGCGCTCGCGGGACACTTGAGGTTATAAACGAAGATTACAAATTTTCTTCACTCGTTAACGATTTCATTCGCAAAGCAGTATCGTGGTATTTCGTGATGTACAAATTAGTAGCTAGACTTCCACTCACCGCTGCTTCTCGCTTTCCCGAAGCTCGCACTCCGGAGCGCGCGTAATGTAGAGGTGTGGCTGGTAGCCACACATGCGACGAAGCAGCCGCCACACGTTGGTTTCCGTGAAACACAGCGTGGCCAGGCAGATGATGCCGGTGAGCAGGAGGCTGGCGATCTCGGGCCAGACGGAGTGCGGGTTCCACGTGAGCAGGCGAGCGGTGGGCAGCATGCATTTCTGTTCAGTCGTCATGCACGTCAGCCGTACGTTGCAGCAGCGCACGAGAAACCAGAAGCGCCGCACTAGATGCATCGGTGACTCCGTGGCGTTTAGAATACGGCAGGCCTGAATAGAAGTAAACGTTTACTGAAGCAAAAACCATAAAAGAAAACTAGCTGAAACGAAGAAGAAGGACGTCTAGTTTACAGAGTTGATTTGATTTGTGGGGTTTAACGTACCAAAACTACCATATGATTATGAGAGACGCCGCAGTGGTAGGCTCCGGAAAGTTTGACCACCTGGGGTTCTTTAACGTGCACCCAAATCTGACTTCACGGGCCTACAACATTTCCGCCTCCATTGGAAATGCAGTCGCCAAAGCCGCGATTTGATCCCGCGACCTGCGGGTCAGCAAGTTTACAGAGTCACCAGACAAGCTTGTGTTAAGTGGTTTTGGGCTCCTTTTTTTTTTCGCCGAGTCACTTGTGGAATTCTCCAGTTGCATGTCATGTTTTTGGGGGCTCATTCGCATTTCCTCAGAAAATAAAGGTAATTTAGAAATCACCACAATTTACCAATTTGCGTTCTTGTTGATGGTATGGAGGAGTTGAGTGTTAATGTTAAAAATACGTCAAGGGAACAGCAAGTAATGCTGATTGTTCATTGAGAAAAATGCATTTAAATAAATAGAGATTACGCTGGAAGCATTGTTAAGAATTTACTATGCGTTTTGTCCCTATTTGCGCATAACATTGTTGTTTTTAGTTTTTTTATGTCCTCTTCGTACTTGACTGAATTAATCTGCACATAAAAGTATTGTTACAGAAAGTGTTTGGTCAGTTAACCTTGGCCGAATCAATGCTGCACAGAGCACGCAGGAATGTAAGACAACAGGGCTGCTCACACTCAAAGCCACAACAACAACGTCATCGTGTTTATCCATTCCGCGTCATTGCGGCGACCGTGCCAGAGGTACCATTCTGCACACGTGACAATATTTTCGAGAATAAGAAAACTCCTAAAGGAGTAAGGTAAGGCAAATAAAAGCGAAACGTTATCAAAAGTTAAAAAATAACACTCAATTTAAGGAGCAAAGTCATGCATTTGAGAGAGCGTAGGAGTGGGGCAAGCTCTCTCAAATGGTGCCTAGAACCTTGTATTCTTACGCATGTGCAGGCTATTTTCCGACATTGTACCCGCCTGTATCTATAATTAAATAAATATGGCTTCATTGGTTGAATATTGTGCTTTTTTATGCGTAGATACGTGTTTTTCTTCAGATAAGTTTCCAAGAAATTTTCCAAACTTCATGCACCTTTTCTTGAAGACTATATGGAACCCATTGTACTCAATATTTCTCATATTACGTCTATGTTCCCTTCTAAATGGTTTTAATTTAAAATGAAAAGAAAAACTTGTAAGTAATATTTAGACAAAGTATTAATAGAAAAGTCTGCCCGACGGCACGCGACTAGTGAAGACAATATTATTTCTTACCAAATATTTATATAAGCCCGGTTTTATAAGTTCAGATTATTATCACTTTGATTTTAAATACGGGCGCTACACAATTCCTGGTCATGGTGTTCTTGGTTCTTGAAAAAAGGTGCATTTCGTTTTGTATACGCAAGTTCAAAATTTCGTGCTGCAACACAAGCAAGAAATAAGAAAAAGGGTACTAGCTGTACAAGCTGAAGCCACAAGCGTTCTTATTTAGCACGGAAAGATTTATAACAAAATGGTATACACCTTCTACCAAGGAAAATATATCACACCACCATACTTCCTGAAGTTACCGCTTCTTGTGGGCTTCTTCGAAAAAAGTCGCGCCGCCTATTTCGGCTTATTTTGTGATGAGTATAGGCTTCTTTGCTCGGTAGCATCAGGCAACACTGCTACTATGCCTCCACCATGTCATGTCAGAACCAGGTATTAAGCGGTGGCCTTGCATGACAAAGAGATCGCGCTTTTAGATAGGGGTTACCCATTTTATCATTGTGCCTTCTTTTTATCGAACACTTCCCAGAATATGTCACGCATATTAAAGGTGACAAGAAACCTAGAAGGAACACACACAAGCGCAGTGCCTTCTCTGTTTCTTGTCGCTTTTCGCGCAGTTTTGTAGTTATGAATTACCAACTCGCCCAGCGTTCCTCTTAAGGTAAATTAACCTATTTACCTCTTAAGGTGAACAGTTGCATCCCTAGAATATTTTGAAAAGGGGCCATAGATGACATCAGTAGTGGCAGAAAAGTCGCATCACGTCACTAGAAATCAGGGCTGGTCAGAGGTATTTAAAGAAGCATTCCGAAGTGCAGATATCAATACACATGGGCTAGAAGCCTAAATTGCAGATACTGAGACACAGTCGTCATTGACAAAGCGGGACATTTCGAACATACATTTGTAAAAGACGAAAATACCTTTTTATATCGAAGGTGCTCATGAACCGCGAATACATTTATAAGGTTCTGGAAGATGTTGTGATTGATGTTATAAAGCATTGAAACTTGCATGTGGAAGCGATTGCTTCATTCTCTAGCGAATGCCAAGGCGTTCACTAGAGAATAAATTTCACTACAAGCATACTCTTCTTCCAGCCACAATGTCTCCTACACACAAGATTTTGGCGTCTTAAGCAACAGCAGCTTCTCACATAGGCTGCCATTTGGACATTGTGATTCTGCCTCTGGACAAGACTTGTGAACTCGAGAAATGGATTTCTGGCCCCCACCTCTCCCCCATGAATTAGGATTGTGATGCCTGGCTTAAGAGGTAGTTGCTTTCGTTGGTAAAGCATAACAATGCTCATTCCGCAAACACGCCGTCAACGGCGTCGGGTGAATTTTTATCAAATGGGTCATTCTGTGCGTGATGGGGTACGCCTCGCCTCTCGCTGCGTCGCCGATTGCTATTGCGCCTTTAGTTGTATTAGGAAAAGCTTGTGCATTCCACATTAGGCACACATTAGCTCATTTCCGGGAATACGTATCGGGATAACCACGTACTGCAGTGTATCGACATATAATCGATGGATTACAGAAAGAGTTCACTGTCGATATACAAGTATATTTTACAAATATATCCCAATATGGAAATACACAATACTCTAATGTGTCTCTTTCATACTATCACAATACTGCTGCCCAGACCAGCTCGAGATTGTGACCGAGTCATACGAGAGGTGGTGTGACGTCTTCATTATGTCTCAGAACATCTAACTTTATGCCGCTATCAGAATATATGACGCAGTAGTCACATGATTTATTCACTTGCTACAAGGAAGATGTTCAACCCCACTTGAGGAGCAGAAAGCTGCAAAGGGAAGATGGAGGATGAGTAGGCGAATCAGGAAAGACTTTCGCCTTCGTGCCGTCGTGAGTGAATGCATCATAGATCCTGCCAAGTTAAAGAAAAGACGTTATCTCTTTCTGCCACTGTTTTCAACGCCGTTTCGCCATATTATTGGACAGAGAACCTTATAATAATGAGAAGTCTAAATACCGCGGAGATATCAGTCGCACTTGTGGACATGTAATTGCCATCACTCTGCATACGCGCAGATCCCGAACGACACTCTTACCTGCATGAAGTCCGCCTCGTTGTCCATGTGGCAGAGATCATTCAGAGACGTCAGCCACATAGCTCGGCCTAGACCCCACGATATGGAGACTGTTGGCACCATGCGAAGTGTGGTGGTGATAATCTCTAGGACGTCCCGGGTAAGCGATTTCTCTTCGTTCAGGTGATACGACAGGTGAAGCCGGATCACGTACAGCACAGCCAGAACACCTGGTATAAAGAGAGCCAGCACGGGCGTGGCTAAATTTTTCACAAAGAACACCTAGTGTGCTTTGATGTTCATCAAACAATTTTGATTTTTCTGCCATTATGTCAGCAACACACTTAGTATAACCGAGATTGTAACTGAACGCTCGCTTCAAATTCATGAAACTGAATTATCAAGGAGCACACGTTGACATGTCTCTAAAGTTTATCGATATGCGGGGTTTAGCGTCCCAAAACTACCATATGATTATGAGAGACACCGTATAGGGGAGGGCTCTGATAATTTAGACCACCCGGGGTTCTTTAACGTGCGCCCAAATCTGAGCACACGGGCCGACAGCATTTTCACCCACATTGAAAATTCAGCCGCCACACATGTCTTGAAGGTTGAGCTGCCACCTATTACTATCTTAGAACTCGATACCCGTACTCACAACAATGCTGTTACCTCCGCTGCCGACACGAGAATTTCATCAACGTGTGCATGCGTGCACTCTATAGCAGTAAAAAATGAACCTGCCTTTGTACTTTACTGTAATTAGCCTTTGGTTGGTCTTTCTCGAAGTTGTTACCTCCGCTAGAATGATGCAGTATAAATTTTAGCGCTGCTCGTCATAAAACATTTGTTTTCTTTTTATCCAACTACCCAAGCACCATGCCTAAAAAAGCTTTTTGGGCATCTGCTTTGGCATTAGCCTTTTAGCCACGAATCGCCGTATCTGCACAATTTTAAATCGGCATCAATGTAGGTCGAAAACATTCCGAGCCCCAAAAGGAACAGCACAAAAGCAAATGCATGAGCGCATTTAAAAAAAAAACAATTTTATCTACGTAGACGCTGGACTGACTAAACGCTGAGCGTTCAGAGCTAGTGGGCATGCTGTCACGCAAGTCTCCACCTTTTTTTTTAAAGTAGTGCTGGAATACTTCATCTTATCAGCAAGCCCCGCAAGGAGTTCTGTGAAACAAAAGAAAAGAGGGGAATTCCAGTGGGCCAAGCTGCCTTCATGACTGTGCTACAGAGCTATGCAGCTAACGTAGCTTCGCGACAATACAGAGCAATTTTTTTTTCACGAATGTTTGTGGGTAGGGCTGTTTATCAGCGAGAAAAATGTGGTACATGCCACAGGTAGAGGCGGAGCGCCAACATGAAGCCATGGCCATGGTACGACGTGCCTGATTTCTCGTTTGCCACACCGTAACCTGCGCTACTAGTTGCCGTTTCGATGGCTTATGAACGTCAGTCAGCACTGTTGGTAGGCATGGCAGCTTGTGCGAAACAATTTCTACCTGCGGGCGTCCCGTAGCACGTTATCATATTTACAAGCTGTCAGCTGACCACTCCGCATGCATACCACATGAAACGAATGAGGGTATGGCCGTCGCTGGCCATCGGACATGTTATTTGATGGGAAGTCCCTGCCAGGAAAAAGTTACGTTTACGTCCACTTTTCTGTGGTCACATTTGCATTACAGTTACTGCCATTGTCATCTCCTATACTTACATCTCATCGTCGTCTATTTGTGTTGCGGGAATAGTCTGTGCTGGATATTTTGTCTAACATCATAATTTCCGATGAGAACCACCAACACCCCGTCAACTTATTCATTTAGAAATAATTGGGCCTTCGTGTGCTACTTTAGTCTTGCCAAACACATTCTCGATTTAGTTATTCAATGCTATTTCGAATAGTTTGAACCAACACAACCTATTTATCCGTAACATCTTAAGCTGCACTATTGTGTATAGGATGAATATGAAACATTATATACCAGGCTGGGAATAAACTGATTCTAAACGTTTTCTTCATTATTTCTGATAGAATGATATTTTCCGTACAGAAACTGTTTCATTTGCGGGACATTTACAACACCGAGTTAAGGAAGCAAAATATTTTTTTTTCTTTTATTGCAATCGCCTAACTTCTATTCAGGGCCGACCCCGGCTTATGGAGCATCCCACTGTAAAAGAGCTAAAAACAACCAGCTTTTGGAATGCACCACTAGGGTTGCAGCAAGTGCTATTCGTGGAATAATTCTTAAGGGACCCTACTATTTATACACAGCATGCAGCATTCGAAACTGTCCCACTGAGAATAAGTCACTGCACTTTATTAATTAGACATCTTTCTTGGCATACTTGAAATAATATCTTTTCTAGTGGCTAAGGTACTCGGCTGCTGACCCGCAGGACGCGGGTTCGAATCCCGGCTGCAGCGGCTGCATTTCCGATGGAGGCGGAAATGTTGTAGGCCCGTGTGCTCAGATTTGGGCGCACTTTAAAGAACCCCAGGTGGTCTAAATTTCCGGAGCCCTCCACTACGGCGTCTCTCATAATCATATAGTGGTTTTGGGACGTTAAACCCCACATATCAATCATGAAATAATATCTTTAATTTCTTGTCTGTCTGTCAATGTATCTGTCAAAATATTCAGCCACCCGGTCAAAATTTAAGCCCTCGCTTAACGCCTAACCATCTTGAAATGGTGGCTGCATTTACGCTTGTGAACTTTGACAATCAAAAAGCAAATATTTACGCATAGTTGAGGTGCCACATCAATACGTATATATTCGCCGGGGTGTTCCTCTGTTAGAAAATGCAGATATACGCAGATATAAAGAACCTAGTGTTTATTAGGCTGAGCTGAAGATGCGACGCTATGCCCGAAAAGAGCCATCTGCCGAAAATATGGTGCTGCCACTTGGCCTGGGTTGTGCACAAGCTCCTGCAGAAGACACTTTATCATCTTTAAACACTTTAAACACTTGCAGTGAACCACGCACATACGCGGCCAGTTGTTTGGAGGCGAAGGAGCTACTTGACTATTCTATGTAACGCTGTCCCTCCATACACCCCCACAGCGCATGCTCCTCGTGCCACGTGCTGGCGTCTCGTGTTGGCGCACCAAGACACCTACAAAATTTTTGCTCCCCTCCCCTTCTGTCGTTTCGCAAGGCAAACGCAAAGAGCGTGTGCTAGTAACTGCCGAATTCAGTGCGGAATTTAGTTAAGAGCGTCTTTACTTGGCTTTCACGTCGCGGCCACTGTAAGCGCTAGTGCCAGCGGGTGCGCATCTACACGTGGTTCTATTTAGCGAGAGATGGTCTTAGTTTTTTTTTCTGGAATATTTATTTTCTAACTTTTTCAGTGATACACTGACTCCACGCACAGTGATTGAGCTTTGTTTATAAGCTGTTATTCCTTGAACGTGGCAGCTGTAAGCTGACATTGGTGCTTGCTAAGTGGCCCCTGTACTACTTCTCCTTAGAGCGCCTATATAGGTGCAACGCAACGAGAAGCTATGAAGTTCAAGCGCATGCCTTACATGAATGCACTGTTTCTAAACGCTGTAATTAGCGAATTCTGCTGACAATGAAAAATAAGCTTATAAGACTCAAGAGATGTTCCCCCGTCACAGCATGGGGGAGAGGGGAGCGGGGGGATAGGTGAAAGTTGACTTGCGTGTGCCTGAAGTGCTGTATTCTTTCTTTCCCTCTCTGCCTTTCTTTTTCTACATATTTCTATTTATTTATTTTTTACAGGCGGCAGCCTCCGAATGCTGTTTTCTGGCAAAATTGACATGACGTCTTTGTTCTTTTCTGCAGTGAGCATGTCCTTTTTTTTTAACGCCACTTTTCAAACCCTGTTTAGAGATTTTAAATCAGCAGCATACAGTCAAAAGTTTAGTAAACTTGACGTCAATCACCTAACTATAAAAAATCTATTACTCTCTGTTCCCCCTAATTTGGTTTGGTAACAACACTGTACATTAAAGGTATTCTCAAGAGAACAGAACGTTTCTTCGTTTTATTGGCAACACCGCAAATTTAAGTTTTGTTAGATCGAGTTTGAAACGTATCGGAATAATTTGATGTTATGCGAGTGACAATGCAATTTTATTGCGTTGTCGTGAGCAGGGTTATATCAACATTTGTTTTGGAGGGTAGGGAATCTTCTTGATCTGAAGTTGGGGCCACGCAAGCAAATCGTCCTTTCGCGCTATGCGTACATGACGGGAAAATTTGGGTGGTGCAGGGGACATGGGTTTGGAAAGTCTCGCCCTGGCTACGCCACTGGCCGTGAGCGCCTTCTGTGCTACTTCTTTCGTAATCAATGAATCCTTGCAAATGTGGCTTTTGTTTCTCTTTTTCGTTCGGTAACATAAGAATATTAGAAACCATTTATCTTTCTCTCAATAAAAGAAGTATACGAATGATGTCTGGCAGCAAGAGGGAACTGCCATGTGCCATACCAAAAAATACGAAATCAAATCGTTGGCAAATTCAACGTTCGTGCCTTCCGATCGCTTTTCTGTTACGTTTTTGTGTGTTTACTTTTCAGACTAATTCTGAATGAACCAAAATGATCTAAACTTTTCTCACTCACCCAAGACGCACTTAACGACGACCACCAGGGCGAATGCTCTCGCAGGTCTGGGTCCCGCCATCTGCGACAAGACGTAGCTCAGCGGTACGGCTGCCCAGCCGTATGTGGCAAAGAGTACTACGACGGAAACCCAAAACTCGAAACTGTCACCGAACCCCCAGATGACCACCATGGGCGCCAGTAAAAGCATGTACAGCATGTACAGCACCGTATAGTCCCAGAAAATGTTGGACAGCCAGTAAAGAGCGCCGGGCACTCCGCTGATGCGCTGCAAAATCCGACCGCCATCAGCTTCGTCGATTGCCGGGAACAGTGCTGCGGCGGCGCTGAAGAGTCCGAGTGAGATAGGAACGAACGTGGCGCCGCTCAACTTCACCTCGACGTCGGAGAGCCAAGAGAAAACGTTGGCTGGGCTAACTGACGCACCACCTGGCAGGAACTCGATCGCCGCCTGGACCCGCTGGGCATTGTTGCCGCTGACCAACTGCAGGGCGGCGTTCTGTAGCAGGAGCAGGGATAGAGCCTCGGATCTTCTTGAGCGAACATTGTACCAGGCAACGAGAGCCTGCGGCATTGAATGCAAAAGGTATTACCACACTACAGCAGAGGCAACTATGATTCTAAAGTAGTGCTCACTCTTTTTCTTTTTCGGACAGCACGCTGAAAAAAATTCGCTTGCGTATATGCACGTTATGTTCCAGAAAGATCTTGCAATGGAATAAGTCATTAGTGCTGGATAGTTGAGCATCGATAAGTCAGAAAATCACACATGCATCCTACATTATTATAATCTTGAAACGTAAATGAGACCTCTTTTAGCCTGAGAAATTTTAATGGGGCGTCGGCGGCAGTTTTTTAAACTTCACGTTTTCGCGTACATACATACATACATACATACATACATACATACATACATACACATACATACATACATACATACATACATACATACATACATACATACATACATACATACATACATACATACATACATACCATACATAACGATGACAGCGCTGGCAGGGCGCAGACGCACGCTGGGTTAGAGCGAAGAAGGGACGAAGCAAAATAATACAACAGCTGGGCCAGTGAGCAGACATTGTATATAGCCTTCTGTGTCGTTCCTCTACAGTAGAAAACCTTTTTCGAAATGATGATTATATGGAAGTCAGAATAAGATTGACAATTACTTTACCTTGCTTTATTGCAAATCTAAAACATCATGAAATGGTTCTGAATGTGCAAACATACCCACCGCAGTGGTCTAGTAGTTAAGGTGCTTCATTGCTGACGCTCCGGTCGCGCTTTTAATCCCAGCCATGGCGACCGCACTTTGATGAATATGAAAACGGCCGAGGCCCGTATACTTTGTTTTCAGTGCACTTTAAATGCGGAGTATACAACCAGCCCTTATACATAGCCTTCATCCACTGTTCGCAAAAGTTAGCCGACATAGGAGTTTCTCTGGCATATGAGCCAACAACAATTTCCTGCCCCAATTATTTACTCCCTGGTAGGGAGTGAACTCGGCACATGTCATCGTAAAACGCCGCCTGCCTAATGACAGTTTATGAACGACATCGCCTTGTTAAACTCCCCAGGAAGTTTCAGGTCACGCGGTTACAAACTCCCCATGAAAGTTTGAAAAACCTTTTTAGGGGCGAAGCTCCTTAGGGCGTGGGCTGTGCGTCCCCTGTAGGCTGTATGTAGCCACCTCTAGTTTAGTTCTTGCAGTGTTCACTAGATGGCGGTACCGTCCCCTGTATGTAGCCACCTCTAGTTTAGTTCTTGCAGTGTTCACTAGATGACGGTACCGTCTCCTGTATGTAGCCACCTTTCGTTTAGTTCTTGTAGTGTTTACTAGATGGTGGTACTTGTAGCTGATGATGAAAATATGCAAGATGTTATAAACTAGAAAGCGGTACTTGTAGTTGATGAAAGACGCGAGATCTTATAAAATAGGAATGATGTCACATATGGCGCGTGTCATTGGTTGAAGGCAATCGTTCGATTTAGTGCGGCGACGTACGCTAGAGGGAGCGATGTAATAAAATCGAGTGGGCAAAATGTACAGAGGATTCATGGTTTACCAGGTTTACCTCCGGAGCTTCGCCCACTCATCATCATTCACTTCGTGGATATGGCGGAATTTTTTTTGAACGTGACGTGCGTGTTTGTGTGTATGTACGGGCATATGTTTGCACGTCGGTGTAAAACACCAGCGCTTTGTGTGGATGTCCGTGGGAGCATCTGTCGATAGGCAACGAAATTACAAGTGCAGTGAAGAATTGCAACGATTGGTTAATGTTTACTGTAAACATTTCAATATGTTTGGCATTGTTGAACCACGCTGGACATCTGTCTGATTCCTCAAGAAACACCGCGAATGCCAGCCTTCAAAGGGCTGAGTTGAAAAAAAATCAAAGAGTAATTTAATGGTAGCAAAAGTAAGATGTTGCGATCGTCAGCGATCGCCCCTGTAGTTCTACCGTAAAACGTCCAAGCGGTCCGAAGTAAGCATCGCTCGACCACGGCAGGCTGGCTGGCAACCAGTGGGACAGTTGCGACGGCGACGCGCTCGCTCTGTCTCCACCGGCGGGGACTTCTCGGAGTGTCACCAATATTTCCCGGCTGCAACATCTAAGCGGTAAGCGGTAAGAAGACCTCGCTATGCCGTCGGTATCAAGCCCCCATCGTAGTGAGCTCGCACTGTGCGCCGGTCGCCGTGGCGAGCTCTACGAGCTAGCACCGACCACCGGCGAGGCAAAGAATTTGTTTCACAAAAAATAAAGGCTGCTGGGATGAATAACTATCTTCTGCACCTTGCGACCGCAGCTGTCAAATACAAGGCGAGTGCCGAATGAGGTGGAGTACGATCGATTGCTTCTGGACTTTCACCGTCTAAAACTTCGAAGCGGTCCGAAGCAGGCTTCGCTCGACCACGGTAGGCTGGCCGGCAACCGGTGCGAGAATTGCGCCGGCGATGCACTCGCCCCGTTTCTACCGATGGTGGCTTCTCGGAGTGTCACCGGTATTTCACCGGCATTTCATCGGCTGCAAGATCTAAGCGGTAAGAAGGTCTCGCTATGCAGTCAGTATCAAGCCGGCATCGTAGCGAGCTCGCACAGCGCGCCGGCTGCCGTGGCGAGCTATACCAGCTAGCACCGACTACCGGTGAGGCAAAGAATGTGTTTTACAAAAAATAAAGGCTTCTGGGATTAATAACACTTTTCTGCGCCTTGCGACCGCAGCTGTCAAATGACTAACTCGAAGGCGATCGCCGAACGAGGCGGAAACACACAGAAACAGTGTACGGCATGTATGCCCATGCAGAGGAACCGTGACTGCAAACCATCTCGTTCGTTTAAGTCTATCGTTGCGTAGCTTAAACTGTGTGGATAGCGGACACCTATTTATGTACATGGGAAAAATAACGAGGCGTAAACTGCACATCAGCAAACATTTTCTGATCGCAAGCTGTCATTCATGAAATCACCGTGCCGTACTCGTGAGTGGGGCCTATGTCGTCGAACGCGGTAGCGCCGGGTCTAGCTCGGTTCATCGCTGGAGCTTGAATGTGCCTCGTTGATGTGTTCGTTCAAGGCCGCTCGGGCTTTGCGTATATTTCAGTGCATTTTACGTATTCACAAACAGTGCTGCTATTGAAAATTCAGCCAGTACTACAAAGCGCCTACTGATAAAAATCCTTTCTCGATCGTTAAAAACATATTGAATATTAAGGCAGGCTTAAGGTAAAAAGGATGAGTATTTAGGTACATATATTAGGCCACGCAACTTCATACCAAGGTCGTGCGTGTTTATTGCTTAATCATTAACAAAAAGGGTCCCTTCAGAGCTACATGGGAGGTCAGAATATGGTGCGTATATACACCCGGTGACTAAACCGTATGTGTGCAACGCGGGTGGCAAGCTGTGGTGACTGTGTGTGTTGTATCATTACATGAACGTTGTGTGCATATTTTCGTACTGTAATCATTATTGTGTGTATCGAACGTAAGGCAAATAAAGTTACAATTGCGCATGGTATGACTGCTGATGTATATTCTTCTCGGTTGATGTAAAAACTTACTCCCATACTGACATGAAAAAGTTTCCCGATGGATGGAAACAAAACGCTCCTTGGCACCATGCGAAAACTTCCTACTAATAAGGAATAAATTTTTTGCTCTCTCTGGACGGTGTTTAAAAATACCCATGAGGGCGTGCGCTAGAGGACAAGTCATTTGCTCCCATCTCGGCGTATTTCTGTTTACAGTGTAGATTGAGAGAAGCATTTGAATCAGTCGATGCATTCAGTCGAGTCACTCAGTCGAGGCACTATGGAATCAGGGCATTTACGAACTATACATGAACGTACTGCAAGAAATCTACCGTAGATCCACAGCCACCATAGTTCCCCCTAAAGAAAACGACATAATCTCAATAAAGAAGAGTGTAAGGCAGAAAGACACCATCTCTCCAGTGCTATTCACCGCGTGTTTACAGAAGGTTTTCAGGGCCGTAGACTGAAAGGAGTAAGTAATAATAGTTATTAGACAGCATTTTAGTAAACTGTGATTTGTTGACGACATTGCTTTGGTGAGTAACTTGGGGTACAAATTACAGCTCATTGTTACTGAAGTGAACACGGAAAACAGAGGAGTAGGTATGAAAATTATTATGCATAGAACTAAAGTAAAGTGTAAGAGTCTCAGCAGAAAAACAGAATTTTGCAATAAGTCGAAAGACACTGAAAGTTGTAAAGGATTATGCCTATTTAGGACAAGTAGTAACCGCGGAGCCAGGCCATGAGAGTCAAATGACTAGAAGAAAAAAATTGTCAGATCCCACATTCAGTTGGAATCGATGATATGCGAAGCACGAATAGAAAGATTGATATGTCCCTTTAAAATCAACACAATGCTACGAGGTGGAGGTAAATGATGCCATACTAGACTTCCGTGTCATGATTATCATGTTTGGATGTGTCGTTTACCTTCGCCATCTGTTCACGTTAGGTGGTGCCAAATTTAGTGCATGTGGAGCTAGCGAAACGGTCGCGAGCACGCTATGAGCGTGGTATGTTGCCATGCTCTTACATGACACGCGTGTCAGGATTGTCATGTTTGCACCAGTCATATATTTTTTCATTCATTGATGTCGCATAGCACCCAATTTGGTATGTGTAGAGCTAGAAAAATGGCCGCGAGTGCATCATGAAGTGCCCAATATATACTGCAGTATAGCGTTGACGGGCGCGCATGGTTGGCACAGTGACGAACACCGGCGTCAAATGCTACATGCAGCAATACGTGCCAATGCCTTACCCGGACAACACTGCGTCTTCCTCTTTTCGTGACGGAGGGACGCCGGACGCGCTGAAATGCCTATGCGTCAAAGCAGCGCAGCGCCGCGCGCGCTGCGAGTATATGGCAGGACCAACGCCTTGCGTGGCAACGCCGGCGTGATGCCACAAAATTAACGCCGGCGAGCATGCACAGCGTGTCACGTCAAAATGTATTGGCGCATTGACTGCGGCATGTACTCATGTTCTCACATGACACGCATCTTATGATTATCATGTTTGCACGTGTCTCATACATTCGTCATCCATTGACGTCACGTAATACCAAATTTGGCATATGTTAAGCTAGCGAAACGGCCGCGATTACATCATGAATGTGGCATGTAGTCATGTTGTTACATGACGTCGTGATTATCATGTTTGGATGTGTCATTTACCTATGTCGTCCAGTCGCGTCGCGTAATACGGAGTTTGGTAGATGTGACGCTAGCGAAACAGCCATGAGCGCATCATGAGCGTAGCATGTAGTAATGGTGTTACATGACACGCATCTCAAGTTTATCATGTTTGCGCCAGTATCATACCTTCGTCATCTGTTCACGTCTCGTAATACCAAATTTGGTATAAGTGAAAATAGCTAAACAGCCGCCAGCGCATCATGAGCGTGGCATTTAGTCATGTTGTTACATGACATGCATCTCAATATTATCATGTCTGCACTTATCACATATTTTCAACATCCATTCACGTACCGTAATACCAAGTTTGGTGTATGTGACGCTAGCGATACGACCGTGAACGCATCATGCGCATGAGATGTAGTCATGTTGTTACATGACACGCATGTAATGATTTTAATGTTAGGGTATGTTGCTTGTTTTCACCATGCAATCATGTCATACCATAGTAGTTTTGCAACATGCCTTGTGGACGAAACCACCGCAAAAACTGCAGGACCATGAAATGTAAATCATGATATTCATAAAATACACATCGTGAATGTCATGTTATGTCTAATCATGTATGTTCTCCATACAGTCATGTTATGCCATACCAAGTTTGGCATCGATTCCAATATCGAAACGGCCAGGAGAGCTAAAAGTCGTAGGTGGCTAGATAGATAGATAGATAGATAGATAGATAGATAGACAGATAGATAGATAGATAGATAGATAGATAGATAGATAGATAGATATGCGCAAAGTCGCCGAAGTTCGCTAAGGAATGCTTCGCATTTAAAAACGCCAGGCCTGCGCGGAATGCTAAGCAGAGTCCCAGCGAAAGCTAGAAGAGCAGCCTTTGAAGCCTTTTCTTAACATTCTTTGGGTAACTGCAACAAGCACACTTGCTGGGCTTCCGCTATGCCATAGAGTCTCATAATATTTCTACAGTAGTCCGCCATTGAATATGCTATCTTTTGCCACTCTTAGTATAAACTTGGTGTTCGCAAAACTCTTGCAAGAATTTTAGTGCCACTTTTTTTATGCAGTCGCTTCATTTCTCATAATCACATGATGGTTTTGGGATGTTAAACCGCATATATCAATCAATTATGCAGTCGCTGACGAGGATGAATAATTGTGCCTGAACTGGGTGGGTATGCATTGCAGTTAATGGGTAATCAAGAGAAAGTTGTTGTAATGGGTTGCAGTACTGGAAGGTTCACTGGTTACGCAATTCGAATTGTGTGGCACCTGGTTTTAACTTTGCTGTTCTAAAAAGCTTTATTACTCACACTGATGCGATTTTTTTCCGATATCAAGCCTGCCCAATACAAGTTCGCAACGGTGTTTCAAGCACCAGCGTGCCTCTGAGGTAGAATACTAGGCTGGTACGCAGGAAACCAGGGTTGAAACCCTGCTGTGTTCTTGGTGTTTTTACTTACTAAGTTTATCGTGCGCTAGTGGTCACGGACACCGGCTGCGGCAGATGACAACTACGGCAAAGCATACGAGCCCTGTGATGTCATAACAGCCTTCGCTGTAATGAGGATAGGGTGGATGACACTCGGCAAGCATTCTCAAATCATGAATCGCAATCTACCACTAACCACGAATAGAAAAGTATATAACAGATGCATCTTGCCGGTACTTACCTATGATGCAGAAACCTGGAGGCTTACAAAGAGGGTTAATCTTAAACTGAAAATGAAGCAGTGAGCGATGGAAAGAAAAATGATACGCGTAACCTTCAGAGCCAAGATAGCAGTGTAGGTCAGGGAACAAACCGGGGGTTGAGGATATCCCAGTTGATATTAAAAAAAGAAGAAGTGGACGTGGACCAGGCACGCAGTGTGTAGGCAAGATAACCGCTGGTCAATATGTGTAACTGGATGACATTCCCAGAGAAAGCAATTACATTGAGGAAGAACAAAGTTAGGTTGACCAAGAAGATAAAAAAACTTGCAGGTATAACGTTTCAGCAGAAAGCATAAAACGGGGTTGGTTTGCGGATTATGTGAGAGGTCTTTGCCCTGAAGTGGGCGTAGTAAGGCTGGTGAGGATGATGAAGAAGGAGCCCCAGGTAGTCTGGTATTTCCGGACCTCTCTTACTACGGCGTCCGTCATAATCATATCACTGTTTTGGGACCGTCCAACCCCATAGTATTCAATATAGACCTGCAGCACGAGTACTTCATGAAACCGTATATATATATATATATATATATATATATATATATATATATATA
The DNA here is from genome assembly GCA_013436015.1 of Rhipicephalus annulatus. Taxonomy (NCBI): domain Eukaryota; kingdom Metazoa; phylum Arthropoda; class Arachnida; order Ixodida; family Ixodidae; genus Rhipicephalus; species Rhipicephalus annulatus. Next base: position 265,132 of record WOVY01013723.1, read on the forward strand.
TATATATATATATATATATATACTGAACCAGAGACTTTGTGATTTTGTTTTTATTTTTGGAGAAGGAGAATGCTGTTTCGCATGAGCCCTTATGATATACACTCGCACGAATGTTTAGCGGGATCCTGTAAGTATGCACATATAAAAGGGTGGGATTTCCGGGAATCACATGAACCGCTCATCTAGATACGCCTCTGGTGTGTGCATCATGACAGTGCGGCTGTGATACGAATGTAGATGAACTTCTCATCTCTAAGGCCTAATATTTGAGTAAACTAAAAAAAACGAGAATGCACAGCCCAAGTGTACCAACACACTACTAAAGTCAAATCACTTGCACTATCTCACCGTCTCCGAAGAAAACGGTGGGCTTTGTATCCGATATATTGAATGGAGCCAACGAATATGCCACTGGTAATGCGATAGAACTTGCCTGAGTTCCCAGCTCATAGGAAAAGCTGGGTGTGGCATTCCCCATGACAAGTGCGTCACCAGCTCCTCCGACGTTTACATGCGAGACCTTGACTCCGAGCTGTGCACCAAGTCCGATGACTGCCTTTTCGAGGTCTGCTGTTTCGGTGACACCATGTACGTATCCTGGTGCACAAGTTAAAGAAAGAGGCGTTCAATCACAAGCGATGTTCGTACTATTCATGAATGCAAACACTGAAAGGTTGACTCTCTAAGCCCCCAAATCTGCTCGATCGAGACTTTACTCAGAATCAAAGTAATTGCCAATTTAAAGGACAACTGCCGAGAAAACGTGCCTACTAAATTTTCTTCGCACACATATCTTCGGCGGGTTCCACGTCGCATGCAAATAGAAAAAAGCAGGAGTTTTTACGGGCACATAATATTTGACAGACATTTTTTTTACGGACGAAGCTACCTTTTCTTACTTCACGCTTTAAGTGTGGCAAAACTATTTATGAGTTCAGATGTATATTTTATGTGCGGAGATAGCGCGAGTGTAAAATCAACTGTGAAATTACAGAACTAAGCTGCATTTTACTAAATGGCTAGACGAAAAGTTTTTATGTTCAAGCCCACGTGCGCACTATGTCACACGACTTTCGCAATTGATCCCGACACAACTCAGCAGGGTGTGTTCAGAGATAATCTGTGCTGTGGCTGTCCTTCTTGCACAATAATTACAAAGCAAGAAAACACCATCTCAAAAAAGATTGGCACAGTGACAGCGTTCTTGCTCTGCTGCAGATGCACGAACATTTGTGACAGCGATCGCAGAACCTCACTGCCGAGAAGCTGTTCAGTAAATTTATTCAGCTTCCCTTCGCACTATAGATCTAGCCGATTTCACGGTCACGCTGTCCTGTCGTCGAAGTCGGTGACGTGGCAGCTTGTGGTCTTCCCTTAGTCTTTGGACGAGACCGGCCCTCTCGAAGTGAAAACGTGGTGTTCTGGGTATCACTGCGAGCCGACAGTTTGAAGAAGAACTGCGGTTTGTGCATCCAGACCATCGGAAAAATGCTGCAGCACCTCCGAGGAGCCTCGACCGAACGTCGCCGAAGTCAACGGTCACGCCACGGAGTGCCAGCGTCGCGGTCTCGAAAGTTAAATGCCCGCTGCGCCCGTCGGTAGAACGCAGCTCCCGATGCGACCGTCTTCTTTCTTGCCGCGCAAGTAATGCCAGCTCATCGCGCGTTACTCTTGCATTACGGCTCGAGTCACGCGCTTCGAGCCGTGTGCTGCACCCTGCACGTGCTCGTGCCTGTTCCGCGAGCTTCCCCTCTAACTTTGTCATCTTCGTCTTTAAAAATCACGCACGACAGTCAAGGTGGTGAATCGTCGCTGCTAAGCCTTTGCTGAACTTCATTTTGCAGCAAGGTCAGTTCAAGCCCCATGGAGTCAAACGGAGGCAATAGAACGATGGGTATACAAATCCGTGTACCACGCATCACTACCATGCCTGCTGAAGCACAGTGTGCTGCACCTTCCATAGACACTAGCAGCTGAATTCCCTCTACGGTATTTATAGTAAACTCTATGTATTGCAACATGTGTGCTGGTTCGCTGAAAATGACTTGCAACGCCGAAGCCCATGGCCTCACGAGTTCAAAGATTGTGCATGGCTTCAACTTGTTTTTACTTCAACAAGTAAATATAATATCCTTTATTCAACGCCCCTTGTGAAAGAACAGATTTTAGCAGTGAAAATATGGGCTAGTGGAAACCAAGCGCAATGTTTGCACTTATGAAGCCACCCACTATTATGTTGCAAGTCAAATTGAGCTCGACTGCTTATATGAGCTTGTTCTAGCGCGTGTTCGCTAGGGAACCTGTATTCATTGGCCATAAGGAAACGAAGCCGGCGGTGTGTTGTGAAGTGTTTCTTTAACTAGCCCGCGTCCATTGATAGAGAAGGAAGTTGTGTTTCAGTTATACAACCAACGCTAGTGGGTCTATCATTGCAGTAGCTACCTTGACGGTGACGCCTGTGACTAGTATTCTTGAGAATTATCAGCCAGTTTTACACAGTGCGTAATATAAGTCAAGCATTTCATAAATTACGTTGCATACGTTTTCAATATTTTGCTTGGCTAATACCCATGATACAATGAACGCTGAAGATCGCGTACCGTGACATTGTGCTCATCGGGGTCATCGATCAAAGGCATTCATGGGGCTTGGCCTAGAGGGTGATATACGACGACAAAATCAACAGTAAATGAGAAGCTTCTCCTGGGCAATAGATGAGTTCATGTATATCATGTGAATGACAGCATAACTTTTAGTGAGCAATAACTGCATTCTTGTCCATTAGTGCAAGGAGCACATTTCACCTTCTTGGAACCACAATCGTGAGAGGCCGGCTCGTGCCCAATCGTTGCCAACATTCATTATGCCTGTCGATATCATCGCTCCCCCTGACAAAATAAAATGAGCGTCTACAAAAAGCTTTACAGCGAAAGCTTTTTATGAGATTCCACCAAGCGTCTTTGTTGCTGTCGTAGTTGTCCGCCGCCGCCGCAAAGGTCCGTAACCGCTATCAATAGCGAAAAAAACTAAGTAAAAAAGAATACTGAGGATGGACTGAGGTTGGAAACTGGGTGCTTTCCAGGATAACTGAAATTCTACATCAGAGCCATGCCGCTATCGAAATTTATTTCCAAGAAGACCCTCTACATGCCTTGTTTCGATAAGAAAGCACATAAACATGTGTTATAGCGCGTAGTAAAAAAGTTAAATAGCAACCAGGCATCACCCAATCCGGATTATGTTACCCAGGTCAAACAATGTCTATTACGTAACGAGTGCGTTGTTGTATGCTTACAAGTCATTATAAAGACTCAGTCAAAAGTCAAAGATAATTCGTCATCTGTCAGTGATGGCCACCGCATCGACAAAGAGCACAAAACTTTGTAGCAGGTACTTCGCCTCTCCGAAAAAGGATGATGAAAAAAGTGGGTGCTTTTCTAAATGAGAGGAATTATGGTTTATGGCGTAGTGGGTACTTTGCAAATGTCAGTCAGCTTTCACTGTGACTCTGCTTGCGCTCTCGGCATAGACCTAGTGATTTTTGACGTCTCCATTTTAGGGGAACGACGATACCGACTCTGTAGGCACCAAACTGCAGCAAAATACCAAATAGAAAGGACTTGTCTTTGTGAAAGATTTTCAATAATGGCCTCGTTACCGTTTGACAATGCCATTTATTTTTTTTTAAAAAGAAACTTACGCTATAAATAAAATAAAATGATACCTTCGTTCCGTTGCAATACAAGATATTTTACCGTTGTCCAAAACAAACGTCGGCAACTGTATATGGTACTCGCAACGAACGTGGTAATATAACCGGTGGTAGCTTCTACCGTCATGTAGTTTGATTTGCTGAACAGCTTAGCCTTGATTTTAGGTGTTTATTCTTGAGCTGTAGGTGTATGAAGACTTGTAGTAGCTTTCAATCAAACTATATATAAATTGATTTTCCTAATGGTATTTCTCGACCATCAAAAGCCGTGATATTAGCACGAAAACGCACACGTTGCAAGCGCTTTAAACTGAAACCAAAATTGTCTGTAAACGGACTACTTGGCGTCGTAACAGATGCACTGAAGCACCACTCACGTAGCTTTGATTGTGCTACCACAGAAAATGGTTGCCAGGTGCAGAAGAGCCAAAGCAGGGGCCAGTTGAAGTAACAACTGTGAAATGTCAGGATCGTCTTGAGTATATACTTGTGTGTTTTTTCTTTCGTGCGTCCTTCTGAGTTTAAGCGCGCAGCCAGTTCTTCCTGTGACTATATAATTTCTTCCTATCGCATTCATGCTTTCACTTTTGAGGCGAAACTCTGTTTCTATTCGACTGCCAACTCTAGAGCATATATTTTTTGACACAATCTATTGTGAAAAAATTATGCATAGTGGCGTGTTGGTATTGCTGTGCATTGTGATGATGATTATTAACACATTATTCTGGTTCACAGAAGTCGCAGGACAGACTCCTCACCATCCGGCTAATCGCCGTGAATGTTGTATTTATTTGGATGCTCTCTCTTATTTTGTTACTAGGGCTGAGAAGCAGTGATACCACTATTATGTGTAACGCTATATATCCGCAGTCTGCGCTTCTTAGTGATTATGCTACTTACCTATCGGCGCGAGAAAATACGTCATAACCCATCTAGTTACTGCCTGTCTCGTCCGGGTTGCATTCAGGCAGAATGTTTCATCGTGCTCGCGAATACAGGGGAACGCTTGTGTGATGTACCAGGCTTCCTCTCAAGGACTGTGCCTCGCAGCATTATTTTATTTGAAAAACGGACCTTCATGACAACACACCCCGTGCCAGCAATGACACCTAATTCTGTGCCTCTGCAATCGATGTGCCAATCGATTCGTGCATCAACATGTCGGAGGTCTATGACCTGTACAGAAATGTTACACTCAACTTCGTACCACAGCCATCCAGTTTGAGTGAAAGCCAAGGTCTCGCCTCACAATTCACTAGTATCGCAATTTTGCGAGTCTCGCTGGGATGCCAGTAAGCCATGCGCGGCGGCTTCGAGAGTCAGTGTTGACTATGGGATGCCATTCTTCCAATGATGTCACACTTGACGTTTCTTTTCAGGTTTCCTGACCCTGAGTTACCCAGATTTAACTAGACCCTCCTGGAATGAATATAGCTTTTCTCGAATCAAATGTATTTTTGTTCAAGCAGCATCCGATTCCCGCAAAGTGCGGCAGCATTCTGTAGACACACTCATTGCACAGTTCGACCTCCTCAGATTCGTCACTAAATTTGTAAATAAAAAGCCTTTAGACAGATAAGCTTAACTTTAGCCTATGAAGGTACCAGCATCATGGTGCCTTCTCATGTATTGCCACAGCGTAGACGTCTGCATGACTCGGATGAAAAGAAGGGAAGGTCCTCGATATATTATCACAAAATATTTTCTTTCTAGCTTTAAACTTTTTCGAATTGCTTCTTATGGTTTATTATCTCATGTATTGTGACTTGCTATAGTGACATCACTGCTGTCCTTCTTCGACTTTAGAATCAGCCTGCGTACGAAATGGCATACCTTTGCGCAGCGCAATAGGGTCCAGGAGCGTCCTGGGCAGAGTGCGTGGGAAGGGCACCCTAACGCTCGCCACTCGGTCGCAGAACACGAGGAAGAGTAAGGAACCCATTAGAAGCAGGAGCGTGTAGAGCCCCAGGTGCCTGCCGAGGTGCAGCAGACGGTAACGCTGCAGCGCCAGCAGGCCGCGCCACAGCACGCCACCGCTTCGAGCCGTGTGCACTTTGGCGCCGGGAGCGATGTTGAGGCCTCCCGTCGGCGGTACCATGGCCTCGCCAGACATGTAACTCACCCGCACCTGCACCGACAAGTTACTCTCATGAGAGCCAATTACCGTAAAAGCCGTTGTGTCTCTCAACTCTACCTTACGTAGGTCGCTGGTGGAAACATTTTTAGTTCGTTCAAATCACTCCTTGTTCACTTTATTCGTGGTTAATTGACACTTCTACTGATCGCTTTTGAGTCACGTTTGTCTTAGAATTGATTCTAAAGTAAGAATTCACTTCATTCACGCTTCATTCACGTTGAAGCGCAATATTACACATACGGTCCTCCACCACCAACATTACTAAGCGCTTATGACGATACCTTTTTGGGTCAGAAAAAAATTACAAATAATTTTCCTATACGAGCAACCATGATGGGATGCGAAAGCATCGCGGGGTGTGTGCATTGAGTTTCCGTTTCGTTTCACTCGATCACAAACGCAATGAAAGTGAGGGATTTAATTAAGAAAAAAGGAAACGTGTCTACAGGGTTGTTGCATATTTATTTAGAGATCGCACGTGATTTCTGGCGCTGGTGCGCGCGGCATCTTGAATACGATAGCTCTGTGTTCAGTGAGTATGGCGTGGCCACGTTTGCTGCAGAGATTCGAGTTTGAAATTTGCGAAGACGAGATCTATGCACGTTCCTCTGATGGTGATGGGTTGCTTGCTGTGTTGCGGAATGGTTGCCTCCATTCTATTCTAATTCCAATATTTTCAATTTTTCGGAGTAGAAAAACGTCAGCCCAATCCCCCTCTGCGAATAGCCAGGCAGGTCAATTCGATTCCTACAATTCCTCAACTTAGGAAAGGTACAACTTGATAGCTTTATTGAGCTGAAAATAATTCTAACAACATGAAACTGGTGTCACCAAATCGACAAGAACTGCCAAACTAAGCTAAACACGTAATCATGGTTGCAGGATAGTAGCTTGGTGGATTATCCCGTGCAGTATAACCACACTGCCAGTTCCCATAGGGGCAGGTCTCCCGCTACCTATCGTATTTGCCTGGTCAGCACATTCTCTAACAAAGTTAGTAATCTTGCAGTAATCGTGACACTATTAAACATTTAGACGAGTCCTATTTTTTCAATTACTTTGGAATCAATTATTTGTGCTAGACGATGACTACAGACCAGAATATAGGCAAATGCCTATTTCGTTCCTTGCGTTTCTATCGTGTTTATATCGTGTATATACGAGAATGAATTAAAGATTAAGAAGGACTTTTGTGGCGTTTTTATAGTGCCTATAACTGCCTATTTTGGGTGTTCATGCCTAACTGCCTATAAGTGCCTATACATACCTATTTTCTAACTGAGCGCCAATATGAGCGCTGTTTAAGCCCAAGTTTTCTTTCAGAGCGTGGTGTGAAACCATTATTTATGTAAAAAAAGGCAACATTGATATTTCCAAACACAACAAAGGCGAAGCTCACATGCTGCGAGCGATTGCAGGAGTAGCATGGGAAGTGCAAAAGACGCTATTTCTGCAGCCTTAAGTGGAAGCATGTCTCAGCGTCAACAGCGGAAGGAAGAGAAATAATGAAAGATGGGGTAAGACAATAAAAGTGACGTCTATGACTAAGAACGCGGTGACCACCTTCTACATACAGCTGTCCAGTGCCCTGAATAAACTGAAGAACCGCCCTGAAAACCTGGATGTTGCGGTGGGAAAGGAACAGCAGGTATTTCTGGGCAGCCACAGGTAGCTGGAGAACGAATGAAAAACCATGGAGGGCCACTCATGCGACGCTCTGGTTGATTAAGTGGGTGCGAAGGTTACCAAATTGTTATACTTTATACAGCTAAGCCGGAGACAGGCGCCGGAATGTTTGCAATCAACGGTGTACTTGGCATACATTAGCCAAGTACATGAATACGCTTGAATGCTTGAATACGCTTGTTCCATATGAGATCCCTTGTCATATTTCTTTAAGTGACAAACAGGAAAAAATACAGAATCAAGCTTCAAGGTTTGTTTTAAGCCATTACTAAAAAATGACAGCTATAAAACTATAAAAAATGAAGTAGGATGGGAAATACTATAATCGCGTCGAAATAAACTGCAGTTAAACTCCTTCGTCAAGCATTTCATGGTAAAACTAGCTTTCGAAAATGAATGTACTTAAACAGTCCTCTTCGCGCAATGGTATAATTAAAATTTTAGAAAGTCGTATCAGATCATTTTTCTATTAATTTGTTTTCTGTTAGTTTCATGACAAAAGGAAATGGCTTATAAAAGGAAAAATAGTTTGTTGCGTCAATGAAGGTGTGTTTTCTTTAATGTTGTAACCCTTCTGCTGCAGCGCCTTCGGGAAAAGTGTGATGTGCACGCGGCTTTTATTTTGTTTGTAATTTACTCTTTAAGCGTCCATCTCTAGGTGACATAATAAGTTGTAGTTAGACATTAACAGTTCTTGCGTGCCCAATGAAAAGTGTTCTACCGGTTCGCTACGACCCACCAAAGCATGATGCAAAGAAGCAAGCTTGAATCTCTTATATCTCCTTCTATGTAGCCATCGCGAGTCTCATTCCTTCCCTGTTCTCTTCGGTATCCGGTCTGGAGGATAACATAATGCATACGCACCAACAACAACATTCGTAAGCAAGGTCACGCGTGCATGACGTGCCCCATCTTACTTGTACTTCTACGCTATTGATGTTGTGTCGTTTCAGCGTTCTCTGTTGTGTTTTACCAGTTTCTGTGGGCTGGGTTAATCAGTGCGTGTAGTTTAGGAGAGGCTGGCAAGGATCATGCATTGTGACCGCGATACACCACGTCACTCCGGTTGAAACTGTGGTCAGAGATGACGCACCAAATGCAAGCTAAGCGTTGTCAGGGTTGGTGAAGGCACAATGCAGGAACGACGAGAAGAATGACGCAAACGAAAAGGGGTAATAGTAGTAGTAGTAGTCGTCGTGATAATAGTATATAGTAGTAGTAGGAGTGGTAGTATGTGTGGTGTGATGTAAAGAAAACCAGAATATGAATAGGAGAAATGCTGCAGGGGAGGTCTCCGTAAATATTTGCCACCTGGTGTTCTTTAACCTGCACTGACATCGCGCAGTACACGGCCACCTACTTTTTCGCCTCCAACTAGATGTAACCGCTGAGGCCAAAATCGAACCCGCGGCATTCGGGTCAACAGCGGAGCAGCCTATAGCGACTGGTGCACCAAAGCGGACGTGAAACGAGGGCCGATTAGTGAATAACGTTTTTAGGCTACTGAAAAGAGGATTATAAATAACAATCAGAGATTCCATTCGCGTGTTTTATTTTTTTCAGCTTTCATTCATTACACTGATTTTGAAAAAGCAGTGCAAATACTCCGAGTAAAAAGAACAACGATACAAAGAGCGCTGTGTTTTGTTTCCCTTTGTCTTTGAGCTTTCCTTCAAAATGATATGAAGTAGCTAGCCCAAACCAAAGTACTCCTCATACATGCTACACAACAGAACAAACAAATCGCACATGCCAAATAAAGACACGTTCAACGCTCTTAATGAAGTACCGTTTATATTGCAGAATGTCAACAGGAGACGGGGCATTTTTCGTCTGTTCTTCTAGATATAGCGTGAATTTAATGAAGTTCTGATGAACAGCGTATACGGAATGTGACGTCAGCCCAACAATGTCAACGTAAAGAAGCTACGTAAAAACGGGACCATTCCTTGCTGTACGTGACTCCCTACACTTTAAACCAAAAACGGCCGAAATGGGAGCAACGGCTGTTTTTACTCCTTCAGACCGACTTTTACTCTCCGAAAAGACCAAGCGGAACAAGATGGCCGACTTGTTCGAGAATGGGGGAGCAACTATATTCATCTTAAGTTTGTAAGGGAGCAACGGAAGGAGGAAACGTTGTAAATGCTCTCGTCACGCAACGGTTACTCCCCAGCAGGACACCGCACACAAATATGCATGCCGCCCACAGTGATATTCATGGGCCAGATTATTCTTTGTTCTGTGTGCCAAACTTCACCAAACCAAAACAGTGATTTATTTTAGCATCCGCAGATAACAGGATAGCAGCGCTGGCTGAACACAGAAGGCCTGAGAATACAGCTACGGCAAGTACCTAACACACGCAGCAGAAGAATGGAGAGTTGGCACGTCAAAGCGGACCAAACGCCGAAACACGTGCAAAACAACGATAAAAAAAGCCTAGACACGCCTTTCGTCCGCGAAGGAAGGGCGTCAAAGTCAATCAAGCACCGAACCACGTGCATAAGGAGCCCCCCGCCCCCCAGATATATCGGAGAAAAAAAAAGCGGACCCAGATGCGCTTTTCATCAGCCGTACTCTTAGTAGCACGCTTCACCGCTTAGTTTGAGGGCAGAATGATAAATCTGCGCCATCTGCGCCCGCACGACAAGTTTGGCGCTAGTGTAGTAAGCGATGTAATTTACAAAGTAATTTTTATTCAGTGTTTATGTTTAGTAGCACTAAATAAAAATTACACTCAATTTTTTATATTTATTTATGAGTTTTAGTGTACCTCAGTTTTTTTATTAGTGTATTAGGGGAACTCACTGAAAGCATTGCGCTGACGCCTGTGCTGCCAATGCTCGACGTTTTTTTTTTTCGGCGCAACTAGGTTCGCGTTCGCACTACTCATATTCATATGGTCGTGGTCGGCGAGCACATGGACATGCGAGCTTGTGAGCTATGTTTTGATCGTGTGTGTGTGTCGCAGATTTGCGTTTCTACTTATTCGTGATGAAGGTTAGTGTATATTTACCTTTATGGAACGCGAAGTTGTTGTGAATTTTGCTGCTGGGTGGAACAAACACATCGTAAACACGTCTTCAGCTATCTGCAAGCATGTTCGCTCGTCGGACAAAGGACTGTGCATGCATCAGCGTGCAGGTGAGTGGCATTTCCAGCAACATTTAATGCTCTTACAATACATTGTTGAGTGGTTGCGCTATTAAAAGAGAAATGATTTCCTTTTCTTATTTACCGTATCCATTGCTAGGCGTGTCGGACTAAATTACCTCTATTATTACCGTCTGCATACCCTCTTGCTTCCCCTGTCACCACTACAGTGCCAGGGTACTTTTGCAGTTAACAGTTCATTTCCGCAACACTACCTCGCTTGAAAAAACATTGGGGCGGGGTTGTAGCTGCCTTCATACTGGCACTTTTCTACCATTGGTTTTATGTAACGTTAACGGCGGAGTGATGGGGCTTTGGACCGCATTTTTTAGAGCTGTGAAGTGTATGTATATCAGCAAGTGAACAAATCATTGTCGCATCACTTCACTGGCATAGCCAGGCGGTTGCGCACAGAATTTTGTTAGGCCGGGCGTAGGGAGCCCATAATAACGACCATATTCGCTTGCCCGGCCTCCAATTCAGATAAGCGGACACCCCCCCCCCCTCTTCCCCGCACGCCTAAAAAAAAATCTGCCCACATCACTGCGTCACTTGCTTCACCTCTGCGCTGAACGTACTATTTTTATAAGCGCACCATCAAGCGAGCAATTTACATATGGACAAAACAATCGGAGGAGGAATGACCCAAATCTTTCAGATTTATTTAGTCATGCAAAACCTAGGCAAAACTGAATATTGTAAAAGACAATCATAAATACTGTATGTTCTCGTTAGCGTTGTCAATATTCTGCATCAAGAAAACTTTATGCGCTGTGAAAACTCGGCATGCCGTTGAAGTCACATATCAACGTTAATACCAATCGATGAAAATTTCGACAACATCAATAACGCCATTTGGGATTTGCCGCATGCACATAATTAGGCTGATTCCCACTTGGCTGTTCTTAACCTGACTTCACTGCTACCAAATGAAACAATATTTGATGCATGTCTTTTACTACTTTTTTTCAAGGATATGACACAAATTTGGTTATACTACAGATAAAGATGCTCCTAACGATGCTAAAGTACAGAAAGCAAGTGAATTTTGGTAAGTGCAGACTTTTTGTACTACGTATATGAAAGCATCGCTTTTTAGGGGCAAACTGTGCATGTGTTGGCCAGAGAATAGTTTATCATGCCGCATGGTTACACTGGCACTGACAATTTGACATGGCTCCGCTGGCCCGTGTGCGTGCTCAGACTGTTACCGTTAAGATAAAATGTTTATGTTTTCATTGCAGGGATGGCTGTTTGTACTAGAAAGCCAACTGTCAAGACTTGTTTACGGTGGTGCTCCTAAAAGTACGCTTTCTCTATTTACATGGATTTTAGCTTGCACAAAGCATAACACTTGAGCCTAGATTCACGAAGCTGTCCATGCGCAGGCCTTCATAACCGCGTTTCTTGACTTGCATTTACCCTGTTTTCTGCAGATGTTTCATAGGTTTAAAAGTGCCACAGCATGTTCACCTCCCCCACTCTGAAAAATTCGCGTTCAAAGTTCTGTAAGAGTGGGCTTAACTTTCTTGTGCACCTCCTTGCTGTTCCAAGATCCTGAAGTGTTATGCTCTTACTAGAGGTGGCAGTGTTTCTAATGTTTGTATTTCCATCACATTGACCAAGTATGCGATCTTGGCTTGACTGGTAGCACATCCTCAACAAATGTCTTTGTGGCACATGTAGAAGGCAGTACAAAATAAATAGGCAGACATTCACACCTGGAGCTAACTTCTAATATGCTTTTTTTGGAAACCACGATGCGCTTATTCCGATTTTTCTAACAGAGCAGTAACCTGTTTGGCTGTGAACCAACAAGACGTTGAACTAATAAAAGCTTCACATCTTGTTGCTCTCAGATATATGTGTATTGGCAAGCTATCTCTGACACTGTCAAACAAAGAATCAGAATATCTGTGCATGCCTTAAGATATATTGCTTCGCTCACATATCTCGTGGCTGTGACTCGTCAACCGAGTGAACAAATGCACCCTAGTTTACTAAATTTAAAGCATTTTTTGAAGGAAGCATGGTCTACATTTATTTGTCTATAGTTTTGTCCAGCCGTTTGCGTCAGGTACAAAGAAATATACTGAAGATTATCATGTAGCTTCTGCAAATGGTTGCTTTCAAGCAGGCTTTGCATGCTTGGCTTGTGCCTACAGGTATTGCACAATGCAAGACGCAGCAGCGTATGGTAGAACAGTAGAATGGAGAGCAACTATGTGCACGAGCTAAATAAGTATTTTAACATGAGCGGACGGTACGTGTTATCTGCCACACAGATGATATCACTTAGAATGCCCGTTGGTGAATGGGCTCATAGAAATGTCACTCAGCTGTGTATAGGAAACAAGTTAACTGAACCTAAGGGTATCTTTAACTGCTACAAATATGCCTTGTTGAGGTGCTGCACATTTTCTTCCAGAATATTGCTGTCTGAGACATCATGTGAAAAGGCGTCTACCACATCAGCATTTATATGGCTTGCCAAGCAACGTTTGGCCGAACCTTCCTTTTTTTCACATTTCGTTTTGCAGTAGACATCCTAGAATGTAAGCGCTGCTGCAGTGTGTGTGACTCATTATGTATTGATTCTGGCATGTTTAACCTCACACTTCTATTTTTTTTCCTTGCAGCAATGAGATGCTTCACATATGCCTGTGGTGACATTCCGCTGCGCTAGCCTGATGGAAACACCAGCTGCGAAACTCGAGTCCTTCAGCATTGGAGAAGTTGCCCTTCTCTCACCATTGATAACACAGACTGCCCTATGCTAGAAATTCAAGATTGTTTTTCCATGGATGACGCAGAAAACCTTTGATGTATTATGGTGCTTGTTTAGTGCTGGCTGTGGTGTGGCGAAGTCTACTTTTACGTGTGCTCACAGGTCGCCTCATAAAAAGAACAATAAAGCATTTATTTTCCTTTCAACATTGTCCACTTTTTGTGTTAGAAGCACCCAAGCAGTGCTCTTCCAAGGAGCTCTCGCCATGTGTTAAGCGTGTGGCAAGCATACTCGAGATAGTCATTTCCCCCTAGGAGTAACTGGAAGCATGTGCAGTTGGTTTTCAGAGAGTAACTGCGAACACGTGGGAGGAACTGTAAAGAGTAACTGTTGCTCTTAGAAGAGCAACTGGTGGGAGTAATGGTTGGTCCGCAGGGAGCAACTTGTGGGAGTAACTGTTGGTCCGCAGGGAGGAACTGGAGGGAGTAACTGTTCATCCCTCGAAGGAGGAACTGAAAGGAGAGCAACAGTTCGTCCCTCTGCAGTTACTCCTTTTAGGGGAGTAATGGGAGTGGCAATGCAATTGCTCCCTGAAAGGAGCAACCCCTATACCCCTGTTGCTCCCTTTTGGATTAGAGTGTAGATCTTGAGGCCCACGCCCACAAGAAGGTCAAGTGGCATTTATAACATATTGAGCGTTTTTCCGTGACATGTAATTTTGCAAGTCTTAACAGGAATCATCCAGAGTGCCGAGTGCAACATTACGCTTGCCAGCTCGAAATGCCCAAACTTATCGAGGAGCCCTTTAAAAGGTGTTCACCGATAGAAGAGGAATTGATCCTACGCGATTATACCTAGCATCCCTCTCTTCTGGAGTATCAGAAGTCTGGTTAATTGCTCCTGCGCTGCTCTTCCCAGCCACAACAAAACAAAAGAGACCCATAAGAGTGTTAATTGAAGAGTAGACACTTGACGCACAATCATAGACAATATAATGAAAAACGACATACTGCGAATCGCACAGAAAATGCATGCCTACGTTCAATCATTGGTACATTTCTGAAGCCGGTAAATTTCTGCAATCTTTAACAAAATCGTTTTTTGCTTCTTTCTTCGGATACACGTCACCGATGTTGTTGTTTTGTGTTACCTGCTGTCTTTGGCGCCTAAAACACACTTTTTAGTGCCTAAAAATTCGGCCTCTAGTCATGACACACATATATAGCAGGACAGGCGATGATGTGTACAAAACGTCCTTTACATTTATAAATTCTATAGCTACTCACCAGCACACAGTGTGCATTTCAAAGTAGGAGTATAAATAACCTTAGAACGGCTGCTACATTGTGCGATACCAGCAGGTCTTGACATTATATGTGCGCGTTTGCGTAATCATCCTCGTCTGTGATTTGTTCATGTCCCAATGTTGCTGTGGTGTGTACTTATCACGGTGGTTACGTAATGTAATTAGTGGTCACTGATTAGATTAGGATGAAAACAATCTCGCTCTAAAGACGCAATCTTAGGTTCTCAAGGCACGAGTGCCTCCTGCGTCCACAGTCAAAAAACGAGCCCTCAAGTGTGCCCTTTTTTTCCTTTATTCATAGGAAGCGTCTCGTGAAGACAGACAGCCTTCAGGTAGTATGTGAAGGATTATTGGTCAGCTTCCAGCTTTTAATAGGATCACGTGCTACCTGACGCGACAAGCAAAAAACAGTGTCGAACACACATTGCTATGGCAACAGGCAGCACTGAGTGACGCTCGCACATTTAAATGCACATATGTACCCTATATTATGGGTAAAAAAATTACCACCACCGTTGCTCAGTAGCAAAGCATCGGAGGCGTTATACGAAGGATCACTGGTTGAGATCCTGCCGGCGAGAAGTTATATTTTGTTCACTTTCTTCACAGTTATATTTAAACTACTTTAATGACATAGAATATTTTCTCGTGCCATCATTGTCTGTTAGTTCTCATAAAAATTTTACTTTAATTTGTACGACTCTGCGCAAATAAGCTCTCTTACAAGCTCTACACGACACTCTACACCCTGACAAAAATTGGTTGCAGTAATCTCAGACACACTCTCGATGGCTGAACGAGAATCCCTTCTCAGAGTTCCTGTGATGGTAGTGCGTAAAAACGTGTTACTTGAGTTGCTGTACGGGCATGTACAAAAAATCACTGCATATCCAGTCAATGATGATGAGTGGGGGCAGCATTATTCCATCCGTCCGCGCTTTCATCTGTCCGTTCGTTCTTGCTGCCGTGTGGCCGTCCGTGCGCCTGCTCGTCCGTCTGTATGTGCATCCGTGTGTCCATCCGTTCATCTGTGCGTACGTGCGTCCGTTCCTTCGTTCGTTCGTGCGTTTGTTTCTTCGTTCGTTCGATCGTCCATCTGTCCGTCCACACGTCCATTCGTTCGTTCATCCGTCCGTTCGTGCATCTGTCATGCGTCCGTCCGCGCATGCATCCGTGCATGCGCCCACCCATCCGTCCATCCAGTTAAGACTTCAAGTATCTTCATCTCGCATCTTTTCATCACATATTCATCATACACAAGTACCGACATTCAGTGACAGGTGGCTACCTAGTACTAAGATGACTACTACTACTTCTACTAATACATAAATCGTGGACGCATGATCTACGGCTTAAGGAGCTACGCCCATAAAACGAAACTGCTGATCATGAAATTCGCTGCAGAATATATCTGGATCGTTAATGCACAGTCGTGAATGGCGACCACACTTTCGTGAAGGCTTGCGGGGGCTTAAGTTGTTCGCAAGCACCATTTATTGCCCTATGAATCGCAAGTGCACTTGCGTGGCTTTGTGCTTGCCACACTTCAAGAAGCATCTGCATTTGAAGGGTCAAGGCTAAACATAGTCGAACTAAGGAAAGTTTCATCTCTAAAAATTTCGCGTATGCATGCTAGGGCTAGAAAACACCTTTATATTAATTAACTATTGTAGGGTCTACACTCTAAGCCAAAACGGAGCAACAGGGGTATAGGGGTTGCTCCTTTCAGGGAGGAATTGCATTGCCACTCCCATTACTCTCCTAAAAGGAGTAACTGCAGAGGGAGGAACCGTTGCTCTCCTTTCAGTTCCTCCTTCGGGGAATGAACACTTACTCCCTCCAGTTCCTCCCTGCAGACTTACTCCCATCAGTTGCTCCCTGCCGACCAACCATTACTCCCACCAGTTGCTCTTCTAAGAGCAACAGTTACTCTTTACCGTTCCTCCTACGTGTTCGCAGTTACTCTCTGAAAACCAACTGCACATGCTTCCAGTTACTCCTTGGGGAAATGAGTATTTATCTCGAGTATGCTTGTCACACGCTTAACACATGGCGAGAGCTCCTTGGAAGAGCACTGCTTGGGTGCTTCTAACACAAAAAGTGGACAATATTGAAAGGAAAATAAATGCTTTATTGTTCTTTTTATGAGGCGACGTGTGACCACACGTAAAAGTAGACTTCGCCACACCACAGCCAGCACTAAACAAACACAATACATCAAAGGTTTTCTGCGTCATCCGTAGAAAAACAATCTTGAATTTCTAGCATAGGGCAGTCTGTGTCATCATCAACTTCTCCAATTCTGAAGAACTCAAGTTTCGCAGCTGGTGTTTCCATCAGGCTAGCGCAGCGGAACGTCACCGCAGGCATATGTGAAGCATCTCATTGCTGCAAGAAAAAAAATAGAAGAGTGAGGTTAAACATGCCAGAATCAATTCATAACAATGAGTCACACACACCGCAGCAGCGCTTACATTCTAGGATGTCTACTGCAAAACGAAATGTGAAAAAAAGGAAGGTTCGGCCAAACGTTACTTGGCAAGCCATATAAAGGTTGATGTGATAGACGCTCTTCACATGATGTCTCAGACAGCAATATTCTGGAAGAAAATGTACAGCACCTCAACAAGGCATATTTGTAGCAGTTAATGATACCCTTAGGTTCAGCTAGCTTGTTTCCTATACACAGCTGAGTGACATTTCTATGAGCCCATTCACCAATGGGCATTCTAAGTGTGGTCATGTGTGTGGCAAATAACACGTACTGTCCGCTCATGTTAAAATACTTATTTAGCTCGTGCACATAGATGCTCTCGATTCTACTGTTCTATCATACGCTGCTGCGTCTTGAATTGTGCAATACCTGTAGGCACAAGCCAAGCATGCAAAGCCTGCTTGAAAGCAACCATTTGCAGAGGCTACATGATAATCTTCAGTATATTTCTTTGTACCTGTCGTAAACGGCTGGACAAAACTATAGACAAAAAATGTAGACCGTGCTACCTTGAAAAAATGCTTTAAATTTAGTAAACTAGGGTGCATTTGTTCACTCGGTTGTCGAGGAAGCAATATATCTTAAGGCATGCACAGATATTCTGATTCTTTGTTGACAGTGTCACAGATAGCTTGCCAATACATATATATTTGAGAGCAACAAAATGTGATGCTTCTATTAGTTCAACGTCTTGTTGGTTCACAGCCAAACAGGTTACTGCTTGTTAGACAAATTGGAATAAGCACACCGTGGTTTCCAAAAAAAAAAAAAAACATTATTAGAAGTTAGCTCCCGGTGTGAATGTCTGCCTATTTATTTTGTACTGCCTTCTACATGTGCCACAAAGACGTTTGTTGAGGATGTGCTACCACTCAAGCCAAGATTGCAAACAACTCCTAGGCGCAACCATAGCTAAGAAGCGTGGCGTTGGATGGAAATATGTGTGGACGCGCAATGGAAAAATTTTTGCCAGGAAAACGGAATCATCAGAGGTGCTCAGAATTGCTGAACGCGACGATTTAGAAAAGATGTGCCGCTAGGTATCGAACAGGCACTCTGAATTGATACAGTCTGCTGCGAAATGGCGTTATTTGACAGTTGTCAATACCATGATGCAGACAGTTTTAACAAAGCGGTCACGCATATTGGAAGGCACTTCAGTGCTTTACATTTGAACGTGCGCAGTATTAAAAATAAGGTTTCTGATCTCAGCATGTTCCTCGATTCCTTAGCTATAAAATTCGATGTAATTTTGCTTTCCGAGACATGGCTCGCTCCTAATGACTGTCCTTCACAACTACAGTCTTACAAATACAATGGTGTTACCAGGACTAATAGTCGTGGCGGAGGCGTTGCTTTGTACGTGAAGGACTGTATTCCTCATGATATTATTGATGAGCTAACCTTTTTGACGACTACCGTTGAATGTATTACAATCCGATTACCAAATGTTCTAGTTACTGCAGTGTATCGGCCACCCGCAAGCAGCAAATCTGATTTTCTTGTTATTTTTGAAACCATTATATCTAAGCTTCACTCGTTCCGCGTGCCATTTTTTCTGATGGGTGACGTAAATATGAACATGCTAAGCGATGACGTTGCCACTATACAGTTTGAAACTATTCTGTCCACCTATTGTAGTGTAAACACTATCGGTCTGCCTAGCCGAATCACGGACCATAGCGCCACTCTTCTGGACGTCTGTATCACAAACGTGCCGACGAATAAGACTTTTACAGGCTTATTTTCACTCGACCTTAGTGACCACTTACCCATTTTTGCTCTTTTTTCCACTGCAACGAATAAGCCTAGGTACAATGAAAAAACAACGTACCGCGTCATAAACCAGCTCACCCTAGAAAAATTTCGTTCTGAAATAACCCATACGGACTGGTCTTTTGTGTACGCTGAGCGAAATTCAGATCACGCATATAGCGCTTTCTCGCGCTATCTGAAAGCATGTTATGACAACAGTTTTCCTATGGTGACATACACAATAAAGAAAACAAAAATTCGTAAACCATGGATCAACAAGAATCTTCACAAAAGAATCAAAACGAAAAACAAAATGTATCATAAGTTTGTCCAAACACGCGACCTAGAGGTGCTGAAAAAATTCAAAACGTATCGCAATAAGCTAAACGCCGACATACGCAAGGCTAAGAAGATTTATTATGAATGCCTATTCGCCAAGATTTATAATGATCCTCGTAAACTGTGGAATGAAGTGAATAACCTGGGACAATTTACCGAAAGTAAAATGCGTATTAATGTCAAAGCCTTCTCCCAAGATATGAGCGACGAAGCAGCTATCACGGCTATGAACGAATATTTTGCCCATTCTGGTGATTATGTGCCTCTTTCAGGACATTGTACGCAAGAAAGGATTACCCGTAGAACGAGAGAGCCTAACACAATCAGTCTAAGTCCAGTGACACCTTCAGAGGTACACAGCTCGATAATTAGACTACGTAACAATGTCGCAAGAGGCGCTGATGACTTAAGTGCAGCGCCTTTGAAGCACGTTGCGGACCTTATATCGGAGCCCTTGGCTCATATTATTAATTGCATGTTAGTTTCTGGTATTTTCCCCTCAGAACTCAAGCTTGCGCGTGTATGTCCTGTGCACAAAGGCGGTGCTTTGAATGACATTTCTAATTATAGGCCTATCTCTGTTTACCAGTGCTATCGAAGGTATTTGAGAGTGCCATAAATTGTAGACTAAGGAACTTTCTTTCAAAGTATCAAATAATAAACCCTGCTCAGTATGGTTTCCAGAAAGGAAAGTCCACTGAATTAGCCCTATTAAATGTAAAAGAGGTCATACTGAACAATTTTGAAAAAAGACTAAATACAGTAGGACTGTTCCTTGACCTGAAGAAGGCTTTCGATAGCATAAACATGACATTCTAGAAGAAAAATTATTTGACTATGGATTGCGTGGCGCTGCTCTTAAACTTATTACGAATTACTTATCTGATAGAAAACAATATGTTACACTCGGAAGCTTAGCGTCAGAAGCAACAGAACTTAAGCAAGGCGTTCCACAAGGTTCTATCTTAGGACCCTTGTTATTTATACTTTATATAGATGATATATGTAATATCCCATACACAGAAAAACTAGTCATGTACGCAGATGACACGAATGCCTTTTTCAGTGCTGATACAGTGGCCGATCTTCAAGTTACTGTAACTAATTATTTAAGACACCTGGAACTGTGGCTCCATGAAAACAAGCTTGACTTAAACGCAAGTAAAACAAAATATGTTATATTTAGGCCTCCTAATAAGCCATGCATTACACTGAATTTCTCCTTTCAGGGCACCACGCTGGAATGTGTTAAAACGCAAAAATTTCTAGGAGTATGGTTTGAGGAAAACATGTCATGGAACACACATATATCAAAACTTGTCTCTGAATTAGGTAAAAACTGTTGGCTGCATGTATAAGTTATCAGACCTTGTACCATTATGGCTTAAAAAGGCTATATACTACGCCCATTTCTATTCTCGGTTATCTTACTGCGCACTAGTATGGGCAAAAACGTCTGCTCAGAACCTCAACAAACTAGAGACGTTACAGAAAAAGGTTCTTAGAATATTTGAAAAATTTTATGGGCTTCCTAGCGAACTACGTACTCATCAGCTCTTTATAAATCATGATCTTATTAGAGCAAGTGACCTTTACACATATAAACTAATACTTTATATTCAGAAAAACAAACTTCATCAGCATTCAATTGACAGCTCCTGTCGATACGCTCTCCGAAATCAACTAAGACCAGTTCCCTTTTCTCGCACACGTTACGGAGAATGCCTTCTACAACCACCAGATACCAACAATATTGAACAAATTCTTAACCAGTATCGACTTCGAACTGCCTGAACGTATATTCAAGAAACATGTACGAAGTATGTTGTTACACGCATAGGAATTGCTCAAACAGCACTAGCTATCTTTCGTTATCATGTTTTTTACATGTTTTCTTTCCTTTTTGTATAAGAATTGTTGTTTTTTGCGCATGTGCATACAAGATTTATGCGACCTACGTGAAATTATGTGTGTATTTGTTCACTAAAAGGAAAAAGTACTACGCTCTCATTTCGGCTTATGCATGTACAGTGAATTACGCGATATTTTTGTAAAATGCCTGCTGCTCTGGAACGGGTTCTTGGGCTCTCTCAAGATGTCTCCGACATCTTTTCGCCTAAGGACCTCCGACTTGATGTTGTTGGAAATAAACTTGACTTGACTTGACTTGACTTGATACTTGGTGAATGTGATGGAAATACAAACATTAGAAACACTGCCACCTCTAGTAAGAGCATAACACTTCAGTATCTTGGACTAGCAAAGAGGTGCACAAGAAAGTTAAGCCCACTCTTGCGGAACTTTGAACGCGAATATTTCAGAGTGGGGGAGGTCAACATGCTGTGGCACTTTTAAACCCACGAAACATCTGCAGAAAACAGGGTAAAGGCAAGTCAAGAAACGCTGTTATGAAGGCCTGCGCATGGACAGCTTTGTGAATCAAGGCCCAAGTGTTATGCTTTGTGCAAGCCAAAATTCATGTAAATAGGGAAAGCATACTTTTAGGAGTACCAGCGTAAACAAATCTTGGCAGTTGGCTTTTTAGTACAAACAGCAATCCCTGCAATGAAAACATAAACATTTTATCTTAACGGTAACAGTGTGAGCACACACACGGGCCAGCGGAGCCATGTCGAATTGTCAGTGCCAGTGTAACCATGTGGCATGATGAACTATTCTCTGGCCAACACATGCACAGTTTGCCCCTAAAAAGCGATGCTTTCATATACGTAGTACAAAAAGTCTGCACTTACCAAAATTCACTTGCTTTCTGTACTTTAGCATCGTTGGGAGCATCTGCAGTATAACCAAATTTGTGTCATATCCCTGAAAAAAAAGTAAAAGACATGCATCAAATATTGTTTCATTTGGTAGCAGTGAAGTCAGGTTAAGAACAGCCAAGTGGGAATCAGCCTAATTATGTGCATGCGGCAAATCCCAAACGGTATTATTGAGGTTGTCGAAATTTTCGTCGATTGGTATTAACGTCGATATGTGACTTCAACGGCATGCCAAGTTTTCACAGCGCATAAAGATTTTATGATGCAGAATAATGACAACGCTAACGAGAACATACAGCATTTATGATTGTCTTCTACAATATTCAGTTTTGCTAAGGTTTTGCACCTCTAAAGAAATCTGAAAGATTTGGGTCATTCCTCCTCCAATTGTTCTGTCAATATGTAAACTGCTCGCTTGATGGTGCGCTTATAAAATAGTACGTTCAGCGCAGAGGTGAAGCAAGTGACGCAGTGATGAGGGCAGATTTTTTTTTTTTAGGCGTGCGGGGAGGGGGGGGGGGGGGTCCGCTTATCTGAATAGGCCGGGCAAGCGAATATGGTCGTCAATTTGGGCTCCCTACGCCCGGCCTAAAAAAATTCTGTGCGCAACCGCCTGGCTATGCCAGTGAAGTGATGCGACAATGATTTGTTCACTTACTGATTTACATACACTTTACAGCTCTAAAAAATGCGGCCCAAGGCCCCAACACTCAGCCGTTAACATTACATAAAGCCAATGGTAGAAAAGTGCCAGTATGAATGCAGCTACAACCCCGCCCCAATGTTTCTTCAAGCGAGCTGGTGTTGCGGAAATGACCTTTTAACTGCAAAAGTACACTGGCACTGCAGTGGTGACAGGGGAAGCAAGCGGGTATGCAGGCGGTAATAGAGGTAATTTAGTCCGATACGGCTAGTAATGGATACGGTGAATAAGAGCAAATCATTTCTCTTTCAATAGCGCAACCACTCAACAATGTATTGTAAGAGCAATAAATGTTGCTGGAAATGCCACTCACCTGCACGCTGATGCATGCACAGTCCTTTGTCCGACGAGCGAACAGGCTTGCAGATAGCTGAAGACGTGTCTACGACGTGTTTCTTCCACCCAGCAGCGAAATCCACAACTACTTCGCGCTCCATAAAGATAAATATACACTAACCTTCATCACGAATAAGTAGAAACGCAAATCTGCGACACACACACACGATCAAAACATAGCTCACAAGCCCGCACGTCCATGTGCTCGCCGACTACAGACCAAATTAATATGAGTAGTGCGAACACGAACCTAGTTGCGCCGAAAAAAAAACGTCGAGCAGTGGCAGCACAGGCGTCAGCGCAATGATTTCAGTGTGTTCTCCTAATACAATTATAAAACAAACTGAGGTACACTAAAACCCATAAATAAACATAAAAAGTTGAGTGTAATTTTTATTCAGTGCTAGTCAACATAAACACTGAATAAAAATTACTTTGTAACTTACATCGTTTGCTACGCTAGCGCCACTTTTGTCGTGCGGGCGCAGATTTGTCATTCTGCCCTCAAACTACACGGTGAAGCGTGCTACTAGGTGTATAGCTGATGAGAAGCGCGTCTGGGTCCGCTTTTTTTTTTTTTCTTCTCCGATATATCTGGGCGAGGGGGGGGGGGGGGGGGCTAATGCACGTGTTTCGGTGCTTGATCGACTTTGACGCCCTTACTTCGCGGACGAACGGCGTGTCTAGGCTATTTTTATCGTTGTTTTGCACGTGTTTCGGCGTTCGGTACGCTTTGATGTGCCAACTCTCCATTCTGCTGCTGCGTGTGTTAGGTATTTGCCGTACTGTATTCTCAGCCTTCTGTGTTCAGCCAGCGCTGCTATCTTATTATCTACGGATGCTAAAATAAATCACTGTTTTGGTTTGGTGAAGTTTGGCACACAGAACAAACAATAATCTGGCCCATGAATATCAATGTGGGCGGCATGCATATTTGTGTGCGGTGTCCTGCCGGGGAGTAACCGTTGCGTGACGAGAGCATTTACAGCGGTTCCTCCTTCCGTTGCTCCCTTACAAACTTAAGATGAATACAGTTGCTCCCCCATTCTCGAACAAGTCGGCCATCTTGTTCCGCTTGGTCTTTTCTGAGAGTAACAGTCGGTCTGAAGGAGTAAAAACAGCCGTTGCTCCCATTTCGGCCATTTTTGGCTTAGAGTGTATACAATCCCTGAACCACCATATAGTTATGAGAGACGCACGTTTATATGACCCAATTGTTTCAAATATTAGAGGTCAGAATAACGACCTTTCATTGCAGATGAACGCAGTTTCATTTGTAGTGTACACTGTAAGCAAAAGTTAGCCGAGATGGGAGTTTCACCAGCACATGAGCCCACGAAACTCCCCTGACCCAATTATTTACTCCCTGGTAGGGAGTGAACTCGGCACATGTCGTCGTAAAATGCCCCCTGCTTAATGACAGGGTTTATGAACGGCATGACCTTGTTAAACTCC
The DNA here is from genome assembly GCA_013436015.1 of Rhipicephalus annulatus. NCBI lineage: Eukaryota > Metazoa > Arthropoda > Arachnida > Ixodida > Ixodidae > Rhipicephalus > Rhipicephalus annulatus. The sequence goes on from WOVY01013723.1 coordinate 289,719, forward strand.
CCAAAGAGTAGCAGTTCACGGTGGTTAAAACTCCCTATGGAAGCTTTGAAAACCCTCTTTGGGCGTGACGTGCGTGCGTGTGTGTGCGTGTGTATGGACGGGCATATGTTTGCACGTCGGTGTGAAACACAGGTGCTTCGTGTGGCTAACCATGTGAGCATCTGTCAACAGGCAATGAAATCATAAGTGCAGCGAAGAATTGCAACGACCGGTTGGTATTTACTGTTAACATTTCATTATATTTCGCGCCGTTAAACCTCGCTGCACATCGGGTCCAATTCCTCAATCAAACGCCGTGAATGCCGCGCTTCAAAGGGCCGAGTAACAAAAAACTTAGAATAATAATTTATTGGTAGCAAAAGTAAGCGGTTACGATCTTCAGTGGCTGCTCCTGGAGTTTTCACCGTCAAAAACATTAAAGCGGTCTGAAGTAGGTTTCGCTACGGCAGGCTGGCCGGCAACTGGTGTGAGAGTTGCGCCGACGACGCGCTCACCCCGTCTCCGCCGAAAGTGGCTTCTCGGAGTGTAACGGGTATTTCACCGGCTGTAAGATCTAAGTGGTAAGAAGGCCTCGCTATGCCGTCGGTATCAAGCCGGCGTCGTATTGAGCTCGCACTGCACGCCTGCCGCTATGGCAAGTGCTACGAGCTAGCACCGACCACCGGCGTGGCGAAGGATGTGTTTTACAAAAACTAAAGGCTGCTGGGATGAATAACAGCCTTCTGCGCCTTGCGACCACAGCTGTCAAATAAATAACTACAAGGCGAGTGCCGAACGAGGCGGAGTACGGTCGTCAGTGATTGCACCGTAAAACTTCGAAGTGCTTCGAAGTAGGCTTCGCTCGACCACGGCAGTCTGGCCGGCGACGCGCTCGCCCCGTCTTCGCCGATGGTGAGTTCTTGGAGTGTCAGCGGTATTTCAGCGGCTGCAACATCAAAGCGGTAGGAAGGCCTTGCTATGGCCGTCGGTATCAAGACGGTATCGTATCGAGCTCGCACTGCGCGCCGGCCGCCGTGGCGAGCCCTACGAGCTAGCTAGCATTGACTACCGGCGAAGCAATTACTGTGTTTCTCAAAAAATAAAGGCTGCTAGGATGAATGACAGACTTCTGCGCCTTGCGACCGCAGCTGTCAAATGACTAACTCGAAGGCGAGCGCAGAACGAGGCGGAGACACACATAAACAGCGTACAGCATGCATGCATGCTTATGCAATGCATTCGAGCAACGACAACAGCGACTGCGAACCGTCTCGTTCGTTTAAATCTATCGCTCCGTAGCATAAACTGCGTGGATAGCGGACACCTATTTCTGTGTATGGGAAGAATAACGAGACGTAAAGTGCACATCAGCAATCATTTTGTGATCGCCAGCTGTTATTCATCGAATCACCATGCCGTACTCGTGAGTGAGGCCTAGTCGTCGAACGTGGTCGCGGCGGTCTACCTCGGTTCATCGCTGGAGCTGCTGAATGTGCCTCGTTAATGTGTTCATTTAAGGCCGCGCGAGCTTTGTGTATGATTCAGTGCATTTCACGGATCCACAAACAGTACTGCTAATGCAAATTCAGCCCGTGCGACAGAGCACCAACTAATAAAACTTTTTCGCTAAATAATTAAAAAAATATTAAATATTAGGCAGCCTTAGGATAAAAGACATGTGTGTTGAAGTTCATACATCAGACCACTGCAATATTACACTTACGCCGGGTGTGTTTATTGCTTAATTATTAGCAAAAGTGGGTTCCTTCCAGGCACATGGAGGTCAGAATGTGGTGCCTATATACCCGGTGACTGAATAGTAGGTGCGCATTGCGGGTGGCAAGCTGTGGTAAGTGTAAATGTAGTAATATTACGTGAACGTTGTTGAGCATGTTTGAGTACTATATTCATTGTTGTGTGCTTCGAAGCTAATGCAATTAAAGTTACGCTTGCGCATGGTACGGCTGCTGACATAATTTTTTTTCTCGGTTGATGCAAAACATTTACTCCCATACTGACCTGAGGAAGTTCCCCGATGGATGTAAATAACACCCCCCCCTGGCACCATGCAAAAACCCCCTACTGATGGGGAGTAATTTTTTTTATTGTTTATAAAACTTTTTTATGTATTTTTTACGGTGTTTATAAAACTCCCATCGGGACGTGTGCTCGAGGACAAGGTCATTTACTCCCATCTCGGCTTATTTCTGTTCACAGTAGTGCATGCTGCACTACACTGTGGCATCTGCAACATATCAAAATGTTAAGAATGAAAGCAGAAGTGTTTAGACTAAAGAAAACGATGAATTGTTAGATGTATAGTAATTCTTTATTATTTACTGTGACAACAAGTGTTTTCATCAAAGTTGAAGCCTTTTTTTTGGCTCAGATTACTCAACAAGGGGAGAAGTAAACGCATTCAATTAGGACTTCATGTCAACTGCTCTGCGGTGATGGCACTGCTTCTGGAACTAGCGCCAAAGTTCACGCTGTTCATGGTGTTTCACACTCCCTCTACATACAAAATAAAACGCTCGTAAATAGAGAGCATAATTTAGCCGTGTTCCTGTTAGCTGAAAACATTCTTAAAGGACACACTAGAGCAATTAGCAGTTTTGACAACTGCCATTTCTTCCCGTACGGGCCAATGAAGCGTTCTGTAAGTCGTATGATGGACTCAAACCTCATGTTATGGCGAAAAAGAAAACGCAATCGCGAGAGATAAGATGACTCCGGGCAGAGTTCCCGTCCCATATACTGTCTTGTAATTCTCTTTTTATCGCGCCTGAAAATCGATTATGAACAAACACCAACAAGCTCAACAAAACTTTGTCTTAAAAACTGGGGCAACCTTAAGCTTCATCTTTAAAGGTGCCCTGCAACAATATTTGAGCATGGTGCCCTGCAACGATATTTGAGCATTACGCCGCCGACCGGTAGTAGATGCTCTCTAGAACAAGCGAGCCAAATTACATAGTGCAGCACCCCTTTAGCCTGGACATCACAGTATATTCTCCAGTTCCGTTTAAAATTGTTTTAGGGGCTAAGCCCCTTATGGCGTGGCTTGGGCGTCCCTCGTATGTAACCTCCAGTGGCACATACCCGAAATAGGTATAACACTTGACCTCCAAGGTGGTGCCAATGAGAGATTTCTTCTGTGCGTTGTTTAACAATAAAAAATAGTGCTCAATGTACATGCCAATGGCTGCTAATGGGGAATGAGAGACATGAGCATTCCGCTTTTAGTCAACGCGCACGCTGCGATTGGCAGCGTGCGCATTAGCAGCCATTGGCATGTACATTGAGCACTATCGGACAAGAAAGGGATGCTACATTATACTCGCTGGGTGTAACCTCCTTAGCTTTAGAAAGGTTTAGCGAGCGTTGAGCCGCAGTGCCATGAATACAATGAACTTGTATATACCATGAATGAACTCAAGGTGGTTAAAATGAGAAGTAGATACGAAGCGCAAGCCGTAAGAAAGTAAAAGCCGAATTCTCCTGTCTCTCATTTCTCATTAGCAGCCATTGGCATGTAAATTGAGCCCTATCTGACAGGGAAAGGTTGCTACGTTATACTCGCTGGGCGTAACCTCCTTGGTTTTAGAAAGGTTTAGCGAGCGTTTGGTCGCAGTGCCAGGAATACAGTGAACTAGAATATACCATGAACTCGAGGTGTTTAAAGGTGGGAAGTGGACCCAAAGCGCAGGCCGTAAGAAAGTGTGCGTGTGCCACCTCTCGTTTAGTCCTTGGAATGTCCGCTGGATGGCGGTGCTTCTATATGGGGAATATATGATAAAAAGATGCGAGATGGTGGGACTTGGAGTGTTGAATAGATGAACGAACGGACACAGAAACAGATGCATGGATGGACGCATGAACGGACGCAGGGGCGGATGCACGAAAGAACGCAGGGACGGGCGCACAAACAGACGCATGGACGGTCACACAGATGGACGCATGGACGGACGAATGCTTCGCCCCACTCTCCATCATTCACTCCGTGGATATGCTGCCATTTTCTCTTTTCTCGACAAATGATGGAAGAAGCTTAAGAATCCCTCGTCACAGCCGTCCTACCAGCAATTGGCTGACTTGAACATGGCGTGCTCGGTCGTTACAGACATCGCCACGCAGGCGCCAACTTGTTCATGCGTGCGCATGTGATCGCAATCAAAAGGCCGCGTATCCGAAGGAGACATTTGGTTCCATATCTGCATGTTACACCGCAAGGGTAGTCGAAAGACGATAGTCTTGCCTCTGGAGAGAGTGAACAAAACGTTTATTTGATGTTCTGCGCTAGACAATCGGTGAAGGGTATTCTGGAGCCGTTGCGTTAGAGTGCCTCGAGCGTGTAGCGAAGGTGAACGAGCGCATCGAGGCACGTTAGACACAAGCGCCATCTGGCAGTTATCTTCAAAAATGAAGGAGTGCAGCCTGTGGAGAAAGATGCGCGCCAGTCTCGGAGGTGACAAGGTGTAGAACGCAAAGCGACGGGCAGGTGCCACCACCGTGACGTGGTAGCAAAGCGTTGGAAACAACTTTTTGAGCATCAAATTGCACTGTCAGCGCAGCGCGCTAAAACGCTACGTTCCTTAGAGTTACTTGTGTGTGCCTTTTCTGGTATAAAGGCAGACATACAAAACTTAGAAGTGTTCTTATGGCACCTCAGTTATGCGCAATAATTGCTTTTTAATTGACAATTGCACAACTATAAACGCTAAACCTTGAGCAATATTGGTGGCCGCTTCGAATGGGGTTGGCCGTTTGGGCCTGAGGTATCATTATGGTGGACAAACAGACAAATGTACAGACAGACAGACAGACAGACAGACAGACAGACAGACAGACAGACAGACAGACAGACAGACAGACAGACAGACAGACAGACAGACGGACAGACAGACAGAACAAAATGTTTCCGTCGAAGGTCCCCAAGAAAGACTAAAAATGTGCTCAAAGTCTCGAGGAGCGTGTGACGTATTTTCTTTGCCCGTTCTCTCTCTCCCTGCCCTGCTTCCGGTGCTGCCACCGGTACGAGAGAATGAAATTTCATTGTGTGACAGATATTTGTAACTCCAACCGTACAGGACGGATTCTAAAAAAATTATGGCGGTAATGAATTCATGAGGCAATAAGTTTTTTCTATAAATTTATTCCATGGCTACTTGAAAAAAGCTTTGTAGGGTCTCTTCGAGCGCTCAGCGCAATAGCAATATCCTTTCCTTCGTGTGTAGTTGAACCATTTACCTTAAACTTCTTATTGTTTAATGTTAGTCAAGGAGTTTATATTGCGAATGATTTCCATGTAATAGATAAAATTGAAAGTGGTTTGTGTCAGTAAATACTTTCACATATAGCAGAATTTTGCGAAAATGGATAGCTTGCTTTAAATGGCGAACTAATATGTGCATGGAATCTTTTCGAACTTGCCATGCACCCACTACTTGGTGTTAATAAATATGCGAAGTAACAGTTGTGCCTTGTGTAATGGGTGGCTGAATTTAAGCCATGAAGTCGTTACGGCAACCCCTTCGTCTTACATCTGATGAAAATCTTGACAACGTTACTGCGCTATCAGAAGTTGTACCATAATTTTTCAGAACCCATGTGTCCATGTGCCTGTGAAGCATGAATGTTGTTTTCATTGCATTTGCTAGCGGAGGAAAATATTTTGACTGTATTTTCAGTCAGATTCGAAATTATATGGTAGAACATATGCTTGCCACTGCAAACGGCGTGGGGTTGATCCTCAAGTGCACCCAGAAATATGTAATATTTATTTTGTTTGTATCTTTCTCAATTTCTCCGTGACGCTCAAGATTACGTTTCGCTCACCTCCAACGGAGCCCACGCTGACACCGACGTCGACGCCAACGTTTCTTCGAAACGACCTCTTTGACGCTACCGCGTTCACGTAAGCTCAACATACCTGAATATTCAAATACGTTTAGTGTTTATGGTGGACAATTTCGCAATAATCTAGATAGTGTTTTACGTGCTTATAATGAAATTCTTTCCTAAATGAATAGCATGCGCTTGCACACGTGGACTCATTTCTCATCATGAAAAGGCCCAACTGCATGATATTTCATAACGGAGATTCCGAAGGAATATTTGTGACTAATAAAGGTACTGCATACTCATAAATTTACCCACAAAGAAGGAAAACGTTAGTCGATAGTGATCACGGGGATGACGCGCTGCCGGTAGTTAGCAGACGCGTATGTACTTTTACCTAGAATGGTTAGATTCGTAATTATTACGGGAGGATCACCGGCACCTTTATTTTCGGTTCGTGTTTGGTTATGCTACAGCCATCATGCAGGAACATCGGCTCGGGATTTGTTTCAGCTGATTTCAGAGTTCTGGATAGTGCATAACTTTATTCTGATGAGCGTTCGGTCCGACACATTGCTTTTCGAAGTTACCTTTTTAATTCCCATGAACCGGCACCGTAAGAATTATTTTAGGTGGAGAATTCACGTAAAAAGGAATATACTCTAGTGCACTACGAAAGTATGTCTTCACGGGTAAAGGCAACATATATTCACGGTCCATGAATTAGCAGAATAGCTAGCACAAAATAAGGTCGTATTTCATACGGTCAGTATACGTTAACATCCACAGCAATGAAGAAAAATGTCGTTCAAAACGTCCACACGTTCAGTGAGCGCAACCCCGATTTTAAATAAAGTTTTACATATGTGGTGACTCTGATCAGAGGTTTAATGCAACCAAGCACCATAGAAAGCATGCGCCACAGGAGTGATATAGTTTAGTTATCCGTTTTCGCTCCGAAAAGCTTACCAGCACGTCCTCCAGGCTCAAGTACGGAAACCCGATGTCCCGGATGTACAGGGACTCTGCCGACTCATTGAGTGCGCGGAAAGTGTGGCCGAAGTGGTACAACTTTCTCGTTCCCAGCGAAAACAGGAGCTCGTTGGCAGCCTGGAAGAGAATTTTCACATTGCTATCTCAGTAAAGGGCGAGTTTGGTGAACTTTGTGCTATATTGGAGAAGAGAATTGCGATAACATCTCAACCAGAGATGGGCTGGAATAAAATTAATTTTTATTGATGTGATTTGATTAGAATCACGTGGTCTGGAAATTCACTTTGCACACTGAATTCGTTTCAACTGGACCAATAGCTGACCCTTACGGTCTCATCTGTTCTCTACTCCCTCTCCATGCGAGACCTTGCTCCCGACATAATAGTTGATTTACCATATCGCATAAGAACACAAAGCTCTATTATGTGTAAACTTACTTTGTTGTAATAAAGTTGGCTATTGGCGCGTCTAACAGGCATTTTTTGATGCATTAGTTCATGAACAAGAACGAAAGTGTTAGTACTTTCACTTTAAGCGACTACAAATTCCAAAGAGATACGTATATAAGACAACACTGGAAGCAATTTCGGACTCGCATGTCATGTGACAGCTGCAGATATATAAACCCACAGCATCAAGCTCAATGTATTCACACGCTCAAGAACAATTATCTGTAGTCTTCATGCTGATATTGAAATATTTTATTTGAAGCTCCCGATTTTGCAAACACAATTGCACATAAAGCGAAACTAGGAAGAACCGATTTCACTGAATAATACTGCTTGATGAACCATTTTATAATAATTCTAGTGATTTTATTTTTTAAATATTTACTGTTACGCTCCCTCTTGTGTAATGATTCTTTTTATGGCATAATAACATAAAAGATTCATGTTAAGTTTCACTTTGACAAATATTTACTCTGTGCCAGTTGCGCAGTGCAGAGTAGATGGTTTGGCATTAGCATATTTATTGTCAGGAACAATACTTCACTACCGTAGTGGACTTTTGTATAACGAACAACTTTATTTTGAAACATTGCACTAGTCATAATATTGAGTAATATCTGACTGCATTGAACTAAATGCTTTTTCCTCTTATTCAGATGTATAGAGTGTGGACAGAGGTGGCGGTTACCGAATCTTTATCAACTTGCTTGATGTGCATTATGTTCAAGCAATAAAAAGTTGTTGGACTAAATCCATTATTTGTTTACGAATGGAGTTACTGTGTGGATAAAAAGTATCATTAGGTTATGCATTATATCAAAGTGTACTAGCTATGGTGCAACGACTGCTCCTTTTTTCCAAGGAGACGGCTTAAACTGTACTTTTTATACCAACGATTCTGCGCAAAACGATAGGCACCTTTGAAATAAGCTTGGAATTCGGCAGGCATTCCCGGAGCTGGGCTTCGATGAGCGCAGAACGGCACTCAGTATTTTCCCGGATGAGGCGACATCGGTAGGGCACCGCGTATGCCTCACTGAGGAACGTCGGAGAGCCCATGCACTGCACCACGCCTCGAGCGAGAATGGCGACCTGAGGTGAAAAGATGAATGCGGTGTTATTTTGTTACTGACAGAGCGAGAGCCAGGTTTGGCATTGTAGACCAAACCAGTACTATTTAGAGCCCTTCGCACTGACATCTCGTTTATATGAACATATTATTCTTAGTTCATATTTCTGATAGTTCGCCTTAACCATTTACAAAGCACCAAATATACTGCGTGGTTATTAATAATGTTACCATAGCTAGTATTTTCCCCCTTCAACCACGTACGTGGTTGAAGGGGAAAAATCTCTGGTGTCGAAGCGCTGGTGTCAAAAGAAGAATGTTGAAGAACAATACAAAACGAGCAATAACGCACAAGGCAACTGTAGAACATAAGCGCATACGAATTTCACGCAATTTATTCACGATCAATTTTGGCAGGTAAAAATATACCGAGGTAAGAATTCAGTGGAACATGTGCGTCTACTTCTACAAATGTCTAACAAAACACGAGCCTTACAGAAGGTTCGCACAGTTTGGAATAATGATGACATTATAAGCAGTGGCCACCACCAAAGATAACGTACATTTTTTTCACTAGTTTTTCTGATTGTCACAATAAATTTACCATAGACAGTCTAGGGGCCTACACCCAATCTAAGATTTCTGTTAAGCACCACGCCACGTATTTTAGGGCCCTGATACATTTCCGAAGCCCTGCCACACTTTTTCAAGTAATAGAGAAATGGGCTCATTAAAGTAGTTGATTGCTTCAGAAATCGACTGCCGGAAACATTTTACGAAACATCTATCTCTATTGGAGTCGCACAGGTCTGTGAAATACATTAAGCGCTTTCTCGTCTATTTCATGCATGTAAGTGCACTAAAAGCTACGTAGAGAGTACATGGGAAAAGGACCATAAGCTACGACTGTTCGTTAGCATAGTGTGACGTTGGGCACTCCTATTCTTCAAAAGCGTGGCTTATTGTCACAGAGATAGAAAGCGGGCGTGGGTGGGTGGCGGCGTTAGCAGCTATGCAGGTCGCGATTATCTAATAATCGAATGACAGTAGACAATGAGTTCATGGCACGCTTATCTGGACTTCGATTGTCGAGAGATGTGGGAGAGATTTTTAGCTGAACTTCAGAATTCACTGTAAATTATAGGCCGCCTGCTGCGCTATAGTATTTTCTTTACGTATTCTCAGGAACCTATACTACCGATTGGCACGCTTTCCCGACCATGCTCATGAAGAAGTGCAGCGTTTCATTAAAACACAAGAAGGATAGACACTTCTTTCGATTTCCCTTGCGCTCACCTACGCTCGAAGTTGGGCAACAAGAGCCCAATGAGAAGCTCCAGTTGAAACAACAAAAGTAATAACTTTACTTTGAAGGAATGGCGCTGTACCTTATAATTTTTAATATAGCAGAAAAAATAGAAGTAATGAAATTCGAAGTTGGAAAAAAAACGAGCCTCTAGGCTGCCAGAAACGTTGCTCTTGCTCGCCAAATTAATCTCCCCATGACACGTTTTCAAAGGTCTTTCTTGGGGACCTTCGACGCTAAGATTTGGTCTGTCTGTACGTAAATTTGTCTGTTTGTCTGTCATAACGCTACTGTTAATGGCATCAAAGTGGCCAAACGATACTCTAAACAGCCGACCCCATCCCCAGCGGCCACCAATATTGCTCAAGGTTCAGCGTTCATACTTATGCGATTATCAATAAAAAGCAAATCTTGCGCATACCCGAGGCACCATAACAACACGTCAGTATTATGTACGGGTATTTTCACTAGAATAGACATACATAAGTAATCCTAAGGACCACAGCGTTTATCACGCTGCGCTGACCTTGCAGCGCTTGCACGAAAAGGCAAATGTTTCCAACGCTTATCTTAGACGACACGGTGGTGGCACCAACCCGTCACCTTGCGTTCTACACCTTATCACCTCAGAGATGAGCGCGCGCACCACGCGCTACGTTTTCTAGATTAACTGCCAGATAGCACTCATGTCTCACATGTGACGTGACTTGATGCGTTCGTGCGCCTCCGCTGCACGCTAGAGGCACTCTAACACAGCGCCTCCAGAATACCATTCACCGATATGCTTGCACAGAACTTCAATGGAACGTTTTGTTCACTCTCTTCATATGCAAGACTACCGTCTCTCGATGACATTTGCAGTGTAACATGCAGATACGGGGCCATTTTTTTCTAGTGGATAGAAAGGTAGTTGTTGGCTCATAGATTAAATATCTCCTGTGGGATACATGTGATGACGCTTCGAAATTTTAAATCGGGAACCTCCTAAACGCAGCAACCGTCAAAACGAGCCATGTCCCCGAAGCAGAGAAAATGGCGAACGCGCGTGCCTTGCAGAGTGGCTGAGCCCATTCCACAATACGCACTGACTCCAAGACAATGACACGAACGTTGTCGGCTGGTATAGTAGCTAGAAGCACTGCAAAACTCGCCGTCAATGCAATAAAAGAGTACGAGAACAAAGAACCCTTATTGAAGGAGAGACACCTCACAAAAGCATATCCTGGTTTCCAGCCCACATGGGACATACTAAGACTCGACCACTACAATCCCACGAAGAGGAAAACCGCCTAGCTGGCGCGTGAAGTCGCACGCCGCGCCGTGGACAACGACTCCTCTAAGGGAGGGTGGTACGAAAATCTCTGCTGCCAAGACAAAACAATCACGTACCACAAGATCACTGCACATTATCGGGGACGCACCTTCCCAACATCCAAAACTTAATAAAGCATTTGCTCTAACTCTAAGATGGCAAACACGTGCGTCCCTAACACAATTTACCTTACACGAAGCCGACCCCGAGTATCCTCGGCACGTGCAACTACGTCACTGAGCTTCAGCCACTACGTTCGCCATCTACCAGAAGAAAAAACCCTGTAAATACGCCATCGTTCGCCAATGCTCATCATTTTGGCAGCAGTGGTTGCGATTGTGTGCAAGCAATGACTCTCCACGCAGGTTCGTTGCGTGCTGATACCTCTTTCTGTTTTGCGTTTTTCTCCGCTTCCACTGCTGCCTTCGACGGAGATTAATTTATTGCGTGCTCGGTATTTTGGGTATCTGACTTCATTGCTTATCCTGAGAATGCCTACTTGCGCGGAATTAGCAAAGGAACTACAGGCTCTTCGGCAGGAGGTTGCAGAGATGAAAACAAGCCTTGTGATGTTCAATAAGCTCTACGAACAAGTGTAGATTGACAAGGAGGTACTAACCAAGGAAAAAAAGCTATTGAGAGATGAGAATAAGAAACTCAGTAAACAGATGTGTGATCTTGAACAATACTGGCAACTCAATAATGTTGAGCTCAAAGGAATTCTTGGGACAAAAGGCGAGAACTGCCTGACAGTTGTCCAAGTTACCCGGGAGAAGATATGTTGTCCAATTGTTGATACGGACATTCACACTGCACATCGGGTGCCTGCAGAGAATGGGAGCTACATTATTGCACAATTTGGTCGAGAAATAAGCAGGTTAAAAACGCCAAGAAGGCAAAAAAAAGACGTGGCTGTCTACCGCTGATATTGGATTTCCTCAAAGCACAAGCCCTAAACCAGTGTACGTCAATAATCACCTCACATCCAAGTGAGAACGCCTATTTGCGCAGACCCTTGCCGTAAGAAAAAAAAAAACAAAAACAAATCAGTGGAAGCACCATTGAACCGACAACTGCCCAATCAAAGCAAGGAAGCGGATGACAGTCTCAAAGTGCATGCGCAGATCTTCGTATATTCTTTTAGATATCCTATCACTCCTCATTTTAACTCAACCATCGATAAGTGTGGCTGCGTTCTCGGGCTCGCAAACATCTGAATTTCCACACGAGAAGTCACCAGCACTATCACCACTGAGTTTAAACATTCGCAGTTTTAGAAAACATAGGGATGATCTTGTTGCTTCGCTCTCCTTGCTTGATCATTCATTTCCTATCATATGCTATTCGGAAACTTGGATATTTGACACTGACGGTAACTTGCATTGATTGCCAGATAGTTAATCTGAATACTGTAACTGAGAGTTTGGTCGTGGTGGGGCAGTACCATACTTGTCAATTCATCCTAACATACGCACGTCGCCTTGTCATCACGTTCAACCATAAGTTATGCGAATCGGTCTGGCTTAAATTTAACCATAATGTTATACCAGTCGACAGCCGTAACACTATCATAGCTTCTACTTATCAGTCACCTTCATCATCATCTTCCGACTTTCGTTTTCAGTTAAACAGCCTTCTTAACAACGTAGTGAAAGAAAATAAAAAAAATTGTCTTATGTGGGGATTAAACATAAATATCATTGATCCTGATGGTGCGTCGTTCCTGGAATATATGTACCATTTATACTGTACTGTCTTTACTTCGCATATTTCCACACCATCTAGAAGCAATCAGATAGGTTGGAATACCTAATAGGTCATATAACCTCGAATAATTCAAGTAACCACACTGCTGGTTTGATAGGATCATAGTATTAGAGATCATATTTTCTCAAAGTTTCTACTTCCAGTGGTCTAGATATATCGATTCAAAGATACTAAAAAATACAATTCCCCACGTCTCTCAAAGAATATTTCACATTTTCAGACAGTCTTTGTGTGTCGGTCAGCTTCCTAGGGACTGGAAAGTCGCAAAGGTATTCCCATATTTAAAGCAGGTTGTAAAGGATCGCTTGAAAATTATTCATCCCATCTCGTTAACTTCAATCAGCTGTAAATTACTTGAACATATCATTGCTTCTCACATTTACAGTCATCTTGAATCAAACAATTTTTTTAGTTCCACCCAACATGGCTTTAGGAAAGGTTTCTCTTGCGATACACAACTACTTGAATTCACGACATATCTACAGGTTAACTTGGACAGAACACACAGACAGATTGCGCTTTCCTCGATTTTTTCGAAGGCCTTTGACCGTGTCGCCCATTGTCGTCAGATTTCTAAACTGTCTTCTCTTAAATTGGACTCCTTAACGCTATCATGGCTTCGAAATTTTCTTTCATTTCGTGAACAGCTCACATTTGCAAATGATTCTCATTCAGATATCGCAGAAGTCACTTCAGGAGTGCCGCAGGGTGGCGTCCTTGGCCCTCTACTCTTTTTAATCTTCATCAACGATCTGCCGACTAACATTTCATCCCGTATACGCCTGTTTACAGACGACTGTGACATTTATCGAACCATAACATCTCCCTCTGATCATGAAGCCCTTAAAGGTGATCTAGACCTCGTTTGCAGTTGGTGTAATAAGTGGTTAATGAGCTTGAACACTTCAAAATGTAAAATAATTTCGGTTTCCCGAAAAACCTCAATTTTCACTTTTTCATACAAAATAAAAATAGTGAAGAATCTTGAACCACATCTTACAAATATCTAGGGGTTATTATTGACTCTTAGCTTTCATGGTCTTCCACATAACTTCCATTTGTTCCAAGGCATCCAAAACACTAGGTTATTTACGTCTAATCTCCATTACTCCACATCGAGTGTCCGCCAAATAGCCTATTTAACATTAGTACGTCCACAGTTAGAATATGCCTCACCAGTTTGGTCACCCTATCAAAACTATTAATACAGATGATTGAAGCCATTCAAAACAGAGCAGCCCGCTTCATCACTCAGAACTACCAATGTCACAGCAGTGTATCTTAAGTTAAACGCGAGATCGGTTTACAACCATTGGATATCCGCCGCAAGATAGCCCTCCTTGTGTGTTTCACAAGTACATTATAGCAGAAATCCATGCGCTTTCCCTCTACACACACAGGATCGCATGTCTGCACGCATGAGAAATCAGCGCAGCTTTAAGCGTATTTTGGCAGAACACGCACATTCAACTTATCTGCTTTGCCACAGGCAATCTCACTGTGGAATGATCTTCCCGACGAGATAGTTTCAGTCACTAACAACAATGCGTTCCGCTAGAAACTACTCTCTCACTACATCTAGCTTCATTTCATAGACATTTGTATGGAGGTGCATATACTTGGTGACTGTATTTTCCTTGTTCTATTACTGTAATAAGTGTCGCTGTTATGTTGCATACATTTGTATATTTGAACTGTATACGTTCTCAATTTTCTTTCTTTTTTCTGTAAGCCTTCCTTACCCCATGCTCTAACGAGAGCCTGTAAGGTATGTTAAATAAATAAAAATATTCCTGTTTTAAATGCGAAGCATTTCTTAACGAACTTGGGCGACTTTGAGCGTATCTATCTATCTATCTATCTATCTATCTATCTATCTATCTATCTATCTATCTATCTATCTATCTATCTATCTATCTATCTATCTATCTATCTATCTATATCTATCTATCTATCTATCTATCTATCTATCTATCTATCTATATCTATCTATCTATCTATCTATCTATCTATCT